>JAEMWC010000411.1:367500-435000 GCA_016490735.1 Pachyseris speciosa
GCATTCGACAATAAACGAAAAAAAAAGGATGGCCTTATAACGAAACTGCTCAACAAGCGTGACTCATCGACAAAACAAATGAACACAGCAATGTGCTCATTTGGCGTTATGTTGCACAAAACTTCACGAGATAAAAGGGCCTTTTGTCAAAAACAAAATAAGGTACTAGCTAGACAGAAAATTGGGTATGTTAAAAAGAAAGTTAGACATGCTACAAAGAAAATTAGTCATGCTAAAAAGAAGGTCGGGCATGTTAAAAAGAAAATTATATTGACATGCTAAGTATTTAAGTATTTAACTGAAAAAAAAACCCACCGGATATCTGGAAATCTAAGCTGTTGTTTTTCCATTTAATGGACAAAAATATGCAGAATTGACGTGGTGTAAAAAGTATATTAAACTTTAAGCATTTGCTACGAGTTAGCGAGATTTATCAAGGCCTCGGTTTATATTATTGAGTTCAGCTCATATTAATGAGGCCTTCCAAGGGGTAGAAGCGACAAGCGACAAGGCTCCGAAAACAGGCGACAATCTTCTCCCAAAACATCAACAACCGACAGAAATTGGCAGAAAACGCGCGACAGCGGCAATTCACTTTCCATTCCTCTTTGTTTTCGTTGCGACAGCGACATTTGTCCCTAACAAAACAAGCGACAGACAGAGTGGTAAACGAGCGACAAAGCGACACCAGACCACCCCTTGGACGGCCTCATTAATGCAAACCTCGATCGGCTTTCATTAGCCTCGCCATCATCTGGCCGCTGCACGCCTTAGATGGCACCGAATAGGCCAATCAGGGATCAGTATTTCATTCACGCTGGCACGTGCATATTTTGTTTGGTGCCGTGTTCAAATCCACGCATTTGCAGTCACACGTCGCAACAGTTACTTTCAAGACCATACGCGAAAGAGAAATGGCGAGAGTAATTCGGTTTTACTACTTTGTCTTATGAACGAAATATTCTGAAGGCCACACAAGAAGACTTTAAACACAGCAAACCAGGTAAGATTGCCATTTCCACTTTGCAATACTTCTGTTTGCAGTTTAAGGAGGAAAGTCGCACAATTTGTCTTTTTCTCGTTCAGCGCATTCAGCTATATTAATTATAGTTCGCAAACTGACGTTAAGTTGCTTCTCACAGCAAAAAATGCAGGTGGAAATGACAAACATTTTCAAGTCACACCTTAGTTCACTGAAAGAAAATTCCGCAAAAGTTCGCTTGGCGTTGAAAAAAATCACCCAGTCAAGTTTACAAGAGCCAGTGTTACGTCAGGCCAAGTAATTCAAGGTAAGTCGTCTTCTTTGCAGTCCAAACTATTTTCTAGTACTGTATATAGTCAAAAACACTGGCCCTTCGACAGCGGTTTATGATATGGCGAAATGCGAGTAGAATATTGTTGCACGTGTGCTGTTTGAACAACGTGGGCTGTACTTGATTAGCATATCGTGGGCGTTTTTTACGACATTGTGCTTTAAAAAAATCATTCGTGCATGTCTGCTACGTCAACAAATAGTTTTTTTTTTTCAAACAACGAATGTTTTTTTTGGTGGGAGCAAAGACCACAAATAGAGAGAGGATACAAAAATTGTGACCAAAATAATTGCACCAAGCAGCCACTTTCAACGAAAATGCAACGATTAAGACGCGAATCAAATTTCCGAAAACCATTTTTTGCCTCAATGTTTCAGAAAAAAGCGTGTATTTTTGACAAACTGGTCTAGTAAGTACAGCTTCTGTATGATCTTTCTTTTTTGGTAGTTTTCTAGAGTTCACTTCAATGCGTGCGGCGTAATTGTAGAAGTTTGCATCAAAAATTGAATAAGTAAATTATAAAACCATGGCGTGGAGCGTTTTCTTTTCCTAATTCCTTCACTTTATTCTGAGATTTCCTCTCGCTTTTTTGCTATGAGCCGCCATCTATGATTGTTTTACATTAGCTGAACCGTGCAAAGTTTGTACGATTTTCTGAATATTTACGCGGTTACACTAAGTTTTCTAGCTCGGAATTTGCACGCGGGTTGATTGATTTAACTGCCTTTCAATGCTGGAAATTCCGGTAAAACACTTCTTGTTTTGTTTTGTTTTTGTCTACTTTTTTCCCCAAACGCTCAGATCCTTCGATTTAAGTGGCTCGAAATGGTTTCGTTATTTTTAAACTTCAACTCTTTGATGGATCGATACTCCAACAATTTTGTTTGTTTCTTTGAACATGGTATAAAAAAGTTTCCCAATTATTTCTCAACAAGTTGTGATAATTTTTTTGACATATAAGGTTGCCAAAGTAACAGCACAGCCTCTTAGAAACACACACTTAATTTTGGTTTTATGTTCCTGTAACTCGAAAACGAGTCGAATGAAAACGAATACGAAGTCTGCTGTAAATCTTATTCTTTTGTGTTTAACTATCGTTTTTCGACGAAATTGAAAGTTTGCATTATTTAATGTCTGTTTTTCTTTTCTTTACAGTTTTCATTGTATTCCTGTGTTCTCTTCGGCGACTGGAAAATGCAACAGTCCAACACCTCAGCCACAGGCCACCCAATGGTCCAACCTTTATAGCCGCGTCGCCGTCTGTACCAGATCGACTTAGTCAGCCACGACACCGCTCAGTTCCACTGTGTCCAGCTGCTCGTCCATCTAATTGTTCTGGTTAGTGTACCCTTATGGGTTGGGAATGGAGGGTACAGCTCTGGTTGAACCTTACAAAGCATACTATCCACACACGTTCGGCTGGAAGTCTTCGGACTTCTTATTCGGCTTTACTTAATTGTAGTTAGATTAGCTAGCGGGCCCCATGGTTTGGTTGGCTCCTCCCCTTAGGCTCCTTAAGTAATGGGTTCCTTTGCAGGTTATTCGGCTTTTTCTAGTTAGCTTCGGTTTCATTTCGGTTTTCTTCGGCTTTTATTCGGATGATGCTCGGACTCACTTCCATTTTTCCTTGGACAAGCTTTTCATCGACATCTCCGTCGCCGGTCGCGGTAGCCGTCTCCGGAATCTCCCGCTTAGTTACGCGCGATTCAATTGACGCTTCACTTGACAGTTAAAATTGCACTGTGCAGGTGAAGCTTTATTTCGTGAGGTTCAACCAGACATTTGATTCAAACTAAAATTTAGGAAACTGGAGGCCATAGGCCATTCAACTGTTGTAGGGAGACCTGATTTGGCCCTTGCACGTTGAGTGGTTTCTCTAGTTACAGGTACTCAGTTAGTTTAGCCTCGCAACTGTGGGTCACCGATAACTCGGAGAACGAGGGATACAATTGGCTTTTGAAATCGATTATAACATATGACGCAAAAAAAAGGGAACTTGAAAATTGACTGGTAAGTTTGCGAGAGTAGATTAGTTAAATTAGTGCCCCACATACAGAGCAATCTGCGATGAGACTGTTCCTTTCCTAACGAGAGAGAACACTTCATGGCAGGTTGCTACAGGGTTTCATCGGACGTTACATGTACACTCCTTAGGTTAGATCGTTTACACATTGTAAACGTGTACGTAGCCTTCGAGACCAATCTACGACGCAGCATCATCGCCAAGACGAATATGAAGAGTCAGTCTGAGTTAGTATTAGAAAGTGACAGAGAAATGGGGGGATCTTCTCGCTATGACAGCATTGACATTTAGACGAACGGAAAAGTCTCCTTGTTAATGTTGCCCTGTGAGAGGAACCTCTTGTCAGGAAGCCCTGCACTGCACCACGCAGGCACAGACCATCTACAAATGGTAGGCGTAGATAGTTTTCACGACAATGAGAAGTTCCTCTGAAGTATGGTTGCCTCCCTGTATCCGTTCGTGGTACTGTAAAGAGGTCGGCCGAAGAAAGAAGAACAAAGGTCATAAGGATGTCAGCAGAAGCTTATGTAGTTAGAGTAATGAACTAAAGTAGCTGCCTTTGCGGCGATGACAGAAGACGATGAACGAGGACCAGAAGACGGGGATGATCTGGTAATAGGTCCGGTTTCCTTTGAGAAGTCCGTTTGGGTCGCAATATACAATTCAGTTAATTCCATCGAGGTTGAAATTGCAAATAGAGCGAAGCAAAGGACTTCTCTAAGCAAATCGCCTGTTGCTAGACTAGGCAGTAGAGTAGATAGAGCAGTGACAAGCAGCTTTTAGCATCCTTTTCAACTAACATTGGTGTTTAATCTTCATGGAACGCAACAAAATTATAGGGCAGCGTAAAATCCGCAGAGCTGGAGAGAAGCATTTTAGGCCTCTTGCGCTTCATCGGGCGTGTTTCAAAGTTAGCTTTCAGTCGACAATGTTAGTTGAAACGGATAGCAGAGACTAATGTAATTGGCCGGCCGGAACTTCGTCTTCGGGATCAGCGCCAGCTCACCGCCACCACCATCATCAACAAACCCGACTGCCACCTGTAAAGCTGCCACTGACCAATGGAAGCTGAGCGGAGCCCTTAACCCTGCGCCTGCGTTGGACTTTGAGGAAAGGGTCAGCGGCCCAGGGACCAAAGTAAGGTGGGGCCGATTTAGATGGTGCAATTTCTGGTTTTATTCGAGAATAAGTCGTCGGCAATTGGAACTTTGAAAAGTTGTTGAGTCTTGCGAACAGCTTTAGATAGGCAGAATTCACATTTACTAAAAGGAATTCGAGTACGTGTGTTATATGCGACACTGATAAACAGAAGTTGCCCCATTTCAATCAGCCCGAGCTCATATTGTGGACACCAGGTATGAGGACTTTTTGTATGATATTTTGTATTGCGTGACACGAAAAGGTCACGTCACTTTCGAATCGTCGCTCAATCCGTCTTTGTATCTTCAGTCGGCATTCGATTCCACAGTTTCGGTTTGAAATCATCTCGCGTTTGAAGGCTTGGTATCGACAACGTATCGATAGCAAGCCGCTGATATCTTTTTCTGCTTATTCTTCTAGAGTACCCTGGAGTGTCTCATTCGAGGCGTCAAGTTTTCAGGACGTATGAACACTCCTTGGTTTCTCTGGAAGCCAAATTCTTAGGCCGCGCAACCCACCTCCCTTAATTTAAGCACATTGTGTAACTGACAACTGAATTAATAAAAGTTTGAAAACTGTGTCCTGTGTCTTTATTCTAAAGATAAGTGGTAGCTACTAACCACAGTACTAACTGATGATGGTTTCATTTCAGGGACAATAAAATGTTAACAAACCTGTAAGGCTCGCAATAAAATAAAACTTACAAGAAAACGTCGAAGTTGTCTGTGTGGTTTCTTTGGACCATCAAAGGTCTTAACTAAATCACTAACTGGTTTTGTTTCAGGGACTTTCTTTGCAGGAATGTCGTGTGGCAATATCACGTCCTAAGCTTATGTAACTAAGTTGTACTCTGACAAACAATAAATTCTACAAATACAACGTTGTCCGTGTGTTTTATTTATCAACTAAAAGACTAACTTTGATTTTATTTCAGGAAAGTCGTTTCAATTATTATCGCGTGCTGTTTTCCGTTGTCGCACGGCACGCTGCAATATTTGCGGGCGTTTCAGGAACTTTCTTTTCCGCGACGTCGCAAACTATTGTAACTTTGACGAACAATAAATACTACAAAAACAAAGCTGTCCTTGTGTTTTATTACTAACTGAAAGACTAATTACAATTCTATTTCAGGGAAATTCAGTTCCATCGACGTGTATTGTTTTCCATTTTTGTGCGTTTTTTTCTCGACACATGCGCCACCTTTTTCAAACAAACGCGAGTCTTTTTCACACCAAGTTTTTTGGGCGCGTCCCCTCAAGATACACGCGTGAGTACGTTGCGACTGATTCTGACTGGAGGAAGATTTCAAGGACAAATGGGAAGCCACAAGATTTTATTCCTTCTCATTTACTAACTAATGAAATAGTTTGCTTATTTCCCAGATGAAAGACAGTTAGAAACGTCGTCACTTGACAGGTTCGTCCGCTAAAGAAGTGAAATCTCAAGGTCGGTAGAAGGTAGTAAGAAAAAACTTAAACTGTAGAATGAGATTCAAACCCATCACCTTTCCGATAATGGTGAAAATGCTTCACCAAAAAGTGCAAGGAAACAATGGTATTTTACGATGAGACGTTAATGGGATTCAAACCCATGGAATTTTTACACTGTAGAGAATATCGCATGAACACTTTTAAAGAGAAAATAGATATGAAACTTGCTGAAATGTTGAAAATGGTTTATCAACAGATGCAAAGAGAAGATGGAAGGAAACTTTTTGATAGTAAATGGCATTCAAACGCCATTGATGATAAAACGTACATCCTTAAGAAGGAATGCAGAAAACTGAAATGGGATTCAAGCCCATGGTCTTTGCTAAAATGACGAAAGTATTCTTTTTTTCAACAGTAGCAAAGAAAATTTTTTGAAAAGCAATCGAGACTTAAATGTAGAGTTAGAGGTGATTCTAAGTTGAGAGTTTATTGGGATTCAAACCCTTGATCTGGCATTCAGACTCATTTTAATTTTTCCCTTAAGTATAAATATTAATACACGAGTACTAAATTTCATTGTGCGAGTTTTATTTTTAAGTGACCATGCAGGCAAGTTCCAGATGGCATTGCAAATATGTTCGAACCTCTGGTAAGTAATGCTTGTCGAGAGATTTGCAAGTGGCTCCCTTACCAGGTCAGTATGTGTAGGTAAAGTAGAAGAAATGAATGGGATTCAGACCCATAACCTTTGCAATAATGATGGAAATACTCTACCAAATAGCGCCAGGAACAATTGAATCGAACGATGAGACTTAAATGGGATTTGAACCCATTTTCTTTGTTGTAACGGTAAATGTACTCTATCAACAGTAGCAAAGAAACGAAACTGTATAGCTATTTGAGACTAAATGGGATTCAAACCTATGGTCTTCGGTCCTGGAGAATATATGACATGGACAGTTCAAAAGAGAAAAAAAAGGAGATATGAGACTTGGATGGGATTCACAACCGGATCTTTGCTGAGGTGTTGAAAATAGTTTATCAACAGATGCAAAGAGAAGATGAAAGGAAACTTTGTGACAGTAAATGGGATTCAAACCCATCATCTTTCCAACAATAAGAAAACCACCCATGATCATAAAACGTACATTCTTAAGGAGGAGTGCAGAAAAACTGAAATGGGATTCAAGCCCATGGTCTTTGCTAAAATGACGAAAGTATTATTTTCAACAGTAGCAAAGGAAACATTTTATGAAAAGCAATCGAGAGTTAAATGGGGAATTATAGGTGATTGTACGTTGAGAGCTTATTGGGATTCAAACCCATGATCTAGCATTCAGACTCCTTTTAATTTGTCAAGTATAAAGATTAATACACGAGTACTAAACTTCATTGTGCGAGGTTTATTTTTTAAGTGACCAGGCACGTTCCAGATGACATTGCAAATATGTTCTAACCTCTGGTAAGTAATGCTTATCGAGAGACATGCAGGTGGCTCCCTTACCAGGTCAGTATTTGTAGGTAACATAGAAAAAATGAATGGGATTCAAAGCCATACCCTTTGCAATAATGGTGGAAATCAGTCTACCAAAAAGCGCAAGGAACAATGGAATCGAACGATGAGACTTCCATGGGATTCAAACCCATTTTCTTTGCTATAACGGAAATGGTACACTATCAACAGTAGCAAAGAAAAAAATTAAAAACGAACTTAGACTTAAATGGGATTCAAACCCATGGACTTTGCTGTAACGCCGGGTAAATGTACTCTATCAACATTTGCAAAGAAACGAAAGTTAGTAGCTATTTGAGACTAAAAAGGATTTGACCCTATGGTCTTTGCATGTGGAGAATATATTGCATGGACAGTTCAAAAGAGAAAAAAAGGAGTAATGAGATTTAGATGGGATTCAAATCCTGGATCTTTGTTGAATTGTTGAAAATAGTTTATCAACAGATGCAAAGAGAAGATGGAAGAAACTTTGTGATAGTAAATGGATTCAAACCCATGATCTTCCCAACAATAAGAAACACCATTGATGATAAAACGTACATTCTTAAGAAGGAATAAATGCAGAAGAACTGAAATGGGATTCAAGCCCATGGTCTTTGCTAAAATGACGATAAGTCAGCAGTAGCAAAGAAAACATTTGAGCAGTTGAGACTGAAATGGAAAGTTGGGTGATGGTAATTTGATAGCTGATTGGGATTCAAACTCATGATCTGGCATTTTAGTATAAATAATTATTGTTAATACACGAGTACTAAACTTTCTGCGAGGTATATTTTAAAGTGACCAGACACGTTCCAGATGACATTGCAGGCATGGTCGACCTTCTCCACGTAAGTAAAGCTTGTCGAGAGACTTGCAGGTGGCTCCCTCACCAGGTCAGTATCTGTGGGTAAAATAGAAGAAATGGATGGGATTCAAACCCATACCCTTTGCAATAATGGTGAAAATACTCTACTGAATAACGCAAGGAACAATTGTAATGAAAGTTGAGATATAAATGGATTCATACCCATTGTCTTTGCTATAGCGGTAAATGTTCTCTATCAGTTTCAAAGAAAAAATGAAGAACGTTAAATGGGATACAAACTCATGATCATTCTACCATGCAGAAAACATCACATGAATAGTTTTAAAGAGAAAAAAAAGAGAATTGAAACTTGGATGGGATTCAAATCCTGGTTCTTTGCTGAAGTGTTGAAAATAGTTTCTCGACAGATTCAAAGAGTATATGGAAGGAAACATTGTGACAATAAATGGGCTTGAAACCCATGATCTTTTCGACAATAAGAAAAGATTTCTCATGATAAAACATTCTAATGAAAGAATGGAAAAGGATACTTGAAAATTAAATGAGAGACTGAAATTAATTGGGGTTCAAGTCCATGGTATTTGCTAAAATAACAAAAGTGATCTTATTTTGAGCAGTGGCAAGTAAAGAAAAGTTCAGACTCAAATTGAAAGTTGCGTTTGATGGATGAATGGGATTCAAACCCATGTTCTTGATTAACAAGACATTCATACTATCTTTGCCAATTTACCAGCTATAAATATTATCAATATATGAGTACTAAACTTCTTTGAGTGAGGTTTGTGTTTAGGTAGCCAGGCACGTTCCAGTTGATGACATTGCAGACACGTTACAGCTCCTCTTCGGGTTCTCAAGAAACTTGTAATGCGTTACCTTTCCAGGTCAGTGTCTGTAGAAGACATATAGAGTTGAATGGGACTCGAACCCATTACTTTGGCGATCACGGTGTACATACCTCACCAAAAGTTGAAAAGAAAACAGTGGAAGAGAATTAAGACTAAACATTATGGGATTCAAACCCATGGTCCTTGCCTCAATGGCCAGGTTATTGAATTGGATTCAAATCCTTGATCTTTGCTGCCATGTTGAATAGTTTATCAACATATGCAAGGAAAGGATGGAAGGAAAATTTGAGACTTAAATGGAAATGGGATTCAAACCCGTGATCCTTGATTCAATGACAATCAATAACCTTTATTTAAAGAGGGTAACACCTATTGCTATAAGAGTATTCTCCCTAGTGGCCCTCTGTTTTAAAATATTGAATAAAAATTCTACAATTAAGAAGATATCAGTGAAACTTGAACTGATGGGATTCAAATTCCCGATCTTTGCTGCAATGTTGAAAATAGTCTGTCCACAGATGCAAAGAAAAGAGATGACGGTAAAATTTGAGGATGACAGATAAGCTTTTAATGTACAGTTTCAGTTTAAGCAGCCCGCCTAGAAAACCTGTTCTAACTTCGCGCTACAAAGAACTTTTTCTCAACTGTAAAAATAAATTCCATGTTGTTGTTCTTAGGATAACAAGAGGAAATTCGATAGTTTGCATTATTTAATGTCTGTTGTTCTTTTATTTACAGTTTTCATTGTATTCCTGTGTTCTCTTTGGCGACTGCAAAATCCCACTGTCCAACACCTCAGACACAGGCCACCCAATGGTACAACCTTTATAGCCGCGTCGCCGTCTGTACCAGATCGACTTAGCCAGCCACGACACCGCTCAGTTCCACTGTGTCCAGCTGCTCGTCCACCTAATTGTTCTGGTTAGTGTACCCTTGTGGGTTGGGAATGGAGGGTACAGCTCTGGTTGAACCTTACAAAGCATACTATCCACACACGTTCGGCTGGAAGTCTTCGGACTTCTTATTCGGCTTTACTTAATTGTAGTTAGATTAGCTAGCGGGCCCCATGGTTTGGTTGGCTCCTCCCCTTAGGCTCCTTAAGTAATGGGTTCCTTTGCAGGTTATTCGGCTTTTTCCAGTTAGCTTCGGTTTCATTTCGGCTTTCTTCGGCTTTTATTCGGATGATGCTCGGACTCACTTCCATTTTTCCTTGGACAAGCTTTTCGTCGACATCTCCGTCGCTGGTCGCGGTGGCGGTCTCCGGAATCTCCCGCTTAGTTACGCGCGATTCAATTGACGCTTCACTTGACAGTTAAAATTGCACTGTGCAGGTGAAGCTTTATTTCGTGAGGTTCAACCAGACATTTGATTCAAACTAAAATTTAGGAAACTGGAGGCCATAGGTCATTCAACAGTTGTAGGGAGACCTGATTTGGCCCTTGCACGTTGAGTGGTTTCTCTAGTTACAGGTACTCAGTTAGTTTAGCCTCGCAACTGTGGGTCACCGATAACTCGGAGAACGAGGGATACAATTGGCTTTTGAAATCGATTATAACATATGACGCAAAAAAAAGGGAACTTGAAAATTGACTGGTAAGTTTGCGAGAGTAGATTAGTTAAATTAGTGCCCCACATACAGAGCAATCTGCGATGAGACTGTTCCTTTCCTAACGAGAGAGAACACTTCATGGCAGGTTGCTACAGGGTTTCATGGCACGTTACATGTACACTCCTTAGGTTAGACCGTTTACACATTGTAAACGTGTACATAGCCTTCGAGACCAATCTACGACGCAGCATCATCGCCAAGACGAATATGAAGAGTCAGTCTGAGTTAGTATTAGAAAGTGACAGAGAAATGGGGGATCTTCTCGCTATGACAGCATTGACATTTAGACGAACGGAAAAGTCTCCTTGTTAATGTTGCCCTGTGAGAGGAACCTCTTGTCAGGAAGCCCTGCACTGCACCACGCAGGCACAGATCGTCTACAAATGGTAGGCGTAGATAGTCTTCACGACAAGAGAAGTTCCTCTGAAGTATGGTTGCCTCCCTGTATCCGTTCGTGGTACTGTAAAGAGGTCGGCCGAAGAAAGAAGAACAAAGGTCATAAGGATGTCAGCAGAAGCTTATGTAGTTAGAGTAATGAACTAAAGTAGCTGCCTTTGCGGCGATGACAGAAGACGATGAACGAGGACCAGAAGACGGGGATGATCTGGTAATAGGTCCGGTTTCCTTTGAGAAGTCCGTTTGGGTCGCAATATACAATTCAGTTAATTCCATCGAGGTTGAAATTGCAAATAGAGCGAAGCAAAGGACTTCTCTAAGCAAATCGCCTGTTGCTAGACTAGGCAGTAGAGTAGATAGAGCAGTGACAAGCAGCTTTTAGCATCCTTTTCAACTAACATTGGTGTTTAATCTTCATGGAACGCAACAAAATTATAGGGCAGCGTAAAATCCGCAGAGCTGGAGAGAAGCATTTTAGGCCTCTTGCGCTTCATCGGGCGTGTTTCAAAGTTAGCTTTCAGTCGACAATGTTAGTTGAAACGGATAGCAGAGACTAATGTAATTGGCCGGCCGGAACTTCGTCTTCGGGATCAGCGCCAGCTCACCGCCACCACCATCATCAACAAACCCGACTGCCACCTGTAAAGCTGCCACTGACCAATGGAAGCTGAGCGGAGCCCTTAACCCTGCGCCTGCGTTGGACTTTGAGGAAAGGGTCAGCGGCCCAGGGACCAAAGTAAGGTGGGGCCGATTTAGATGGTGCAATTTCTGGTTTTATTCGAGAATAAGTCGTCGGCAATTGGAACTTCCAAAAGTTGTTGAGTCTTGCGAACAGCTTTAGATAGGCAGAATTCACATTTACTAAAAGGAATTCGAGTACGTGTGTTATATGCGACACTGATAAACAGAAGTTGCCCCATTTCAATCAGCCCGAGCTCATATTGTGGACACCAGGTATGAGGACTTTTTGTATGATATTTTGTATTGCGTGACACGAAAAGGTCACGTCACTTTCGAATCGTCGCTCAATCCGTCTTTGTATCTTCAGTCGGCATTCGATTCCACAGTTTCGGTTTGAAATCATTTCGCGTTTGAAGGCTTGGTATCGACAACGTATCGATAGCAAGCCGCTGATATCTTTTTCTGCTTATTCTTCTAGAGTACCCTGGAGTGTCTCATTCGAGGCGTCAAGTTTTCAGGACGTATGAACACTCCTTGGTTTCTCTGGAAGCCAAATTCTTAGGCCGCGCGACCCACCTCCCTTAATTTAAGCACATTGTGTAACTGACAACTGAATTAATAAAAGTTTGAAAACTGTGTCCTGTGTCTTTATTCTAAAGATAAGTGGTAGCTACTAACCACAGTACTAACTGATGATGGTTTCATTTCAGGGACAATAAAATGTTAACAAACCTGTAAGGCTCGCAATAAAATAAAACTTACAAGAAAACGTCGAAGTTGTCTGTGTGGTTTCTTTGGACCATCAAAGGTCTTAACTAAATCACTAACTGGTTTTGTTTCAGGGACTTTCTTTGCAGGAATGTCGTGTGGCAATATCACGTCCTAAGCTTATGTAACTAAGTTGTACTCTGACAAACAATAAATTCTACAAATACAACGTTGTCCGTGTGTTTTATTTATCAACTAAAAGACTAACTTTGATTTTATTTCAGGAAAGTCGTTTCAATTATTATCGCGTGCTGTTTTCCGTTGTCGCACGGCACGCTGCAATATTTGCGGGCGTTTCAGGAACTTTCTTTTCCGCGACGTCGCAAACTATTGTAACTTTGACGAACAATAAATACTACAAAAACAAAGCTGTCCTTGTGTTTTATTACTAACTGAAAGACTAATTACAATTCTATTTCAGGGAAATTCAGTTCCATCGACGTGTATTGTTTTCCATTTTTGTGCGTTTTTTTCTCGACACATGCGCCACCTTTTTCAAACAAACGCGAGTCTTTTTCACACCAAGTTTTTTGGGCGCGTCCCCTCAAGATACACGCGTGAGTACGTTGCGACTGATTCTGACTGGAGGAAGATTTCAAGGACAAATGGGAAGCCACAAGATTTTATTCCTTCTCATTTACTAACTAATGAAATAGTTTGCTTATTTCCCAGATGAAAGACAGTTAGAAACGTCGTCACTTGACAGGTTCGTCCGCTAAAGAAGTGAAATCTCAAGGTCGGTAGAAGGTAGTAAGAAAAAACTTAAACTGTAGAATGAGATTCAAACCCATCACCTTTCCGATAATGGTGAAAATGCTTCACCAAAAAGTGCAAGGAAACAATGGTATTTTACGATGAGACGTTAATGGGATTCAAACCCATGGAATTTTTACACTGTAGAGAATATCGCATGAACACTTTTAAAGAGAAAATAGATATGAAACTTGCTGAAATGTTGAAAATGGTTTATCAACAGATGCAAAGAGAAGATGGAAGGAAACTTTTTGATAGTAAATGGCATTCAAACGCCATTGATGATAAAACGTACATCCTTAAGAAGGAATGCAGAAAACTGAAATGGGATTCAAGCCCATGGTCTTTGCTAAAATGACGAAAGTATTCTTTTTTTCAACAGTAGCAAAGAAAATTTTTTGAAAAGCAATCGAGACTTAAATGTAGAGTTAGAGGTGATTCTAAGTTGAGAGTTTATTGGGATTCAAACCCTTGATCTGGCATTCAGACTCATTTTAATTTTTCCCTTAAGTATAAATATTAATACACGAGTACTAAATTTCATTGTGCGAGTTTTATTTTTAAGTGACCATGCAGGCAAGTTCCAGATGGCATTGCAAATATGTTCGAACCTCTGGTAAGTAATGCTTGTCGAGAGATTTGCAAGTGGCTCCCTTACCAGGTCAGTATGTGTAGGTAAAGTAGAAGAAATGAATGGGATTCAGACCCATAACCTTTGCAATAATGATGGAAATACTCTACCAAATAGCGCCAGGAACAATTGAATCGAACGATGAGACTTAAATGGGATTTGAACCCATTTTCTTTGTTGTAACGGTAAATGTACTCTATCAACAGTAGCAAAGAAACGAAACTGTATAGCTATTTGAGACTAAATGGGATTCAAACCTATGGTCTTCGGTCCTGGAGAATATATGACATGGACAGTTCAAAAGAGAAAAAAAAGGAGATATGAGACTTGGATGGGATTCACAACCGGATCTTTGCTGAGGTGTTGAAAATAGTTTATCAACAGATGCAAAGAGAAGATGAAAGGAAACTTTGTGACAGTAAATGGGATTCAAACCCATCATCTTTCCAACAATAAGAAAACCACCCATGATCATAAAACGTACATTCTTAAGGAGGAGTGCAGAAAAACTGAAATGGGATTCAAGCCCATGGTCTTTGCTAAAATGATGAAAGTATTATTTTCAACAGTAGCAAAGGAAACATTTTATGAAAAGCAATCGAGAGTTAAATGGGGAATTATAGGTGATTGTACGTTGAGAGCTTATTGGGATTCAAACCCATGATCTAGCATTCAGACTCCTTTTAATTTGTCAAGTATAAAGATTAATACACGAGTACTAAACTTCATTGTGCGAGGTTTATTTTTTAAGTGACCAGGCACGTTCCAGATGACATTGCAAATATGTTCTAACCTCTGGTAAGTAATGCTTATCGAGAGACATGCAGGTGGCTCCCTTACCAGGTCAGTATTTGTAGGTAACATAGAAAAAATGAATGGGATTCAAAGCCATACCCTTTGCAATAATGGTGGAAATCAGTCTACCAAAAAGCGCAAGGAACAATGGAATCGAACGATGAGACTTCCATGGGATTCAAACCCATTTTCTTTGCTATAACGGAAATGGTACACTATCAACAGTAGCAAAGAAAAAAATTAAAAACGAACTTAGACTTAAATGGGATTCAAACCCATGGACTTTGCTGTAACGCCGGGTAAATGTACTCTATCAACATTTGCAAAGAAACGAAAGTTAGTAGCTATTTGAGACTAAAAAGGATTTGACCCTATGGTCTTTGCATGTGGAGAATATATTGCATGGACAGTTCAAAAGAGAAAAAAAGGAGTAATGAGATTTAGATGGGATTCAAATCCTGGATCTTTGTTGAATTGTTGAAAATAGTTTATCAACAGATGCAAAGAGAAGATGGAAGAAACTTTGTGATAGTAAATGGGATTCAAACCCATGATCTTCCCAACAATAAGAAACACCATTGATGATAAAACGTACATTCTTAAGAAGGAATAAATGCAGAAGAACTGAAATGGGATTCAAGCCCATGGTCTTTGCTAAAATGACGATAAGTCAGCAGTAGCAAAGAAAACATTTGAGCAGTTGAGACTGAAATGGAAAGTTGGGTGATGGTAATTTGATAGCTGATTGGGATTCAAACTCATGATCTGGCATTTTAGTATAAATAATTATTGTTAATACACGAGTACTAAACTTTCTGCGAGGTATATTTTAAAGTGACCAGACACGTTCCAGATGACATTGCAGGCATGGTCGACCTTCTCCACGTAAGTAAAGCTTGTCGAGAGACTTGCAGGTGGCTCCCTCACCAGGTCAGTATCTGTGGGTAAAATAGAAGAAATGGATGGGATTCAAACCCATACCCTTTGCAATAATGGTGAAAATACTCTACTGAATAACGCAAGGAACAATTGTAATGAAAGTTGAGATATAAATGGATTCATACCCATTGTCTTTGCTATAGCGGTAAATGTTCTCTATCAGTTTCAAAGAAAAAATGAAGAACGTTAAATGGGATACAAACTCATGATCATTCTACCATGCAGAAAACATCACATGAATAGTTTTAAAGAGAAAAAAAAGAGAATTGAAACTTGGATGGGATTCAAATCCTGGTTCTTTGCTGAAGTGTTGAAAATAGTTTCTCGACAGATTCAAAGAGTATATGGAAGGAAACATTGTGACAATAAATGGGCTTGAAACCCATGATCTTTTCGACAATAAGAAAAGATTTCTCATGATAAAACATTCTAATGAAAGAATGGAAAAGGATACTTGAAAATTAAATGAGAGACTGAAATTAATTGGGGTTCAAGTCCATGGTATTTGCTAAAATAACAAAAGTGATCTTATTTTGAGCAGTGGCAAGTAAAGAAAAGTTCAGACTCAAATTGAAAGTTGCGTTTGATGGATGAATGGGATTCAAACCCATGTTCTTGATTAACAAGACATTCATACTATCTTTGCCAATTTACCAGCTATAAATATTATCAATATATGAGTACTAAACTTCTTTGAGTGAGGTTTGTGTTTAGGTAGCCAGGCACGTTCCAGTTGATGACATTGCAGACACGTTACAGCTCCTCTTCGGGTTCTCAAGAAACTTGTAATGCGTTACCTTTCCAGGTCAGTGTCTGTAGAAGACATATAGAGTTGAATGGGACTCGAACCCATTACTTTGGCGATCACGGTGTACATACCTCACCAAAAGTTGAAAAGAAAACAGTGGAAGAGAATTAAGACTAAACATTATGGGATTCAAACCCATGGTCCTTGCCTCAATGGCCAGGTTATTGAATTGGATTCAAATCCTTGATCTTTGCTGCCATGTTGAATAGTTTATCAACATATGCAAGGAAAGGATGGAAGGAAAATTTGAGACTTAAATGGAAATGGGATTCAAACCCGTGATCCTTGATTCAATGACAATCAATAACCTTTATTTAAAGAGGGTAACACCTATTGCTATAAGAGTATTCTCCCTAGTGGCCCTCTGTTTTAAAATATTGAATAAAAATTCTACAATTAAGAAGATATCAGTGAAACTTGAACTGATGGGATTCAAATTCCCGATCTTTGCTGCAATGTTGAAAATAGTCTGTCCACAGATGCAAAGAAAAGAGATGACGGTAAAATTTGAGGATGACAGATAAGCTTTTAATGTACAGTTTCAGTTTAAGCAGCCCGCCTAGAAAACCTGTTCTAACTTCGCGCTACAAAGAACTTTTTCTCAACTGTAAAAATAAATTCCATGTTGTTGTTCTTAGGATGACAAGAGGAAATTCGATAGTTTGCATTATTTAATGTCTGTTGTTCTTTTATTTACAGTTTTCATTGTATTCCTGTGTTCTCTTTGGCGACTGCAAAATCCCACTGTCCAACACCTCAGACACAGGCCACCCAATGGTACAACCTTTATAGCCGCGTCGCCGTCTGTACCAGATCGACTTAGCCAGCCACGACACCGCTCAGTTCCACTGTGTCCAGCTGCTCGTCCACCTAATTGTTCTGGTTAGTGTACCCTTGTGGGTTGGGAATGGAGGGTACAGCTCTGGTTGAACCTTACAAAGCATACTATCCACACACGTTCGGCTGGAAGTCTTCGGACTTCTTATTCGGCTTTACTTAATTGTAGTTAGATTAGCTAGCGGGCCCCATGGTTTGGTTGGCTCCTCCCCTTAGGCTCCTTAAGTAATGGGTTCCTTTGCAGGTTATTCGGCTTTTTCCAGTTAGCTTCGGTTTCATTTCGGCTTTCTTCGGCTTTTATTCGGATGATGCTCGGACTCACTTCCATTTTTCCTTGGACAAGCTTTTCGTCGACATCTCCGTCGCTGGTCGCGGTGGCGGTCTCCGGAATCTCCCGCTTAGTTACGCGCGATTCAATTGACGCTTCACTTGACAGTTAAAATTGCACTGTGCAGGTGAAGCTTTATTTCGTGAGGTTCAACCAGACATTTGATTCAAACTAAAATTTAGGAAACTGGAGGCCATAGGTCATTCAACAGTTGTAGGGAGACCTGATTTGGCCCTTGCACGTTGAGTGGTTTCTCTAGTTACAGGTACTCAGTTAGTTTAGCCTCGCAACTGTGGGTCACCGAAAACTCGGAGAACGAGGGATACAATTCGCTTTCGAAATCGATTATAACATATGACGCAAAAAAGGGAACTTGGAAATTGACTGGTAAGTTTGCGAGAGTAGATTAGTTAAATTAGTGCCCCACATACAGAGCAATCTGCGATGAGACTGTTCCTTTCCTAACGAGAGAGAACACTTCATGGCAGGTTGCTACAGGGTTTCATCGGACGTTACATGTACACTCCTTAGGTTAGATCGTTTACGCATTGTAAACGTGTACATAGCCTTCGAGACCAATCTACGACGCAGCATCATCGCCAAGACGAATATGAAGAGTCAGTCTGAGTTAGTATTAGAAAGTGACAGAGAAATGGGGGGATCTTCTCGCTATGACAGCATTGACATTTAGACGAACGGAAAAGTCTCCTTGTTAATGTTGCCCTGTGAGAGGAACCTCTTGTCAGGAAGCCCTGCATTGCACCACGCAGGCACAGATCGTCTACAAATGGTAGGCGTAGATAGTCTTCACGACAAGAGAAGTTCCTCTGAAGTATGGTTGCCTCCCTGTATCCGTTCGTGGTACTGTAAAGAGGTCGGCCGAAGAAAGAAGAACAAAGGTCATAAGGATGTCAGCAGAAGCTTATGTAGTTAGAGTAATGAACTAAAGTAGCTGCCTTTGCGGCGATGACAGAAGACGATGAACGAGGACCAGAAGACGGGGATGATCTGGTAATAGGTCCGGTTTCCTTTGAGAAGTCCGTTTGGGTCGCAATATACAATTCAGTTAATTCCATCGAGGTTGAAATTGCAAATAGAGCGAAGCAAAGGACTTCTCTAAGCAAATCGCCTGTTGCTAGACTAGGCAGTAGAGTAGATAGAGCAGTGACAAGCAGCTTTTAGCATCCTTTTCAACTAACATTGGTGTTTAATCTTCATGGAACGCAACAAAATTATAGGGCAGCGTAAAATCCGCAGAGCTGGAGAGAAGCATTTTAGGCCTCTTGCGCTTCATCGGGCGTGTTTCAAAGTTAGCTTTCAGTCGACAATGTTAGTTGAAACGGATAGTAGAGACTAATGTAATTGGCCGGCCGGAACTTCGTCTTCGGGATCAGCGCCAGCTCACCGCCACCACCATCATCAACAAACCCGACTGCCACCTGTAAAGCTGCCACTGACCAATGGAAGCTGAGCGGAGCCCTTAACCCTGCGCCTGCGTTGGACTTTGAGGAAAGGGTCAGCGGCCCAGGGACCAAAGTAAGGTGGGGCCGATTTAGATGGTGCAATTTCTGGTTTTATTCGAGAATAAGTCGTCGGCAATTGAAACTTTCAAAAATTGTTGAGTCTTGCGAACAGCTTTAGAAAGGGCAGAGTTCACATTTACTAAAAGGAATTCGAGTACGTGTATTATATGCGACATTGATAAACAGAAGTTGCCCCATTTCAATCAGCCCGAGCTCATATTGTGGACACCAGGTATGAGGACTTTTTGTATGATATTTTGTATTGCGTGACACGAAAAGGTCACGTCACTTTCGAATCGTCGCTCAATCCGTCTTTGTATCTTCAGTCGGCATTCGATTCCACAGTTTCGGTTTGAAATCTTCTCGCGTTTGAAGGCTTGGTATCGACAAAGTATCGATAGCAAGCCGCTGATATCTTTTTCTGCTTATTCTTCTAGAGTACCCTGGAGTGTCTCATTCGAGGCGTCAAGTTTTCAGGACGTATGAACACTCCTTGGTTTCTCTGGAAGCCAAATTCTTAGGCCGCGCGACCCACCTCCCTTAATTTAAGCACATTGTGTAACTGACAACTGAATTAATAAAAGAGTGAAAACTGTGTCCTGTGTCTTTATTCTAAAGATAAGTGGTAGCTACTAACCGCAGTACTAACTGTTGATGGTTTCATTTCAGGGACAATAAAATGTTAACAATCCTGTAAGGCTCGCAATAAAATAAAACTTACAAGAAAACGTCGAAGTTGTCTGTGTGGTTTCTTTGGACCATCAAAGGTCTTAACTAAATCACTAACTGGTTTTGTTTCAGGGACTTTCTTTGCAGGAATGTCGTGTGGCAATATCACGTCCTAAGCTTATGTAACTAAGTTGTACTCTGACAAACAATAAATTCTACAAATACAACGTTGTCCGTGTGTTTTATTTATCAACTAAAAGACTAACTTTGATTTTATTTCAGGAAAGTCGTTTCAATTGTTATCGCGTGCTGTTTTCCGTTGTCGCACGGCACGCTGCAATATTTGCGGGCGTTTCAGGAACTTTCTTTTCCGCGACGTCGCAAACTATTGTAACTTTGACGAACAATAAATACTACAAAAACAAAGCTGTCCTTGTGTTTTATTACTAACTGAAAGACTAAATACAATTCTATTTCAGGAAAATTCAGTTCCATCGACGTGTATTGTTTTCCATTTTTGTGCGTTTTTTTCTCGACACATGCGCCACCTTCTTCAAACAAACGCGAGTCTTTTTCACACCAAGTTTTTTGGGCGCGTCCCCTCAAGATACACGCGTGAGTACGTTGCGACTGATTCTGACTGGAGGAAGATTTCAAGGACAAATGGGAAGCTACAAGATTTTATTCCTTCTCGTTTACTAACTAATGAAATAGTTTGCTTATTTCCCAGATGAAAGACAGTTAGAAACGTCGTCACTTGACAGGTTCGTCCGCTAAAGAAGTGCAATCTCAAGGTCAGTAGAAGGTAGTAAGAAAAAACCCATCACCTTTCCGATAATGGTGAAAATGCTTCAGCAAAAAGTGCAAGGAAACAATGGTATTTTTCGATGAGACGTTAATGGCATTCAAACCCATGGAATTTTTACATTGTAGAGAATATCGCATGAACACTTTTAAAGAGAAAATAGATATGAAACTTGCTGAAATGTTGAAAATGGTTTATCAACAGATGCAAAGAGAAGATGGAAGGAAACTTTTTGATAGTAAATGGCATTCAAACGCCATTGATGATAAAACGTACATCCTTAAGAAGGAATGCAGAAAACTGAAATGGGATCAAGCCCATGGTCTTTGCTAAAATGACGAAAGTATTCTTTTTTTCAACAGTAGCAAAGAAAATTTTATGAAAAGCAATCGAGACTTAAATGTAGAATTAGAGGTGATTGTAAGTTGAGAGTTTATTGGGATTCAAACCCTTGATCTGGCATTCAGACTCGTTTTGATTTTTCCCTTAAGTATAAATATTAATACACGAGTACTAAATTTCATTGTGCGAGTTTTATTTGCAGGCAAGTCCCAGATGGCATTGCAAATATGTTCGAACCTCTGGTAAGTAATGCTTGTCGAGAGATTTGCAAGTGGCTCCCTTACCAGGTCAGTATGTGTAGGTAAAGTAGAAGAAATGAATGGGATTCAACCCATAACCTTTGCAATAATGATGGAAATACTCTACCAAATAGCGCCAGGAACAATTGAATCGAACGATGAGACTTAAATGGGATTCGAACCCATGGACTCTGCTGTAACGCCAGGTAAATATACTCTATCAACAGTAGCAAAGAAACGAAACTGTATAGCTATTTGAGACTAAATGGGATTCAAACCTATCGTCTTCGCTCCTGGAGAATATATGACATGGACAGTTCAAAAGAGAAAAAAAGGAGAAATGAGACTTGGATGGGATTCGCACCCGGATCTTTGCTGAGGTGTTGAAAATAGTTTATCAACAGATGCAAAGAGAAGATGAAAGGAAACTTTGTGACAGTAAATGGGATTCAAACCCATCATCTTTCCAACAATAAGAAAACCACCATTGATCATAAAACGTACATTCTTAAGGAGGAGTGCAGAAAAATTGAAATGGGATTCAAGCCCATGGTCTTTGCTAAAATGATGAAAGTATTATTTTCAACAGTAGCAAAGGAAACATTTTATGAAAAGCAATCGAGAGTTAAATGGGGAATTATAGGTGATTGTACGTTGAGAGCTTATTGGGATTCAAACCCATGATCTAGCATTCAGACTCCTTTTAATTTGTCAAGTATAAAGATTAATACACGAGTACTAAACTTCATTGTGCGAGGTTTATTTTTAAGTGACCAAGCACGTTCCAGATGACATTGCAAATATGTTCTAACCTCTGGTAAGTAATGCTTATCGAGAGACATGCAGGTGGCTCCCTTACCAGGTCAGTATTTGTAGGTAAAATAGAAAAAATGAATGGGATTCAAAGCCATACCCTTTGCAATAATGGTGGAAATCAGTCTACCAAAAAGCGCAAGGAACAATGGAATCGAACGATGAGACTTCCATGGGATTCAAACCCATTTTTTTTTTTTTTTGCTATAACGGAAAAGGTACACTATCAACAGTAGCAAAGGAAAAAATGAAACACGAACTGAGACTAAATGGGATTCAAACCCATGGACTTTGCTGTAACGCCAGGTAAATGTATTCTATTAGCAGTTGCAAAGAAACGAAACTGAACAGCTATTTGAGACTAAATGGGATTCAAACCTATGGTCTCTGCATTTGGCGAATATATTGCATGGAAAGTTCAAAAGAGAAAAAAGGAGAAATGAGACTTGGATGGGATTCAAATCCTGGATCTTTGCTGAAGTGTTGAAACTAGTTTATCAACAGATGCAAAGAGAACATGGAAGGAAACTTTGTAGCAGTAAATGGGATTCAAACCCATGATCTTTCAAACAATTAGAAAAACACCATTGATTATAAAACGTACATTAAGAAGGAATGCAGAAAAACTGAAATGGGATCAAGCCCATGGTCTTTGCTAAAATGACGAAAGTATTCTTATTTTCAACAATAGCAAAGAGAACATTTTATGAAAAGCAATCGAGACCTAAATGTGGAATTATAGGTGATTGTAAGTTGATAGCTTATTGGGATTCAAACCCATGATCTGGCATTCAGACTCTTTTTAATTTATCAAGTATAAATATTAATACACGAGTACTAAACTTCAGTGCGCGAGGTTTATTTTTAAGTGACCAGCCAAGTTCCAGATGACATTGCAAACATGTTCGGACCTCTGTTACGTAATGTTTGTTGAGAGACTCGCAGGTGGCTCTCTCACCAGGTGAGTATCTGTGAGTAAAATAGAAGAGTTAAATGGGATTCAAACCCATAGCCTTTGCAATAATGGTGGAAATACTCGACCGAAAAGCGCAGGAACAATTGTAATGAAAGGTGAGATATAAATGGGATTAAAACCCATTTTCTTTGCTGTAACGGTAAATATACTCTATCAACAGTAGCAAAGAAAAAATGAAAAACGAACTGAGACTTTAATGGGATTCAAACCCATGGACTTTGCTGTAACGCCAGGTAAATGTACTCTATTAACAGTTGCAAAGAAACGAAACTGTATAGCTATTTGAGACTAAATGGGAGTCAAACCTATTGTCTCCGCATGTGGAGAATATATTGTATGGAAAGTTCAACAAAGGAATGCAGAAAAAACAACAAAAAAAAAAAAGGAATGCAGAAAAACTGAAATGGGATCAAGCCCATGGTCTTTGCTAAAATGACGAAAATATTCTTAATTTCAACAGTAGCAAAGAGAACAATTTATGAAAAGCAATCGAGACCTAAATGGGAATTATAGAGGATTGTAAGTTGATAGCTGATTAGGATTCAAACCCATGATCTGGCATTCAGACTCTTTTTAATTTACCTACTATAAATATTAATACACGAGTACTAACCTTCATTGCGCGAGGTTTATTTTTAAGTGACCAGGCACGTTCCAGATGATATTGAAAACCTGATCGAACCTCTGTTGCGTAATGCTTGCCGAGAGACTTGCAGTTGGCTCCCTTAACAGGTGAGTATTTGTAGTTAAAAAACAGTTGAATGGGATTCAAACCCATAACCTTTGCAATAATGGTGGAAATACTCTACCAAAAAGGGCAAGGAACAATTGAATCGAGCGGTGAGACTTACATGGGATTCAAACCCATAACCTTTGCAATAATGGTGGAAATACTTTCAAAAAGCGCAAGGAACAATTGAATCGAACGGTGAGACTTACATGGGATTCAAACCCATAACCTTTGCAATAATGGTGGAAATACTTTCAAAAAGCGCAAGGAACAATTGAATCGAACGATGAGACTTACATGGGATTCAAACCCATAACCTTTGCAATAATGGTGGAAATACTTTACCAAAAAGCGCAAAGAACAATTGAATCGAACGGTGAGACTTACATGGGATTCAAACCCATAACCTTTGCAATAATGGTGGAAATACTTTCAAAAAGCGCAAGGAACAATTGAATCGAACGGTGAGACTTACATGGGATTCAAACCCATAACCTTTGCAATAATGGTGGAAATACTTTACCAAAAAGCGCAAGGAACAATTGAATCGAACGGTGAGACTTACATGGGATTCAAACCCATAACCTTTGCAATAATGGTGGAAATACTTTCAAAAAGCGCAAGGAACAATTGAATCGAACGATGAGACTTACATGGGATTCAAACCCATAACCTTTGCAATAATGGTGGAAATACTTTACCAAAAAGCGCAAAGAACAATTGAATCGAACGGTGAGACTTACATGGGATTCAAACCCATAACCTTTGCAATAATGGTGGAAATACTTTCAAAAAGCGCAAGGAACAATTGAATCGAACGGTGAGACTTACATGGGATTCAAACCCATAACCTTTGCAATAATGGTGGAAATATTTTACCAAAAAGCGCAAGGAACAATTGAATCGAACGGTGAGACTTACATGGGATTCAAACCCATAACCTTTGCAATAATGGTGGAAATACTTTACCAAAAAGCGCAAGGAACAATTGAATCGAACGATGAGACTTACATGGGATTCAAACCCATAACCTTTGCAATAATGGTGGAAATACTTTACCAAAAAGCGCAAGGAACAATTGAATCGAACGGTGAGACTTACATGGGATTCAAACCCATAACCTTTGCAATAATGGTGGAAATACTTTCAAAAAGCGCAAGGAACAATTGAATCGAACGGTGAGACTTACATGGGATTCAAACCCATAACCTTTGCAATAATGGTGGAAATACTTTACCAAAAAGCGCAAGGAACAATTGAATCGAACGGTGAGACTTACATGGGATTCAAACCCATAACCTTTGCAATAATGGTGGAAATACTTTACCAAAAAGCGCAAGGAACAATTGAATCGAACGGTGAGACTTACATGGGATTCAAACCCATAACCTTTGCAATAATGGTGGAAATACTTTACCAAAAAGCGCAAGGAACAATTGAATCGAACGGTGAGACTTACATGGGATTCAAACCCATAACCTTTGCAATAATGGTGGAAATACTTTCAAAAAGCGCAAGGAACAATTGAATCGAACGGTGAGACTTACATGGGATTCAAACCCATAACCTTTGCAATAATGGTGGAAATACTTTCAAAAAGCGCAAGGAACAATTGAATCGAACGGTGAGACTTACATGGGATTCAAACCCATAACCTTTGCAATAATGGTGGAAATACTTTACCAAAAAGCGCAAGGAACAATTGAATCGAACGGTGAGACTTACATGGGATTCAAACCCATAACCTTTGCAATAATGGTGGAAATACTTTACCAAAAAGCGCAAAGAACAATTGAATCGAACGGTGAGACTTACATGGGATTCAAACCCATAACCTTTGCAATAATGGTGGAAATACTTTACCAAAAAGCGCAAAGAACAATTGAATCGAACGGTGAGACTTACATGGGATTCACACCTATTGTCTTTGCTATAGTGGTAAATGTTCTCTATCAACAGCTGCAAAGACCAAATGAACCGAGACTTAAATGGGATTCAAACCCATGGTCATTTTACGATGCAGAAAACATTACATGAACAGTTTTAAAGAGAAAAGAAAGGGAAATGAAACATGAATGGGATTCAAATCCCGGATCTTTGTTGAAGGGTTGAAAATTAAGTTAATCAACAGATGCAAAGAATAGTTGGAAGGAAACTTGGTGACAATAAATGGCCTTCAAACCCATGATCTTTTTGACAATAAGAAAAGATATTTCCTGATAAAACACTCTTTCCAATGAAAGAAGGATGCATGAAAATTAAATGAGAAACTGAAATCAGTTGGGATTCAAGCCCATGGTCTTTGCTAAAATAACAAAAGTGATCTTATTTTCAGCAGTGGCAACTGAAGAAACGTCAGTGAGACTCAAATGGAACGTTGCGTGTGATAGGTGAATGGGATTCAAACCCATGCTCTTGATTAGTCAGTCAGTCAGTCAGTCAGTAAGTAATTCTATTTAACCAGGGTAGCCCATTCAGCTACGAGGCTGGTATTCATAGGGGTCACGGGAAATAAAGAAATGTACAATTTAAAATGTTCTAAACACCCTAAAAACGTCTAAACTCCTACTGAAAACGTAAAGCTCCTAAGTAATATTTAATTAAGAACAATTTAAAAATTCTAAAATAAAACACTAAAATCTACAAGTATAATAAACAAAATCTATAAATTTCTAAGAACTTAAAATTACGAATAATAATGCTTAATTAGCAAACTTTTAAAATTACTAAAAGACGGGGCAATTTTACTATAAGCGGGTAAAGATTAACAGGACATTAATACTATCTTTGCCAATTTACCAGCTATAAATATTGTCAATAGATGAGTACTAAACTTCCTTGAGTGAGGTTTGTGTTTAGGTAGCCAGGCACGTTCCAGTTGATGACATTGCAGACACGTTACAGCTCCTCTTCGGCTTCTCAAGAAACTTGTAATGCGTTACCATTCCAGGTCAGTGTCTGTAGAAAACATATAGAGTTGAACGGGACTCGAACTCATTATTTTGGCGATAATGGTGCAGATATTACTAGACGAGAATAGGGACTAAAATGCATGGGTCTCAAACCCATGGTCCTTGATTCAACGGCCAGGAAGTTGAATTTAACTCAAATGCCTGATCATTGCTGCCATGTTGAAGTTAGTTTATCAACATATGCAAGGAAAGGATGGAAGGAAAATTTGAGACTTGAATGAGATTCAAACCAGTGATCCTTGATTCATTGACGAAGATATCAGTGAAAGTTGAACTGATGCGATTCAAATCCCCGATCTTTGCTGCACCGTTGAATAGTCTGTCCACAGATGCAAAGAAAAGAGATGACGGGAAAATTTGAGGATGACAGATAAGCTTTTAATATACAGTTTCATTTTAAGCAGCCCCTCTAGTTTAAGCAGCCCGCTGTTCTAACTTCGGGCTACAAAGAACTTTTTCTCAACTGTAAAAATAAATTCCATGTTGTTGTTTGTTAAGATGACAAGAGGAAACTTCCTCATTTGATCAAGTTCCCACCTGTGTCTTATGTTCCTTTAAAGCCGCCACAGCAGAAAATCTAATCTTGGGCTGACATCCCATCCGATTGGAGAACGAGAAACACCAGTTGGTGGTCCGCCGAGCTGCACAGATTTGGCTTTGCACACACAGGTGAGGTTTGAAGCAATCGGTTTATACGATAAAATGTAAAATAAATGTAAATACTTTTTTTGCAGTAGCCCTGGCAGAGGGCTTCAACATTTGCTTCAACAACCGTTCGATTTTGTTGAACAGCGATGTCGAAACCGTTTTCCACTCCCTTTCAACCGTGTTGAAACATGTTGAATGGAACTTGAATTGATGTTCAATGAGTTTAAATGCATTTAAACTTTGCTCCAACATCCATTCAACGTTTCTTTTGTTATCGCCAGTGTTGAAAGATGTTGAAGCCGTTCGCTCCCCGCTTTCAACATTGTTAGGTATGCGCGTGCGCATAAATCGGTTTCTCAAAGACGTATCCATAGTAACAACCGCGGGACTGAATACCGGGCCTCTCGTGAAGCTTTTTTGAATCAAATGTTGATTGTGTGTTGAAACCGTTTGCCACTGCCGGCGTTCAACATCGTTCAACAGGGTGCAAAAAAATCGAACGGATGTTGAAGCAAATGTTAAAGCCGTTTGCCCGGGCTTTAAGGTCCATAGTATCAATTTAGACATCATGATGGTAATATACGGACATCAAAGTTGAGGCCCCATTTTCGCGCCAAAATAGGGCGCCAATAAGAGAAGCGCACTCAGAAAGGAGAGGCTGGTTGTTTACCATTTACCACAAATTCCCGGAAATTCCAGTTGGAATGTAAATGGTAAACGTTTTTTTGGTTCGTCCCACTGGAAAATTCCCGGGTTAAACGGGAGTTCTGAATAAGTAGTCCTGTTTTCCCTGTTGGGACGTTCCCAATGGAAATTCGTTTACCGTTTACAAGTTTCTATGTTTCGTACTAGTTTCAGTCCTCTTGACTTTTGGCCGAGCGTAATCTATCCAATCAGCGAGCGCGACGCGACGTGACAATCCGGAAATTTTAGGCAAATGGTAAACAACACGTACCTTTCCTTCCGCACGAAAATTCCCAGCCGAAATCACCGGAATTTTTTTTATAAATGGTAATCAACCGCTGTAACTCGCGTCCCATTTGTATCAAGAGGCTGTAAAGTAGTTTATTCATAAAAACTCTCTTGCAGTAAAAAGAACTGAATGATCGAGTACATTTTACAATCTTAAGGCAACTATTATCTAAAGTATAGTAATTTACAGTTATAACAATGACAATAATAATTGAATCACTTAAAATATTTAAATGTAAAAAAGTCCTCCACTCTATTTGTCCTACAGACCTGCAAGGTGTAGTTAGGCGCGTCTAAGAGTGGGCTGGGAAGCAGGTGGTGCAGAGGGTAGCTGGGGGACTTCATTTTCGCCATATATTTGTAGCACAAGTGTACTCTTCTATCATCTAGCCTATCTAGCTTACCTAACTGCTACTCATCCTAGCTTCACTAGTGCGGTACCGATGCGACCCCGAGCTTCTCAGGCGCGCTTTTCTCGAACTCCCGAAAACGTTTCAGAACCGATAAGCTGTTTTACGAGCACTAGGTTCATTACCAGAAATTCAGTTTTAACAATCTTTTAAGAAAGCATGCTATAAAACTGAGAAACACATTGGGATAATTTGTTCAAAGAGCTAGTAACAAGCGAAAGAAAACTGACTTAAAACACCTCTCAGGCCCTGAATGGTTTCCGGAGTTTTGAGAAACGCTGCACGCCAGGCCTGAAAGGACAAGGGAGGAAGAGATAGGACCCTGGGAACAAGATTGGGCTATGAAATAAACGGTAGTAATCCCTTCTAACAATAATTTCTTTTCTTTTCTTCTAGGATCAAGTTTTCTGGTTTCAACAAGAGTCAACAAGGTAGCAACTTAACAAACAGCAGGAGGAGGAAAGGAGATTTCACAGCGGAGTTGGCGTACTGATCATAAGGAGAGTGGACGAGACCAACAATGTGACTCATCAGGATTTCTGCATCTTAGAAGGAAAAGATGTGTAATTACAGGAAGGACTCTTTTTAAAGAAACCAAAGACTAAAGGGGGCAAGCAAGAATATATCAGATACGAATTTTTAGAACCAGTGCAGCTGATTAACACTTTCACTTTCCAGAAAGGGCGAGCCGTTACAGAAAGGGATATAAGGTGGTAAAAATCCCGATTCACCGACAGTAACAGTTAATCTTCATTTGAACGGGGCACACTAGGTTTTTATCCACAGACTAAAAAAGGTCAGAACCACCTTGTACAGCATAATAAACAGCACCACAGGAAAGTACTGCTCAGTAACTTTCATTTGAAAGGTCACACTTGAGGATTTCATCCACAGACTCAGAAGTTAAAACCGCCTTGTATAGCATAATAAACAGCACCACAAGGAAGAGCAGCATTCATTTTCAGACACGAAAGTTAGAATTTAATCAAAGTATGGACTTCTGAAGTGAAAGGGTTAATCATTTCTTGATTATTTAAACTTGCTAATTGTATTCAATTTTTGCGTGGGAAAACCTCAGTCAGTCCCGACAGGTTTTGCAGCAGCTGTAAGACTTTTACAGCTTCGTACAAATTCTGTGACAACATTGTTTTATTTGGTCATTTTATCCTTGAAGACCTAAACGCCAGCGTCTACTCAAAAATTCCCAAATGTCTTTATGATCGCATAATTAGCCTGAAATTTAAGTTCTCGTCGATCCAAAAAGAACTGACTGCAACTGTTTGGCATTCGCATCCACTCAAAACTATACTGTTTTTGCCTGCCACTCAAGGAAACGTTTTCAGCATAAATATTTGTATGGACATGAGATCATATAATTATAAGGGTCCAATACTTCATGCACTTTCATTCATGAGGTCATCTTTAGAGCTTTGCTGTTAGTTTCCCCTACCATGGCAACAGGACGGCTCACTCGTCTTGGAATCGCGCGCATATATTCAAATCTTTTTGCAGAACAAGCTAGCAAAACGAATGCGTTTCATGGGTTGATGCACTGAAGGCCGAATGCAAAAGGATCCAACCAACACACTGGTCATGTATCTGGTTAAGCTGAATTAGAACCTATTTGCAATCAGTGCCTCTTCAACTGACTCAACCTGCAGCGTCGCAGCTTCAAAGGGTCAAATTGTGTTTGAAGGTTTGCTTCCATCTGACCTTCCCATGATAAGACCACCCCTCAACATCCCCCTTCCTCCCCCCCCACACACACACACACACACCCACCCCTCCGCTCTTACCTCCACACCTCCCTTCCCTTCCCCCACCCCCCACACACCCACCCCTCCGCTCTTACCTCCACACCTCCCTTCCAGAAAACATTTTCTTGATTACGGGCAAAGAATATGTTATGAAGTGAGTTGAAGTGCCTGTAATTCTATAAAATCTTGTTATTGTTTGTCCAAATTAAGGAAAATGTTCGGTTCAGGGCTAATTATGCAATCTACTTATTATCCTTGATCGACAGTTGACCTCTCATAGTTAATAAGCCATCAACATTTTGGTTAGTATACCGTAAGTGATCTCCAACAAAGATTTCAGACTCGACGCTTCTTGATTTCTAAAGGACTGACTGAGGTTTCCCTGAGACTAATTTTCCACAGTAACCACAAGCTTTTGGACTGATAACCATCGAGCGGTGATGCTTGTTATCCAAAGTATCTAAAGGATGGTTGGATAATACGCAACTAGAACAACGTATTTGTAGTCGCGACTCGCGAATAGTAAATATCAGTGTTATTTACTGCTCGCGCGCAACCTGTTACTCTTACGTTTCTGAATTTCCAGATTATTTCTTTTTCACTGTTTATATGGCTAACGTTCGACGATAAATCTCATAGGATGTTTTGGTTAATAGTTGGTCGCTATTTATTTATACTGTTACTTCACCCCAAGTGGAACAATCGCTGACTGTTGAATTTCCTTTCTGCCCTTAGTCTGTTGTAGATTAAGCAATTTTGTTTAAATTACTTGTATGTACTTTCGTCGAAAACTATTTGATTTTTAAAGACTGTTGTGATGGGTTTAAGCAAAATTTTGTAACAATTAAGTCTTCACGAGTCTTGAGTTTCTTTTCCAAATCTGTGTTATGAAAAAGTAGACATAGTGTAATTTTAAGTCAAGCTGTATGTTTTAAAACAAATTGTTCTGTCTAACTTCTAACCTTGAGCTAATCCTAACGCTATCTAATAATGTAACATCGCTCAGCTACTTAAAAACGTCGGATCCAGGTATTTCCAAGGGATTTAAGCCTTAAATGCGGAACAGCAGGAAACTGATAGAATATTAAAACAATTACAAAATGTTTTAATGTATGGCTTGATTTAAATGGACTTCTGATCATATCTCGAAAAAGAGGTGTAAGCAGTGAATTGAATAAAATGGGACATTATCACATGATGTGACGAAAATGTTTGTGGTTTGCTAGTAGGTAATAAACGTTTTAGATAAACTAGACTTATTCTTGTGCTACCATGATTGTAATGCTTTGTTTGTATTTAACTGTAAATGGCTGTTTATGATAAAACGAACAAGAATAAAAGAAAACGTTTTGTTCTTGTCTTCTGTTATTTTTTCTTAAGCAATATTGATTTTTAAAATTATCTAAAAATAAAAGAAATTTCAGCAGTGAATAAAATGTGACTGCCATATGATGAGAAAACATTTTCAGTTTGTGTTTTAGTTTAAGTTTAGAAGGAAAATTTGACTGAGCTCTGCTACAAACTAAGCTTTTCGAAAGTTAATACGAAACGTAACGTTTTATAGTTAATTTTCCTTTTAAACTTGAACGTTCAAAGTTAAGGGGAATAAAATACAGGAAACTAATCCTGATTCACAACCGCACGTCCCTGATACTTCTTCCAAGTCGTGGAATCTGAAGGAGCTTTAACCCATTGACTCCTAAACCGGCCGCACAAGACTACCATGCTTCAAACCATTGCAACTTCCTCAATCGCACGAATATTGCCTTAACTGTCAGTTGTGAGCACGAAATGGAATGTCCTTTAAATCTGGATATCCAATAAACGCAAGAAACGTAGCGATTTTTACCAAATATGACCTTTTTTTGAGTTTGGACAAGAACGAAAATGACCGTTTTTAACGTCAAAGAGAAACCACGAAAATGCCCCTTTTTGCCTTCATGTTTTTTAAAGAAATCATAGTCGAAAAACCAAACTTCAACCATCATAACAAAATTCAGTCTTTGTTTTAGCTTAGAAATAACTTTTTTTGTTCATATTCTTCTCCCGAGCGTAGATACAGCCTTTTGTTTCAGTGCATTCGGGCCTTCCCGCCATTTTCAAGGTCTCGACCGCATCGCATGCTGGGAAATAATGAGAATTTGTGACGGCGCCCGTTCCTTTCCCCAATTCTTTCACACATAAACTAAGTCTACAGCCACTCCGAACTACCGCCAAAAATTCGTGCTTGTAGTGATCTTCAGTGCTAAAAAATTCCAAAATATGAGGTGGTAGGTCGAGAAATTTGTCAATTGTCGAGTCCCAAAGGTACTGAGTGTCCGACCGGCCAAATTCCCAGTTCGTCGAGTAACAAGCCAAATTCGACAACAAAGTACATCACCTCGGTCGAGTCTTTGAGAAAGTGGACTCTTAGCTACCGTCACGCTTAATGATGCTCATCAGGCAGCCACTAAAGACGAAAAATGGCTGTAAACTTAGCAAAAATCGCAAGCAAACCGAACTTGGGCCGTTGTTGTAGCTCCACGGATTAAAAATAGCTACGTCAGAATGACGTTTTCAGAAACCTTGAGCCTCCAGTGCCTTAGGACAGCACCGCTTTTCCATGGTAGATCAAACAAAGAGCCACGAAATGCTATGGATGGTTTATAGCTGGAAAATCACTCCGAATAGGTAAAAACGGCTAGGAGTCAATGGGTTAACAAAGAAAACTAAGTTGTCACGTGACCGGGCCTTTTAACACTATTCAGTGAAAGTCATAGTTGGTGAATAGTTTAAATACAGGGTCAGAGTTAAGATTCTACACTTAAAACAATTTCTAGGGGGCGGGGGGAGGGGGGGTGGGTAACTTAGCTCAGGGCCAGGCTTAACGTAACGTTACCTCCTTGGTTTGCAGTTGGCCAGGTCACGTGACAAGCCACAGTATCAAACGCAATTACCCTAGATGAGATGATCATCGACTTCTGACTGTCACTAGTGGCTCCAACTCCAGCTCTATTGTCTAGTTTTTAAAATCACCACCCCCCTCAAGCTGGCTTTCATGCGACTTCAACCTTGAATCTAAGTACTGGCCAGCAAATGAGTACCCTTCCCCCAGATCTTGCAGCATATGGTTGTTTTCAAATAAAATAGCGTTGATATGTTACTAGCCTCAAAGGCTTTTGTTTAAGTAGCTGAGCAATAAAAAGTATCAACATCAAAAAAAAAATTGTTTTAGTTTAATGTATAGTGTTTTCACATGACGTCTTGGCGGCCATGTTGGTGTTCCAAAACAAAGAAACGGCGGCCATGTTGGTGTTTCAAACTGACCTCTGGGAATTGAACTCTATTTTTATGCAAATACTTTCTTTTGTTTCAGTAAACCAATATGGCCGGTAGTCACGTGAATGAAAACGCTCTGCATCGAAGAAGGAAATGAGAGCTGTACATTTGGAGCAGGCGTTAAATATTTGGGCCAGAACACACTTTCTTGTTCGTGAGTCTATTCAAATGGCATCCATTGACCAGTAGATTCTATGTTTCTGTTTCTATGCGTATGCTGTACAAGGTGGTTCTAAGTTTTGGGTCTGGATGAAATCGTTCAAATGAAAGCTGCTGAACATGACTCTCCTGTGGTGCTGTTTATAATGCTGTACAAGGTGGTTCTAACTTTTGAGTTTGTGGATGAAATCCTAAAGTGTGACTATTCAAATGAAAGCTACTGAGCAGTACTTTCCAGTGGTGCTGTTTATTATGCTGTACAAGGTGGTTCTAACTTTTGAGTCTGTGGATGAAATCCTAAAGTGTGACCATTCAAATGAAAGCTACTGAGCAGTATTCTCCGCTTAGAACTGGTTTTGGTTTTTAAACTGCTTCGCAAAATGAAACTTTTTTTTCGGTCTCTCTTCGTTTGGAACTCGCAAAACAATCTGAACAACTCTCTTGGCCTCAATGGACAAGCAGTTAAAGGGGCAGTGTCACGCTATTGTACTATCATTTCAAAAAGCTTAAAACTGCCAATGCGTCAGTGGAAACCTTAAAATAATGGTCTTGTTTTGCTGCTAAAGACTGTAGTACTGCATTGACACAATAAACCCTGTATTTCATCAAAGATTACGAGGATGGAAATGGATTGAAATTTGAAAAACTTGCCAGTTTTTTCAAAATTTTAAGCTATGCATTGAAGAAGCGCCCAACAAATTATTATGGTTAGCTCTCCCTGCTAAAATTTCATTGGAATTCATCTTGCTGATTCTGTAGGAGCAATTTTTGCACGATAACAGGTAAAAGGCAGTAATTTTGGCAGAATTGAACCAAAAACAGCAAAAATCCCGGTGACAGTGCTCCTTTAAACAACAATGAAGGTTTTCTGGCTTCGTCCTCACAATAAATGTGTTGTTTTTCTACATTCGATGTAAGAGTATCATATACCTAAAATGGAAATTAGTGGAACAAAATATACAGCTCTTTTTATGTTTGCGCTGATCTCGGAAAATTATTTTTTGTAATAGGAAATGAAAACATAATAGATGTATAATGCGCATATTTACTCGGAAGAAAGTAGATTTTAAACGATATTAAGCACACAACTCTCGATTAAAAATTATAATTACTCGGGCTGCCCGCGTCTCGCGCGGCGCCCGGGTCTAAGATTACCGACGGTTCTTCTTTTTCGTCGTCGAGTATCATCCACAAAGCTCACTTCCGGCGTTTCTGCGCAAGCGCTAACTATTTTTAACAGAGTGATGCCTGTTGTCACGTATCGGAAAATGTCGATTCACCTTGTGTCTTTTGAAGTCTGAACAAACAATATGTTAAGAGAAGTGTCTATGCGAATGTTTGCAAGTTCAACGGCGAGAAGAAAGCTTTTAACATGAGTAAACTTAACTCCAGATGGACTGCCATGTTTCCTCGTGTCTGCTTCAGTAGACTGCGAGTAGTCTCGTGCGCGCGCGAAGTTGCGAGGAGACGCGACGCGAGGGGAGCGCCAAAAATTAGAGACTACCGCAGACAAAGGGAGTTTGATCTTTCACGGCCGAGTGATTCGGAATTGTAAATCTCATATCAACAGCAAGAATGATGCCTGTTGTCACGTATCGGAAAACGTCGATTCACCTTGTGTCTTTGAAGTCTGAACAACTAATATCTTAAGAGAAGTGTCTATACGGATGTTTGCAAGTTCAACAGCGAGAAGAAAGATTTTAAAATGACCAAAATTTAACTCCAGATGGACTGCCGTGTTCCCCGTATCCGCCCCATTGAGATGTACATTTTGTTGAATAACTCAAGTACGGGATATCACACACCCCTGAGACTTTGACAGGTAGTTTATTTACTATTTTCCCACAATATCTCAATTTCTGGACTTTAATTTTTGAATGATAAGCGATTAGTTTTTACAAATGTACTAGCGTCACTTGAAACTGTCCAGAAACGTTCCTTTCTTGTGTTTCAAATGACCCTGGATTGACGTATTTGTAAACAGTTTCACTCTGCTAATTAATTTTCTACTCACATTTCACCGAAACTCCATTAACGTTTATGCGAAAAAATCCTACATCGTTCGATAAGCATTTCCTTTCTCAAACAATTATCCATCCAATCGAAAACAAAGTGTGCTTAGTTTTTTTGGAATCAATACACTATTTTTATCACCTTGCATAACGATAAACCTCTGTGGCCTGTGACGCAGCTAACCCGGGTTCGATGTCTTTTAGTGGTATATATCACGGGCTTTATTTTTTCTGTTTCTCTTTTTCTTGTTCTTTTAGAAATATTTTTTGCAAGTGTTATAATTATTGTTCTCAATGTTTGAGCTGTATTTTAGAGGAATATATGTTGATAGGGGTCGAAAGAAATAGACTCCAACACAAGCTAAACACAATGCGTCCGATGTAAGAAAGACAGACTTCCCTCTATTCTTTTGTTTAGCGCTAAGTTAGGGATACAATACTGTTTTTTGCAAGCCCGAGTTTAGGCTAATGGTAGCCTCTTGTTGCCTCTTATTCTTCTCTAATTACCCTCTTTCTCTTCATTTCGTTTGTACCACTTTCATAATTGTTTTATTGACACGCTCAAGGTTTTTTAATCTGCTGTTAATCGCGTTTTTCTAAATCAAGGACAAATAAAAGGTTTGGTTATAAAGAACTGACGTGTCTTAATTCGGATTTGTTCAGCTGCCCAAGAACTATTCAGCCACAGATATTAGACCAGCTAAATTTAATAAGAGAGACCAACCGACGACATTTGTGCACTAACAAAAGGGCAACGATTGAAAGCAGTAAAGCTCTCAAGGTTGGTAAGGTCTTAAACGTTTTTTAGCACTGCAAAGACTCTAAGTTAACCAGCGGCAGACTTGTTCCAAAACCATTTTCTTTTAGCTGCGGATAGAAAGAGGATTTTTCCTTTAATTTCAGCCAAAATTATCAAGTTTTATTGTCAATCTGTTTCATACCCTTCTCTTCAGTAAATGGTAGACTTAATGGTTCCGTGCGTTGATTTTACTTCATGGAGTTGCATTATCTGGTATTTTATGATTAGGAGTTTACCTTAAAAATCAAGATTGATTATTTTTGCTCGGTTTTACCCACTATAAACACAGGCGATTTTTTTTGAAGGGTAGATAAATAATTCACTCGTCAGTTGCAAGATGTTTTAATACTACTGTATGTGTTATTAATCTGATAAAAATCAACGACAGAGAGGGAAGCGTAGTCGTCTTAGCAGTTTATACTGTTAAGACAATGTTGATGGCTTGCAGAAAAAAGTCCCCTTTGCGTTAGTTGATGTTTTGTTAATCGGAAAATTGTCTTTTAATTTTTCTATTTAAGAGAGTGAAATCTTGTCAACGAACAGTGTATAATAACAAAAGCGATCAGGCTCACTTTACAATGAACACGTCCAATGGAAAAAAAAAAAGATTGTCATTTAAATTTAAGATGGCTTTCAGTTCTCATTTTATTAAATTGAGTCGAAGTGTGTTAACTTAATTTCCTCATCCGGCTTTAAGCGAATAGGTTTGAGCGTTTGGAATCAATGCTTGCAACATGTTAATAGATTTACTCGAGAATTAGCAACGAGACATGACGGCTCAGTAGGTAAGCCTAGCAAACTTGGAAAGCTTGGTAAGCCTGGTAAGCTTGGTAAGCTTGGTACGCCTAGTAAGTTTGGTGAGCCTTGTAAGCCTGGTAAATTTGGTGAGCTTGGTAAGGAGTTCTAGCAAGTAGGCTGACTTCGCACTGTATATTTGTTGTGGTCTCAATCGCTCAGAAGCCCTTCAAGCTTATTATCTTGCCAGACTGATAACATGCTGGCAGAGATAGGCCAATAGATCAACACACCGGGAGCGTGCTCTTTCGAACAGTGTGTGGTGGGTTTGTTAACGTCCCAAAGGTTATTTTTAAAATACAAGTGCTGTGAGACGCGAGCTGCAGGTTACTACGGTCTATCAAATCGCTCTCTATTTCCTTTACTCGTCGAAACAGAGAACTTACTGAGTAATTTCTTTCATCAAAGCTAAGGTGTACGAATAATCACCGGCAGTTAGTAACAAGAACATCGCATCCTTTTCAAACTGATAGGTGTAATTTCTATGTTGATTTATCTTCTTTTATCGAAGCGACCTAATTTTAATTATCTTGCGAAATTACCTTTCGTCGGTATGGCAAAGAAGATAATTGAAACTGCAGAGTAAACATTTCTATGTCAACGTTTTAGTCCGAAACAAAACATTGCAAAATTACCTGGCGGGTCTTGTGATGGTAATATTGAGTTTTTCTTCTCTTATGGGCACGCACTGAGTGCCTTTTGAGTGGCTTCAGCTTACTTGATCACATTAATTTGTGAAGTATCCTTGATTTTTTTTAAAGTGCGACATCAAAATGGACGCCTTCGAGATTTTCGATTGTAGGGACAACAAAACTGTTTGAAAGCGACATTTATGCTAGCCTCCTTCGCAGACGTCTTTGGGCTTGTCACGCTTTCCTTGCCCACGAACGTCTGCTGAACTGAACTACCACTTCCGTTCGCGGCGGTTAAGCCAATCATAGTTCGTTTTCCAATTTATGGAAAGTAGGACTTCGACCCCGGGATTATTTTCACAGAGGATGCACGTGAATCGGGTGTCGATTTCCATTCTTACGCAGCTCGTTATTGGTTTCTTCAAAACAATGGTTAACCGCCGGCGAACGGAAGTGGCAGTTCAGTTCAGCAGACGTTCGTGGGCAAGGAACGCGTGACGAGCCCAAAGACGTCTGCGAAGGAGGCTACATTTATGCGGAAAAAAAATCGTTTCTGAAATGCGGTCTCCTTTTTTCACGAAAACGAGCGAAAACCGGATACGTGTAATTAGTAATGGTAATAGGACTGAGTGGAGTCCAATTCGGTCTGTAATCATACGAGTGATAACAAAATCGGACGACCGCGCAGCGGGAGTCCGATTTGTTTATCACGAGTATGATTACAGACCGAATGGGACGACACGACTTAATCATAAAAATTACAATTTCCGAGAAAAGAGGAAGAGCCAAGTTATAAAAGGGAAGGAAATTTTGCATTAAAAGACTGACAAAGGAAGCGTAAATGGTTTAATGTCGCTCTGAAATTGACTACGATCAAAATGTATGGTGATTGTAACCAAGGTTGTGATTGGTTGATTTAAACTTCAACTTTGAATGTGATTCGTTGATTTAAAATACTACTTTGAATGTGATTGGCTTATTGAACTGTCCGATAACAAACTGTCCAATAACAAAGTGTTCACTAACAAACTGTCCGATAACAATTACGTGAATTAGTGGAAAATAGGAGCTTTTTAAACCAATCACAATCTTTATGATTAATAGAGAAATGAATGAATGAATGAATGAACTTTATTTGTATGTAGCTAAATATAAGCTAATTGTGGACACTAATAGAACATTCCAAATACAAAATAAAAATTAAAATAGGCCGAAAAAAAGTTACGAGTGTTAAAAAAAATATTTTACGAATTTCTCCAATTTTCTCCCATTTCTCCCATTTCTCCCATTTTGAACTGATCAAGAAAGAGATGGAAACTTCAACTGCCGTCTAAAGCGCGATGGCAAACTCTTCGTCAGGCAAAATAGTCCGAGACCCAACCTAAACAGTATCACAGGAAATTACTGCTCAGTAGCTTTCATTTGAATGGTCACACTTTAGGATTTCATCCACAGACTCAAAAGTTAAGACCACGTACACCTTCTACAGCATAATAAACAGCACCACAGGAAAGTACTGCTCAGTAGCTTTCATTTGAATGGTCACACTTTAGGATTTCATCCACAGACTCAAAAGTTAAGACCACGTACACCTTCTACAGCATAATAAACAGCACCACAGGAAAGTACTGCTCAGTAGCTTTCATTTGAATGGTCACACTTTAGGATTTGAACTACAGGCTAAAACGTTAGAACCACTAATCTGTTTGCCAACCTTAGTTTGGTCAAGTGATATCCGGCTTCCTATGCCGAGAAAAACCCCAAGATTACTGGGTATGATGGTAGATCTCGGAAACTCCAAATCGTTCTTCTCTAACGCTATAGGGCCAAAGCAGGAGCCCATTACCCGTTTCATTCTGCAAGAGTTTACACGGCGAAAAGACTGATAAACCACCACAAAAAGAACCATAAACACAACGTGTATGAAGGCAGTATTAACTTCCATCATCATCATCATCATGCTTTATTTAACGTGGATATACACTTAGCCTGAGAGCTAGTTTACAGGTATTCCACCCAATAACTAATGAAAACCTAACACCTAAACAACGGTAATAACACAATTCATCATATAAAATCACAAATTAAATACTGATTGACACTATTTAAAACTATTATTACAATATTACCGCCGCAGTCAAAATACTATTAAAAAGCTAATGTTACAAATTTACTAATCCCCGAAATTTAACGATCTAATTCTGTTTACTATTTCATTGGTGCCTACTTTTATTCTAATTTCATTTGATAGTTCATTCCATTTCTTGGCTGCAAAAGTTAGCTAATACTCAGTTTCCATCAGTTGTAACTTTGGAATTGGGACCAAAACAGAAAAGAAAACGGGTGAAGGAACAGAGACTGTCCTCCCCTTCGGCCGCCATTTTTTCCGGTGGCGTTGTATGCAGACGTCAGCGAAAACAAGGTTGTTTTCGCGGCAAATTCAAATTCTATAAATAAAAAGATACGGGACAGGGTTGACTCAAGGGTACAATACATATGGAGGCTCCAGGTAATGGGCTCCTGGCCAAAGTTAACGTCATCGTCATTGTATTTTCCTGTTTAGATCCAATCTGTACTACAACATGAGAACCTTACTCTTCCTTTGTGGTGTTCTTCTGTTCGCCAGTTTCATGCCAAGTAAGTTATGTCAGCCGGTAATTATCAAAAGAGAATAGAGATTGGTAAGAAGGCAATCATTTGTGCATGACCTCCCTGTGTCTATGTGCAACAGAATGATCCTCTTTAACTGATTTTTGTTTCGCGCTCATCAACTCAGTAAAATCCCTTAATTTTCTTCATTTAGTGTGTCTATCATATTGAAAGTCTATCAAAACTTTTGAAATTTGCAGGTTCAAATGGAATTCCTCAGGGAGATGATGGTGACTACAGTAAGCAAATGTCATGTTCACATGAATAGTGGAACAGAGAATTAACTCTGAAGTGTAAATTAAAGTGCTACTTAAACCCAAGAATAACCCGCTGGGCGTTAGCCCTGGTAAAGGGAAACAGGGAACCACACGAGGCAAAGAAAAAATCTTTTGACCTCGGTGGGAATCGAACCCACGACCTCCGGATTAGATCTACCGTTACTCTGCCGACTGAGCTACAAGGTCGCACAGAGAAAGTCGGGGACGATTTTAGATGGTGAATCGCGGCAAGGAGAAAGTAAGGGTACATATGAATGTTGTGCCGCGTAGCACTAGGAACACAAATAGTTATTCATGGGTTTAAGTAGCACTTTAATTTACACTTCAGAGTTAATTCTCTGTTCCACTATTTGTGTTCCTAGTGCTACGCGGCACAACATGTCATGTTCACATGACTCGTTTCTCCCCTCCTTTGTCACTCTCTTTTCTATCACTCTTCGGCATCACTCTCTACGGTTAACAGCGGAACGATTTGAATATGATTGTAAGATTGAGTCCGGGTACGGCTTCTCAGGTCTAGTTTGCGTTTTCTAGATAACCACTTGTGACACCAGTCTTGTTTCTACAATCTCCTTGTCGGCTGGTGGGGAGGGAACTCGTACTCAAACTAATGTAAAAGACCCCGAACTGTTGTAGTCTAAAAATAATCGGATTTTTTTTTGTTCTTACTGTTGTCTTACAATTAGAGGTAGCAGGAACTTGCCCCGACATGGAAAACGTGAAGCGGAAGATTGGACAATGTGATCAATGCTATTGTCGCCGCAAAGAAGTTTTCTGTAAGACTGACTGTGTCCAATGATATAAAAGGTGCGAACTGGTCATCCTGTATTCAAATTTGTAAACTACTTCTTTACACTACCGACAACACCATTCCTCTACCCCTCCCTCCCTCCCTCCCTCCCTCCCTCCCACCCTCCCTCCCTCCCTCCCACCCTCCCACCCTCCTCCCTCCCTCCCACCCTCCCTCCCTCCCTCCCACCCTCCCTCCCACCCTTCCTCCCTCCCTCCCTCCCAACCAACAACAACCACAACACTTTATTTCTTCTCTGAACAACAGTTATAGACGTTATAGAGCAGTTTTCAATTGAGTGTCGTACAACCAAAACAAAAGTAATTACTTCAGCCAATCACAACAGACCGAAACAGTGCAATGGGCCAATCAGAATTCAAAGCAATTACAGGTAACCGGCGCAAAGCGCGGGAAAATGCTCGGGTGCGAGTCGTGATTGTTTTTGGCTTTGCTTCTCATTGGTTGAAAAGTAGCGCGGATTTTGCTGGCCAATCAGAGAGCGAAGCAATTCAAAATAAAAGCAAATAAAACGCAATTTTACTTTCGACACTCAATTGAAACCGCTCTAAGTTCATAATACTTGCATATATAACAATTATTTACCGAAGTGCAGGTGAATAGTGGCGGATATCCACCACTTTCACCGACACTGAGGTGAATAATTGTTCAGTATATACCACACAAGCTGAATAATCAGCGGGCCAAAACATCACTTGATGTGTGCCAATATACCGACAAGCGGTCGGAAATTGTAAAATCTCACGCGCCGGCTGCTAGGAGGTGAATAGTACTTGCTAATCACCTCCGAGTTAACCAATCAGAGCGCGCGAAAAGCACTGTTCACTTGTGTGGTATATACTAAAATTAGATAAAGGTAATTGACAACCTGACATAACCCTACAATTTAATAATGCCGGGTTGCCAGTTGTCCATATAGTTCAATTTGTGGTCAGTACTCAGTGTAGTAAGACCTACATACATAAACATACATAACCAAAACTCATAGACAACTACGATGACTACATAGCAAGTTAGGCGAGGAACAAAATAAAACAAGAGTGTTCTATTAGCTATTTTCCGTGTAAAAATGAAATCTTTATCACTTTGGTTGTGTTTAAAGCTCTTAAGATCCAGTGGATAACTTCTCTCTGTCTGGCCTCCGAATTATCCCTCTTCACTCCTCCTGACAAACTTTGGCTGCATGGCTCGCACAATTATGAGAGACCTTGATTTGTCTTTACATTTAGTTTGTTAGCTCCTAACCCTGCAATCAAAACCGATTCACAATTTTAATTTGCTAATGGCTACATTTTTTCGCATTTCTCTGCAGGAATAAAAGTTTTGGTGACCTTGATTTCGACACAAGGGATTCTATCGCTAGAGGACAGATAACTTCGGTACGAGCAAGATGACTTTAGTTATGCTGAGATCATGAACAATAATAAAGTAGATTAGAAAAGCTCCTGTTTCAGTTTCATTTTGCTAATAGTTGAATGGGCTAACTGCTATGCAGTAACACTCCCGAGGAACATCTCCTTAAATTCACTCGAGCAGGCTGCAGTGTAACGTGACGCGGAGACTTACTAGCGAAACAGGCACACACGCGGAAAAATCACCCACGCGACTCGCCTCTTTGTTCTTTCTCTTCATGAGAGTCGGGGGTGAGAAACAATTTTGGTGCTTGTTCGCACGATAGTAAGAGAAAACTGTTCCGCACACCTTGTCAACATTGCGAACCTGAATTTTGGAAAAAAAAAAAAGATTATTCCCTGCTCACCAAACACAGAGCATTTGTTGATACCAAGAGAAGTGGAAAATGCCGGAAAGCAGCGGAAGCCGTCTTATCAATTCTTCGCTTACTCGTTGGCTGAGTTGGTAGAGCACCGGACAGCTGATGGGGTGAGGGGGAGAGGGGGGAAGGAGGGTTCAAACCCCAAATAACCAGTCTTAAAATACCGTAACAGCTCTATGAAGTCCCCCGTCTCTATTACACCCCCCCCCCCCCTCTCTATTAAGCCACCTTGTTTGGAAGTCAGTTTTTGTAATAAGTTACTGGTTTACATCGCGTTCTTTAAACCACAAGCGGAAAAGCGCAACCGGCATAAACAAGCGCCCTACACATGTGTATGCCTCGTTCTTTAAGCCACGAGCAGCAACAACTTCGCGTTACTCATGTAAACAAGCGCGCTACACATGTGTATGCCTCGTTCTTTAAGCCACGAGTAGAAACACAGAGGCACCCAACGAGCCAAATCAACCAAAAGCTTTAGAAAGGCATTTTAAGTACCTTATGGTGTTTGAAGTCTGTTTAAAGTGGTGTTTTCATAAGCTAAAAGAAGTTCATCTGTTCGAATTCCCTAGCTGAAATTTTGATTGCCCGAAAATGTTAGGGAACAAAATCTTCCTTTGAGAAAATGCAAACTGAAATGAATTTTCCACGAACTTTCTAGGGAACTATTTTCTTTCCGAGAATGCTAGATGACGTTTTTTACCGCCAAAAACAGCAATTACGACCTTTCCGAAAACCTCAGGGGATATGATTTCCCAATTGCGAATCTTTTAGGCTGACTGAGTTACGAAAATCCGAGTGCACTCTTTAATCGACGCCGAAAGCCCAAGGCGAATTACCCTCCACCGAACAGATATCTACCTAAACTTGTCGTTGGGTGCCCCTGGAAACAAGCGCGCGTTACTCATATATATGCCACGTTCTTTAAGCCTCAAGCGGAGATGCGCAACCGGCAGAAACAAGCGAGCTATACGATGAGTATGCCTCGTTCTTTAAGCCACGAACAGAAACAAGCGCGCGTTACTCTTGTGTATTCCTCGTCCTTCAAGCCACGAGCCGAAACAAGCGCGCGTTACTAGTTTACACTTCGTTCTTTGCACCAGAAGCGGAAAGGCGCAACCGGCGGAAATAAGTCTAACTCGCTCGAAAATTCTAAGTCGCCCTAATGAGATGCATTTCTCCACTCGACAACTTTATCTGTCGACTCGACAATCATTTTCTCCACTCGAACGAGTTGTACGCACGACTCGACAACTCTATCGCACTAACGCTTGCCATTTCGGATCATTATCAGTAGCTAGGAAAAGGTCGCTATATAAAATTTGTACCAACAAATGATGAAAACACCCTTATGTAATTCACAACACCAGAAACCCGCTAATAACTAAATGTTAAGACCGGCGCTTTTAAGAAAACACAATTCCAGGCTGAACCCACAAGCGTAAGAACTTACAACCCCCGAACGTAAGAACTTACAACCCACGAACGTAAGAACAATCCCCGAGTGTAAGAAATACAACCCCGAACGTAAGAACCTACACCCCCCTAACGTTAGAAGTACAACCCCGTACGTAAGAACTTTCAGCCCCCGAACGTAAGAAATACAACCCCCGACAGTAAGAATTATAACCCCCGAACGCAAGAAATACAACCCCCGAACGAAGAAATACAACCCCCGAACGTAAGAAATGCAAGAAATAACACACAAACTGCGGTGATAAACATGACAATAAAACGCATTGTTGGAAAACAAAAATAAAACGGATCCATCGGCGAAACAGGAAGACGACTAGGTGACCGATTCCGAGAACATCTCCGTGATGTTGAGAAAGATGACAAAGACGCATCCAAACCTGTCGCTTGGCATTTTAATCTCCCTAACCATTCCAAACAACACATGTCGATCTCCGGCCTTTCCCTACATCAAGGTACCACGGAAAGCCGTAAAAATCTCGAGCAAAAACTGATCTTTCAAATTGGCACTCTTAATCCCCACGGTATCAACGAGCGCTTTTCATTCAATTAATTTATTCCTGTTTTTCACGTTACCATGTTACCACCAATAGCGTAGCTCCATTTTCTGTATATAAACCATACACAACCCACAATTCCTCGATTCGCTTCGACGAAGGGCTAACGCCCGAAACGTCAGCTAATCTAATCCCTGTACGGTGGTCAATTTACATTATCAACTCCGTTGATAAACCAAATTTTCGTGTTTCACTCCCCCACCGACGCAGCACCACAGTTTCTTTAGAAACTAATCCCCTTTATTCATATATTTCCTAATAAGCTTTTTAAATAAAGGGATTGACTCAGCGAGTTTTGCTTCATTCGAGAGCTGGTTCCAAAGCATAGCACCGCTAAATTCAAAACGTCTTTTTAGAAACTCCCTTTTCGGTTTAGGAAGTGTCAGATCAGTAGCGCTGCTACGTAGGTGGTAATTAACCTAATCAACATTCCTCCTAATAAAATAGTTCCTAAGGCTGGGGCGGCGTAATCATTTAATATTTGTACATTGAAATTGACTTTGTATGTCACCGTCTATTATCAAGTGTTTCCCACGAAAGAGAGTCAATTCAGTCTGCAGAGTGAATATCACAAAAACTCTAGCAGCACGTGACTGGAATCGATATTTTTGCAGCTTATCTTTCAATAATTTAGTGTCAACATTCCTTCTAACGAAATAGTTCCTAAGGCTGGGGCGGCGTGATCATTTCATATTTTGTACATTGAAATTGACTTTGTATGTCGCCGTCTAGTATCAAGTGTTTCCCACGAAAGAGAGTCAATTCTGTCTGCAGAGTGAATATCACAATTGGCACCTGTGAGAACTCTAGCAGCACGTGACTGGAATCGATATCTTTGCAGCTTATCTTTCAACAAGAGGCTACAATTAGCCTAAACTCGGGCTTGCAAAAAACAGTATTGTATCCCTAACTTAGCGCTAAACAAAAGAATAGAAGGAAGTCTGTCTTTCTTACATCGGACGCATTGTGTTAATTTAGCTTGTGTTGGAGTCTATTTCTTTAGACCCCTATTAGCATATATTCCTCTAAAATACAGCCCAACCATTGAGAACAATAATTATAACACTTGTAAAAAATATTTCTAAAAGAACAAGAAAAAGGGAAACAGAAAAAATAAAGCCCGTGATATATACCACTAAAAGACATCGAACCCGGGTTAGCTGCGTCAGAGGCAGGAACAATGACCTTTAGGCCACAGAGGTTTATCGTTTTGCAAGGTGATAAAAATAGTGTATTGATTCCAAAAAAAAACTAAGCACACTTGTTTTCGCTTGGATGGATAATTGTTTGAGAAAGGAAACGCTTATCGAACGATGTAGGATTTTTTCGCATAAACGTTAATGGAGTCTCGGTGAAATGTGAGTAGAAAATTAATTAGCAGAGTGAAACTGTTTACAAATACGTCAATCCAGGGTCATTTGAAACACAAGAAAGGAACGGTTCTGGACAGTTTCAAGTGACGCTAGTACATTTGTAAAAACTAATCGCTTATCATTCAAAAATTAAAGTCCAGAAATTGAGATATTGTGGGAAAATAGTAAATAAACTACCTGTCAAAGTCTCAGGGGTGTGTGATATCCCGTACTTGAGTTATTCAACAAAATGTACATCTCAATGGAGCGGATACGGGGAACACGGCAATCCATCTGGAGTTAAATTTTGGTCATGTTAAAAGCTTTCTTCTCGCTGTTGAACTTGCAAACATTCGTATAGACACTTCTCTTAAGATATTAGTTGTTCAGACTTCAAAGACACAAGGTGAATCGACGTTTTCCGATACGTGACAACAGGCATCATTCTTGCTGTTGATATGAGATTTACACTTCCGAATCACTCGGCCGTGAAAGGTCAAACTCCCTTTGTCTGCGGTAGTCTCTAATTTTTGGCGCTCCCCTCGCGTCGCGTCTCCTCGCAACTTCGCGCGCGCACGTGTCTTTCGCCCGCCCCACAATCCATCGCCAGAATTAGAGACTACTCGCAGTCTACTGAAGCAGACACGAGGAAACATGGCAGTACATCTGGAGTTAAGTTTACTCATGTTAAAAGCTTTCTTCCCGCCGTTGAACTTGCAAACATTCGCATAGACACTTCTCTTAACATATTGTTTGTTCAGACTTCAAAAGACACAAGGTGAATCGACATTTTCCGATACGTGACAACAGGCATCACTCTGTTAAAAATAGTTAGTGCTTGCGCAGAAACGCCGGAAGTGAGCTTTGTGGATGATGCTCGACGACGAAAAAGAAGAACCGTCGGTAATCTTAGACGCGGGCGCCGCGCGAGACGCGGGCAGCCCGAGTAATAATTTTAGTGTCCCACAGGGGTGAGCAGTATTCAAAATATGGCTGAACCAAGCCCTTATGGACTATTTCCAGAGTAGTTACGGGAACAAATTCTTGATGCGCCACACGGCTTCTATACCCGCGCTAACCTTCTTACAAATCATAATAACAATAATAATTTAAAAACTTATATAGCGCATTTTCCATGTAAATATGATCAAATGCGCTTTACATATGATAAAATTTAAAAAGATTTATAATGTACAATATAAAATAAAAATAAAAAAATATTATACGTGATTAAAAGCGTTGCTAAACAGGTGTGTCTTAAGATGGCGCTTGAAAGTATTGATGTTAGAAATAGAACGGATTTCATGCGGCAGAGCATTCCACAATTTTGGTGCTGCTACTTGAAATGACCTATCGCCCAAGGTGGCTCTAGTTCGAAAAGATGGCGGTTCAAGTAGGAGACCATTAGAAGATGATCTTAACCTATACGCCCCTGGCATCTTAACTGAAATTAGCTCTTGAAAATAAAATGGCGACTTCCCGTGGATGGTCTTGAACGTCAAAAGCAGTATCTTGTAATTAATCCGCTGTCTGACCGGTAGCCAGTGCAGCTCGCGCAAAAAGGGTGTTACGTGACAATAGCGCGGCGCGCGGCTTACCAGCCTCGCAGCAGCATTTAAAACACGTTGCACTTTGTTGATTTGTATGGCAGGCAGACCATATAAAAGACTATTGCAATAGTCTACGCGTGATGTGACAAACGCATGCACGAGAGCTTTGGTAGCATCTAGACTTAAAAACTTACGAATACGACCTATATTATGTAGATAGTAAAAGGCCGAGGCACAATGCTTACTAATATGGATAGGTATGTTAAAATGAGAGTCAAACCATGACCCAAGATTCCTAACTTCAGATTTAGCTTCTATGAGTGCGTCACCAACGGTGATACTACTAAAGTTAACCTTCTCAAGTTGCTGTTTGGTGCCTATAAGTAAAAATTCAGTCTTATCGTCGTTCAGCTTTAACTGATCACTGATCATTCAATCCTTTAGATCTTTAATGCAGTCACATATAGCGTTAAGCGCGATCTCATCGTCGCCTGGGACAATTTCCGTTGGTCTGTGCTGTTCTCGGCTATGAGATCAGTGTAGAACTCACAGTTGCTTTATTTCGCGCGTCTTTGAAGGCGCGCAAATCGTGCTGGGACTTTGTCCTACGCCACTTTCTTTCGGCCACCCGTCTAGCCCTAATAACACACTTAATGTCGCTATTAAACCAGGGCACTCGCTGTCTACAAACTTTAACCTTCTTCTTCAACGGCGCGTGCTTTTCCAGAAGAATAGAGAGTGTTGATTGATAAGTAGATGTCAGTTCATTTAGATCTCTGTAATCACTTGAACAGAGATCAGATTCCTCCAGATCCAGGCGCAATGCATCAGGATGATGAATCAAAATCTATAGCCTTCAATTACCGATAACAGATCTCCTTCGTCTCGTGCACAGGCCTCGTTGTATTAAGAGAGCAAAGTACTGATGAGTGATCAGAAAGATATCGGTCAGCCATTGGAGCACTCGCGATAATGGGATCATACTCACGCGTGATCACTAGATCGAGAGTATGGCCGCTGATGTGGGTTGATACAGTCACATGTTGTTTAAGTCCCATTGACGTGAGTAGATCCAGGAAAACTCTTGCCTCAGGATCATCGGCTGCATCCACATGAAAATTGAAGTCACCAGTTAGTATAAGCGACTCGGCAGATAGAATAATTGTCTCGATATAAGAGGCAAACTCCTCGAAAAATACACGAGCCGTGATAGGATGGGCTTGCGAGTATGGAGGGGGATAGATGATGACAAGCTTCGCTCTGAGTGAATTAAAACCCACTCGCCACTCTGAGAACTCAAAAGAAGATCTCTCCCCAGCATCAATCTTTTTCACATCAATACTTTCCTTGAACAATAGGCCAGTTCCACCGCCGCGACGACCAGACCGATTTTGCTGAATAAAGTTATGAGTATCTGTGGGAAAGAACTCAAGTTTCGCCGCAGTATCGTTGTCACTCAGCCAGGTTTCAGTTAGTGCAAAAATATTCATATCAGTACGATAGATATAATCCCGTAAATTAACAGTTTTGGACTTCACCGACTTAACGTTAGCATGACATAGAGTTAACAAAGATGAACGTTCCTTTTGTGCTAGTAACAATGGGCTGCGTTGAACAACAGTGCGAGTAGAAGTTGGTTGAAAGGTGTCAAGTTGAATATTTAATTCACTAACTTCACTTCAGGGGAGCAGGGTTGGCGTAGTGGTGAGAGCGCTCGCCTTCCACCAATGTGTCCCGGGTTCGATTCCCGGACTTGGTGTCATAAGTGGGCTGAGTTTGTTGGTTCTCTACTCTGCTCCCAGAGGTTTTTCTCCGGGTACTCCGGTTTTCCCCTCTCCCCAAAAACCAACATTTGATTTGATTTCTGTATTTGCTCGGCCCCACTAGCCTTTGTTCTATAAATACTACCGAGGGTAGATAAAGGTTATTGAGAGACCTTAAGATTGAGGTTTTTCGGCTTTTCCCGCGAACCACGAACGTCAAGAAGTCACGTGACCAGTGCCTTGCCGTCAGGTTTGCGGTTTGAGGTTCATGTTTGTACGGCTAGACCACGCTCTAGAGGTAAATGATTTACCGCAAGGTATTTTGCACCCTAAAACATCACAATGTCACATTTGAGAGGAAATACTACTTTCTAAAACTCTTTCGTCTATTAATTATCGAATTCTTTTTCATAGAAGCGTTATTTTTAAGACGATTTCTCAGCTAAAATAGAAGTGAACGAATGACTGAAAACAAACATGGCGGCCGGCTATTTGTTACCCGCGAATCTTAAGTCCCGAATATGGGCAGACAGCTAACGTGAAACCGCTAACCGCAAACCGCGGTTTGCCGTTTGCGGTAAGATGGCCAAACCTCGATCTTAAGGTCTCTAATGGCGTCGCGGGTACACGGCCTACCCGACGTGGATGCCGAGCCGGACGTATGAAGAGGAGAAGTATACCTACCATAGTAACATATTTCAGGCAAGACTCAGGTCATGTGCGATATAATTCTACGCTTTTTGATCTTGGTGAGCAAAATCTGAGTAATAGAGACCTTAAGATCGAGGTTTGGCCATCTTACCGCAAACGGCAAACGGCGGTTTGCGGTTAGCGGTTTCACGTTAGCTGTCTACCCGTATTCGGGACTTAAGATTCGCGGGTAACAAATAGCCGGCCGCCATGTTTGTTTCATTCATTCGTTCACTTCTATTTTAGCTGAGAAATCGTCTTAAAAATTGCGTTTCTATGAAAAAGAATTCGATAATTAATAGGCGAAAGAGTTCTAAAAAGTAGTATTTCCTCTCAAACGTGGGATTGTGATGTTTTAGGGTGCAAAAATCCTTGCGGTAAATGAGTTACCTCTAGAGCGTGGTCTAGCCGTACAAACGTGAACCTCAAACTGCAAACCTGACGGCAAGGCACTGGTCACGTGACTTCTTGACGTTCGCGGTTCGCGGGATCTCTCTAATAGAGACCTTAAGATCGAGGTTTGGCCATCTTACCGCAAACGGCAAACGGCGGTTTGCGGTTAGTGGTTTCACGTTAGCTGTCTACCCGTAATTCGGGACTTAAGATTCGCGGGTAACAAATAGCCCGTCGCCATGTTTGTTTTCATTCATTCGTTCACTTCTATTTTAGCTGAGAAATCGTCTTAAAAATTGCGTTTCTATGAAAAAGAATTCGATAATTAATAGGCGAAAGAGTTCTAAAAAGTAGTATTTCCTCTCAAACGTGGGATTGTGATGTTTTAGGGTGCAAAAATCCTTGCGGTAAATCACTTACCTCTGGAGCGTGGTCTAGCCGTACAAACTCGAACTTCAAACCGCAAACCTGACGGCAAGGCACTGGTCACGTGACTTCTTGACGTTCGCGGTTCGCGGGAAATGCCGAAAAACCTCAATCTTAATCTCTCTAATAATAGAGACCTTAAGATCGAGGTTTGGCCATCTTACCGCAAACGGCAAACGGCGGTTTGCGGTTAGCGGTTTCACGTTAGCTGTCTACCCGTATTCGGGACTTAAGATTCGCGGGTGACTAATAGCCGGTCGCCATGTTTGTTTTCATCCATTCGTTCACTTCTATTTTAGCTGAGAAATCGTCTTAAAAATTGCGTTTCTATGAAAAAGAATTCGATAATTAATAGGCGAAAGAGTTCTAAAAAGTAGTATTTCCTCTCAAACGTGGGATTGTGATGTTTTAGGGTGCAAAAATCCTCGCGGTAAATCACTTACCTCTAGAGCGTGGTCTAGCCGTACAAACGTGAACCTCAAACCGCAAACCTGACGGCAAGGCACTGGTCACGTGACTTCTTGACGTTCGCGGTTCGCGGGAAATGCTGAAAAACCTCAATCTTAATCTCTCTAAACTTCACAACTCAATGGCCGCGAGACAGATATAGTCGAAAAAATTGAGAGTAAAACCGACCTTCCATAATGTAGCGCCATCATAGGACAGTTTCACTGCAACGTCTTAAGCACCGTTAAACGAAAATTAGTAAAATCAATGGAGACCAAAAAATACACGTGCTGCCAGTGGACGCTACTGTGATAATAAAAAAAAAATCATATTGACATGACAGTCCCAGCTAACCTTTCATCTATCTGGACGCCTAGGCACTTATGAGGGCTGGTTCGTGATAGAGGTTGATTATTCACCACAACAGGTTGCTCACTTATCTTATTATTCAGTTTATGGGAGGAGGCAATAAACAAAAGTTTTGAATTAGAAGCATGCGTCTGAAGTTTCAGGGACCGCGTAGGGGGAGGGGCTTGGGGGCTTCAGCCCCTCCCCCCCCCCCCCCCCACTTTTCAACAGTTCAATGTTTCAAGGGCAATCGTATGTTGAGTTGAGCCAGTTATGATTAGGTCATTAAATTCTTGTTTTAAACCACCGCTTTTATGTTGCTGAAAGTATATTAGTTTGACAACGCCATGTTAGTTTTTAATGCATTTCATGGTATTTTATTTATTTATTTATTTATTTATTTATTTATTTAAGGATTTGTACAAAGCAGTAACGGTGCAAAAACAATAGGACATAAGTCCCCCTACTAGGTTTAAGCACCAACCCAACCCTCTCCTAAATATTAACTTAATAATGTAAATAGACTAAATAGACTGCTTAACAAGTGCACGCAGCAAGGGTATTTACCCGGCGACATTTAGGACAAAGTATTTACCCGGCGACATTTAGGAAAAGTCTCTTGAGGACTTTGATTGAAAAAATTTCGGCGAAGCATGCCCCCTAGTTGACTCACGCTAACGCCTTCGAAGTGAGCCCCCAACCCAGTTGCAAACCTACTGTGCGGGCCCCGAGTTAATTCTTGATAAGCCACTGTCGGACTTGAGCAAGAACAGAATTAAACTTCGCGAGAAGAAGCGGAGATTTGAGTATCATCTGCATACATACACGGAGTAGTAAATGTTATACTGTCGGGTAAATCGTTAATGATAGCTTAACACTTTCTTAAGGTGGTTTCCTTGAACAAGGTATCAAAGAACTTCCCAATTATTTCTCAACAAGTTGTGATCACTGTTTTAAAATATAAGGTTACCATACCAACAGTACAGCTTCTTGGAAACACCCTTAATTTTGGCTTTATGTGCCTGTGACTCGAAACAAGTCTAGCCCGCGAGCAAGCTCTCCCGGTGGTAGGGGGTGGGTACCTCCTTCCACCCCCACCCCCGAGAGAGCTTGCTCGCAGGCTAAAACGAGTCGGATGACCCCATTTTTTGTTATTGAATTGAACTCAGCATATGAAGATTCATCTTTCTGCAAAGTTTCAAAAAAATCGATACATAGGGTTCAGTGCCACCTTAATTTTTCGACAATTAAAGTGGCTCTGAATCCCATCTACAGATTTTGTCTTTACCGAGTCTCTACTCATTTAATATTAACGAGGGAAGCGCATAGGAGATGTGGAAAGGTGGTCTCCATCTTGTCTCTACTCATTTTTCGACGACTGGGAACGAGTCAGGTCTTCAGTGATGATTTGAATTAATCTTTGCCCTAAAAACGACGTAAACTTCGTGACGGCATTGCCCTTTTTTTATTTTCCATATTTTTACAATTATCTGATCCAAAATCCGGGAAATGTGGTAGCGGGACACTAGTCAAATTTTCTGCCATTTTTATGCATGACCATTCTCGTCCCTCGGGTCTTCCCTCCGTACTGCGCAGGTTTGACGAAACGAGAGACTCTCGAAAGATCCGATAGCTTGACGATTCTGATTGGACTTTTTGAAACAATTCAAATAAACGGAAGTAAAAAGAACTCTTACAAACTCTCTGAACCCTAAGCATGCGCAGTTCAGCCGGAAGTCCGATATTTTCGGACTTTCAAATACACCGTTTCACTGTAAGACCGGAAGTTGCATGAAAGCGAGGCCTAAGGGCTATCGTTCAAAATATGGCGTCTTGAAAGAACCCGAAGAATTGGAGTCACAAATGCTGTGCTGCCGCACTGTGTAACAATCGGTCAGATAATCGACCAGATTTATTTTTTCATAATTTTCCCTGGGATCAAAAAATGAAGCGTAGCGACAAAAAAATTGCTTCAAACTCCTTGCTGTTTTGCTGCTCCGAGCATTTCAGTAAAAAAGACTACAGGAAAAGTCTTCCTGGTAAACGACATGATCTTGTAACGAAAGCTGTTCCTTCTATTTTCCCATGGTCAGTTCCGGATAACGATGTCTCTGAAAGGTCAAAAAGGGCGAAAAGTCGCGAAAGTCGAAGGAATCACTTTTCAGCGGGCCCATCAGACAGCAAGGCAGGTGATATCTGAAGCACTGGTCATCTGGGCTTGGCACATTTTTAATCACGTTCAGCCTCTTTCTAGCTTTGGGGACCAAAAATCAGATGTGGACTGTTTGTGCATTGTTAGTTAATTTGCAGTATCCAATTATTTCAGTTTAAAGCAACAACGTGTTGAGTTTCCATAGAATGAGCCCTCATATCAGGGTAGTGAGTGTTAGTTTTAGGTCTTGATGTTCCTTATTACGCGTCGGCTCTGCTTTGGGTTCATTCATTGAGTGGAGGACTTGACAACAACAACAACAACAACAATACTTTATTTCACCCCATCATTATTACAACAGAAAATATAAACATATACATAGAATAGATGATAGGGGTGCAGGCTGCCCGAAATAACCTAAGAGTTAAAAATGCCAGGCAGCCAGTAATGATATGAATTGATATGTGAAAGTGAATATATAATGCTTATAATTACAATTGTACAACTGTGGTTCTCATATTTAAAATTGATGAAGTGTAATTTCAGAAAATAAAGGGGATGATAATAATATAACATAAGGTTAGGGTTCGAATTGAGGTTAAATCTCACCCTAACCCTTGTTTGAAATGCAAGTCCTTAGAAATAATGAGTCAGATTTTTCAAAGATAATATATGAAGACAGCTACTTTCATTTTCTCTTTGCTAGTAACAATATTCCTTTTACTTTCCATCACTTGCAAACTTGAAAACCCCTCTGTATGCTTCAGTACATGTTGGAAGTATGATAGTCCCCTGTCCTCTTTTCAAATATTTTGGCCAAGGCATCTTTAATTTTTCCATCAATAATGGGCCATTTTACAGGTCTAAAGACATAAACTGTTTTATTAGGAAATATACTTCTTGTGACAAGCAATTTAGCTAGGCTGAATTTCATCCTTCCATCTTGATGATGATGTAACCTTGAGAACCAAAACTGGAAATGCCATACTGGTCAATACGACAAAGTCAGTCAGTGGTATTCCACTAACCCCCATTTGCATCTGGGATTGAAACCAATATTTATGCTTGTCTTTTACTACAAAAAGAGAATTTATGTCCAGAAATGGGAAGCTGCTTTCCCTTTGATGATCCTTAATTGCAGACTCTGGTGATATATTCAGCTTAGATTCAAGACATTTTATCTCCTCATTTCTGTGCTCAATGTCACCATTGGTATACATTATTGCTGCAATTCTGTCAGGGCTTGCTACAAGAATATCATTTTCTTTCTCTACAATTATACCAACCTCTTGAACTGATACCTCCTTGATGTCTGGTAAAGATGATAGAAATTCTTTGTACAGTTCAGCTGCCACAGGTTGGTGGCGGTGTGTGGCGGTCGGACGGGTCGGACGTGCCTCGAGAAGCTCCGCAGGCTATAATATGTTAACTTCGAGCGTAAGTTAACAAGTTTATACATTTTATAATTATTCTACTTTCTTATGATGGGGGACAACGTGAAGCAACTAAAGAAAGATCACGACGAAGTGATGACTTCTCAACAATTATTGAGAGCTTTCAGACGAGATTAAATAAACTGGCAAGTCAAGTAGAAGCTGTTACAAAGGCTATCGACGATGCAACATCTTATAGCTACCAGTATAACTTGAAAATAGTCGGGGTTCCACAAACGAACAAGAAAGAAACGGCTGAAGAAACAACGAGTCTTTGTCTAAAGATTTTCAAGAAAATTGGCGTGGATGTCAGAGAAACTGATATTGACATTGCTCATAGAATTCCGACAAGAAATCAATATGGCCGGAGAGGAAAGCGAAATAACGCAATTGTTTGCAAGTTTGTGAGGCGCATGGTTCGGGAGAGGGTGCTGGCTGCAAGAGCAAACACAAATCGTCTCACATCAAATGATTTTGATCTTCCCTCTGACAGCCAAATCGACCGAATTGGAATTCTGAGTCATCTGTCGCCGAAGCTCCAAGATCTTTTGCGATCGGCGAAAACTCATCAAACTGAGTACGGCTACAAGTTTTGCTGGGCTAAATCTACAGCAGTTTTCCTTCGCAAATCTGATAACTCCAGAATCTTTAGGATAGAGTCGGAGAAGGATCTTGAGGACCTACGAAGAAACGAGTCTACTAATGATGAATCTCACAGCTAAGTTTATCTGTTTATTTTACCATTACCATATAAATTACTAGCCTGTAGTCACGATCATGGCAGTTAAAAACCAACGTGTTGATAAAAACATAAGGTGCACTTTACGCGAACTACCATATTTTGGTTTCCGAGGAGATCTCGCTTCTTACCACGGACAATTTAACAACTGTCTGTTCTCCGCTAGGAAATCTAAAAGAAATCTCGAAAGACTGTCTGGACTTTATGATCTTGATTTATTTAATCTGAATATCGGTGTCGATTGTAACACCGATTACCCTGATTTATCTACGCATTTACGTAGTAGATATTATTCTCCGCATAGCTTTGAAGTAATGAAAAATAATTTAACAAAATATGATATTAATCACAGCTTTTCAATCTTTCACAACAATATAAGAAGTCTAAATCGTAACTTGGAAAACCTACAAAGCCATCTCTTAGAAGAGCTTGATTTTCATTTTGATGTAACAGGTGTAACAGAAACCAAAATTACCAATTCAAATTTGGAGGGATTTATCCCAAGTATTCCTGGCTATAATTTTGAATACGTCCCAACACCCTTGTCAGCTGGGGGTCTTGGAATGTTTATTGATGCATCTCTTGATTATGTAATTCTGGAAAAAACGTCTACTACGGCTTACCAAGCTCTTTGGATCGAAATAAGTTTCACGGATAAAAACCATATAGTATGTGGCATCATATATCGACAACATAATTCACCCGAGCAATTTCAAAACTATTTTGCAGATACAGTTGAGAAATTTATTTCATCTGGTAAAACCCTTTGTTTAATGGGTGATATCAATATAGATTTGCTAAAAAGTACACATTGCCAGTTTGTGCACGATTTCCTCTCAACTCTCTTAAGCTGCTATCTCATTCCTACCATTGATAAGCCAACGCGTGTGCATAGAAGTTCGGCAACACTTATTGACAATATTTTCGTTAATAATCCAGAGCAAGTCTCGCTCAGTGGAAACATCATCTCCGATATAAGCGACCACTTTTCGCAGTTCTGTTTGATAAAGTCTGCGAAAGCTTCAAATATTTCTATAAAGAAAAAAGTGCGCGATTTTTCTAACTTTTCTGCAGAGAGTTTTAGAGATGATGTTTGTCAAGTTTCATGGAATACTTTGACTGAGAATGGGGGAAATGATGTGGAGAAATTATTTTCATCCTTTTACAACAAACTTAATAAACTTGTCAATAAACACGCTCCTATGAAGGTTTTATCTCAGCGCAAAGCAAAGCAGCTTTCTAAACCTTGGATAACAAAGGGAATAAAAACTTCAATTAAGGTTAAAAATAGATTATTTACTACCGGGGACAATGCTAGATATAAGCTCTATAGAAACAAAATATGTAGCCTGATCAGATTAAGTAAAAAGAACTACTATTTTGACTATTTTAATGATAATATTGCAAATATGAAGAAAACTTGGGAAGGAATTAATAACCTACTGCATCGAAAAACTAAGCCTTCAAAATGCATAAGCGCAGTTAAAGACCCCACAAAAAATAACAGTGTGATCAGGGACCCATCGCGTATACCAGACATATTTAACAAGCATTTTTCATCGGTGGGCAATAATTTAGCTAGCAGGCTCCCCTCGACGCAACATAGTTATGTTGATTTTCTTGCTAAATCGAAATCACCCCAGTCATCGTTTTATTTTCGACCAGTAAAAGCTTCAGAAGTGGAAACTGAAATTCGTAGTATTCCTAATAAGAAAGCATGTGGTCTTTATTCATGTCCGACGCTATTATTAAAATATGTAAGTGACATTGTAAGCCTGCCACTTGCGACACTTTTAAATGTTTCTGTTTCCCAAGGAGTATACCCGGCCAAGCTAAAATTATCAAAAATAGTGCCAGTATTTAAATCTGGCGACGAGCTTGATGCGAATAATTATAGACCGATATCACTTTTATCCAATTTTAACAGAATTTTTGAAAAGTTAATGTACTCTAAGATGATCTCTTTCATCGAAGAAAAGGGATTACTCTATCAGGCACAATATGGCTTTCGTAAAGCACATTCTACACAACATGCAATTTTGGATATTATTAATACAATACAAACTAATATGGATAAACGCCTCTTTTCGTGTGGTATCTTTATTGATTTGAAGAAAGCATTTGATACAGTTAATCACGGTATATTATTAAACAAATTGGAACATTATGGTTTCCGTGGAATGATTAATGACTGGTTTACTTCCTATTTAAGTAACCGAACGCAAACAACAGAACTCAAATGTCATATTTCTAACAAGGCTACAATCACCTGTGGCGTTCCTCAAGGGTCTGTCCTGGGACCGCTCCTTTTTCTATTATATGCAAATGATATACAGTACTCCTCTGATAAATTTAATTTCTACCTCTTTGCTGATGATACAAATATCCTCTATGCCGGTAAAGACATTAAATCTCCTGAAACCCTTGTAAACTGTGAACTTCGTAAGGTATGTAACTGGCTAACGGCAAACAGGTTAACCCTCAACATTGATAAATCTAATTATGTTATTTTTCGACCTTACCAAAAGCGACTAACGCTTAAACCGAAAATTGTGATATATGATAATGTACTGAGCAAATCTGTTCACCTTGAATGCAAAGATTATGTAAAATACCTTGGGGTTCTAATAGACTGCAGTTTAAGCTGGAAATTTCATATTGAACACATTGTAGTCAAAATAAGTAGATTAGTTGGGATTATAGCGAAACTTAGACATTTTGTGCCACGAAATACTCTACTGCGCATCTATCAATCTTTAATATTGCCCTACATATCTTATGGCCTGACTGCATGGGGCCTTGCAAATAAATCCTACTTGACAAAAATTTTAGTCCTTCAAAAAAGAGCACTTAGATTTATATTTTCCGTAGAGAGATATGAACATGCAGTCCCTTTGTTTATTCATGCCGATATTTTACCTCTAAATTTTCTTTATTTCAAATCCGTTTGTTGCTTAATGCATGATATACGAAACCTGAAAGTACCTAGTAACATTTTAAACCTATTCAGCGACACTACCAGTATTCACTCTTATAACACTCGGTCTTCGTCAGCAAATAAATTCTATATTAAGAAATCTAGGTTAGAAATCCAAAAAAGAGCCTTCTCAAGAGTAGGAGCTAAAATTTGGAATGAGATGCCAGCATCATTAAGAGAGCTCCCAAGAAACACTTCCAAACAAAACTCCACTCTTTCCTTCTCGATATTCTTAAGAAGTATGATGACTATATCGATATTTCCCAAATTACCTCTGCCCTAAAAACGTACAATTGAACTTGAGTTCTTCATTCAAACATACCTTGTAAGAGTAATTGAACTTGTAATTTATGTTAACGATTTAATGATTTGGTACAATCTGTTTAAAAATTATATAAGTCTCCTCTTGTAAATTTATTAAATTTTTGTAATTGTTTTGTATGACTGTTCCGCCCAGACTAGCAATGCTATTTGCGGAACAGTCCTTTCTACGCTGGATATTTATTCTATAAATAAAAGTTGTTGTGTTGTTGTTGTAGTTGTTCATTTTCAATGCCAAAAATTAATCCTTTACTTTTGTAGTTAAGCTGTTTAGTATGTGAATAGCTGACAAGTTTGTGGGGTGCTCCTTTTGTTGTAAATTTTTTAATTAGTTTTTCCGGCATTTTTGACCCTTTGTTTTACATATGAGCAAAGACATCTTTACAGAATCTGGCAGTTATTCGGTTTTGCTTTTCTTCAAACCAGGTACTAAGGGTTTGTTGATTACTCCCTTGTAGCCATTTCAATTTGCTTTTGCTTGTCAGTAAGAGTTTCAATAAACAATGTTTTTGTTTGTGTTGCCAACACTTTTACTTCAGGGGTTTGTTGTGAAGATGTGCTTGCAGTGAAAGTTGAATTATCCTGTTCTTGCTGTTGGTTATTAACATGAGAATCAAACATCTGCTGTAGCTGTAGCTCATCAGCAGCTAGAGGGGGAATACCAAGGGTTATTATATCTGATTAATTCTGCACAGAGGAGAGTGAATGAGCAGACAATAATTCATGATTACCACCTGAATTTGCTTCAGTTGCTTGCACTTGGGTGTCCAGTGCTGCGATAGAGTGGGTTGTACTGAAGACAGGATTCATATTTTCTTTATCAGCAGGGAGTTACTACTAGAATACGGTGCTAGCGAAATTTGGGGGCGGGTGTAATCTTGAAGTTGCTTGTGAATTGTTGAACCTTAAGCAACAGTACCAACTACAGACATTATTGTTGGAATTGTCTTTTCCTCTGGTAACATAACAGCAAAGGGTATTCTGGCAATTATTTCCTGAAGATCTTGTCTAAGTTTTACAATTCCATCAACATCAAGTTTCTGAGACTTATTTATTTATTTATTTAGTAGCTTCGCCAGAGACCTGGGAGGGACACTACAACAGCTTGCGCCAATTACTGTAGGCCCGTAACTGCAAATCCCTCCCCCATAACCACATTCTAGTAGAGATAGACCACCACACCGGGGACTACGTTCCCTACTCTTGTCGAACAGTGCGTGGGTTCTTTAACGTCCCACAGAATCAATTATGAAGAGTTGTGAGACGGGGCCTACGGTTCATCGTCCTTATCCGAGAAGACTAGAAAGTCTAACCATTTGCAGATGTCATTACAAAGGCAGCACTTTCTCCTCAATTATTTAAAGACCCTGAGTGTTGGTCTGGCCGGGGTTTGAACCCGCGACCTCCCGCACGGTAGTCCGGTGCTCTACCACTGAGCTAACCAGTCGTCGACTTAGCTGGTTTGGGATCATAAAATTGGGACTCACTACCCCTACTCTTCCTTTCAGGTAAGTCAGATGCATGTCTTGGTTTGGTAAGTTTTGAAGCCATCACCGGAGAGATCTCTACTTCTCGTTTACTTCCTTTTCGCGATTCCCTTGGTTTGGACGTACAGCTTCTGCTGTCAGGAGTGAGATTTTTCAGCTCGGACTTTCTTGTCATGTCCTCAAGTTTCCAAATGAGACCCATGACATGACAACAACATCCACTGTTGGAAGCCGGACAGTGTATATTACACTTTGCGGCTAGAATCTTTGGAGTTCCCCTTTGTTTACACACCATTTTTACCTTGTATTTAACATTCCTCTTGTAGGAAGTCCAGCAACAAGCACGGACGTATATGATCTTATTTTCCGAGTTACTGTACACTTGTAAATCGTGAACAAAGTTCATCATACGAAGTCCTTTGTCGTTCGAGTTCATAACGACATCCGCATTTGCAAACTTCTTCATTACTTTACCAGACTTCTTTACTTGCTCGAAAGCATCCATAGGGACACCATAGGTACAAATGAAGGCAAAACAGGTCTGGCGGAAAGGTGTCTAAAACCGAACTACACGAACTTGCTTGTTCACTCAACTCACTTTGGACTGCTCCAATTGCGTATTACTTGTCTTGAACTTTTCAAGCTTTGCTTTTGTATACCACCGCTCGGCCGGTCAGGGTCGTAAACTTTATCTTTGTAGTAAGGAATCGAGTTGAGTGCTTTAACCCTGCTTTCTTCAGTCCCAGTTGGTTAAGTCTTCGGCACTTCAACCAAAATTTCAATTGTGGAATTGTCCACTTGCTTATATCCTCTCCAGCTCTAATGGATGAGCATGGGATACCTTCTGGTGAAAGATTTACTTCTAATAAAGCCTCGCTTGTCTCAGCGTTTTCGTCCATGATTTTTGAGTTTCGCGCGAACGATAGCCCTTAGGCCTCGCTTCCATGCAACTTCCGGTCTGAGGCAGAATTGTATCGGATCTGTACGGGTCCGCAAATGATCCCAGGACCGCAAATGATCCCAGGACCGCAAATGATCCCGGACCGCAAATGATCCCCAAAATGGACCGCAAATGATCCCGAGCAAAAAATAAGGAATGGCATGGATTGATATAAAAATGACACACAAAAAACACGTTTTTCATTTTATGAGAATTATTCCATAGTTCCTTTTTTTTTTTCGTTTTTAGTGGAAATTCTGTGATCTTGTGTGACGTTCTGTCTGTTTGTTGATTTCAGGACGCCGGCTGCATAGTACAGTAATTGATTTTGCAAAGACACTTGTTGTGGTTTCGCTTTATGTCTTTATTGTGTTGTACATCCCAGGACGTTCGAGAACATGCTTAATCAGATTTCATTTCTGTCGGGTATATGATCAACGCTTCAGTGAAAATCGAGCATGTATAAATTAGCCTGGAAACAGGCTCCGCAGTGGGATTTTAAAGATCGGGGCGAAAATAATCGGCAAGCGAAGCAAGCCGCCAGTCCCCCGCTGGGCTCGCTTCGCTCGCCGATTTTTTTTAGCCAAACTTCTTTTCGCTCCTCAACCTCACTGCGGAGCCTAGTCCCTGGCTAGTATAATTCAATTGTATAATCACAAATACAACGGAGAATTAAAATACACACATACCCGTAAAGAAATAACTGAAATATTCCGCAGTTGATTTCGTTATCTTTTGAAATAAAAGTCTTTTGTTCACTGAGCACTCTCATTTAAAATTGTACCCAGAATACTAGAAGTGTTTCTTTCTCACATTCATGGGATCAGCAGACTGGCCTGTGGCAGGCGAGAAACGCGGTGATGTGGTTGAAATCGGAGCAGGGGTCAAAGATCATCCGAAACTTGTCACCGTCGTGTGAGCTGTGACTCCCACGCGTTCGGAAAATATGGCTAAACTGTCCTGTTCTTATTTCATTGGTATCATTTGTGAACGTTATTGGAGTTACTAAAGATGAGAACAAACACAACGATCTCTAAAGACGGAAGGAAAAACGAGATAGGTTTGGATCCTGGTGTGATAACACTGATTGACTGCTTCACATCAGTTGCACAAACTGTGTGACCACGTTTACCTTTTTAACGTTAATCAGATGATGATAGTTGCGAGCCATGATTTAAGGCTTTGATTAAAATAATCGCAATTCATGCCAATACCCTATCCATACCATTTCACCGTCCATGCCATTCCTTATTTTTTGTTCGGGATCATTTGCGGTCCAGCTTGGTACAATATGGGGATCATTTGCGGTCCGGGATCATTTGCGGTCCAATTTGGGGATCATTTGCGGTCCGGGATCATTTGCGGTCCTGGGATCATTTGCGGACCCAGGGTCGTTCGTTTCCCGAACGAAGACCCTGGGTACGAGGTTGATGCATGACAGGCTCTCGCACCAGTCCCCTTTCGGTAGACGCCCAATTTCGTGATTTTTCGCATCGTGGTGGTTTGCTCGAGCGTTTAATTGCTGGATCAAGCTTATTAAGAACCATTAATTCAATACCGAAAAATGGCGAAACCTGTGTACGGACAAGTGGTCGAACTTGAAACTAAGGTAAAGTTTACTGTTTACCGGGTATGCTGTGGTTTAAATCTGCTGAACGTAAGTTCGGTCCAAGGTCATGTGCGGCATTAATTGTAGCCTTGCTTTAATGCAATTTCCTCGTAGTTGGTTTTATATATCTCCTATCTGTGGCTTCGTTCTCGAAGATAAGCTTATGCTACGGTCATTCGCAGCAAGCATCACGTTACTTATTATTCGTTATCGAGCTATAAAATTATACATGCCTTTTCAAAGATATCAATAATTTATGATTTTCGGTTTCATTTCATACAGTTAAGTGTAATTAAAGACAAACCATTCTTTAACCATTTGCTGGCGTTCATTTTACTGAGGTTGATGTACATTTTATGTTCATAGTGACTCGGATTTCAGAACAAAACCAACCTGCTGGGAAAGATTTCCGCATAGGGCTCCTTGTGCATTTATGAATATTAATTAATATTACGTAATACGTTACTTTTTCTAAGTACAATGTTCTCTGGCAACGCACCCAATAGAGTTATGGCGGAGCAGCCATACTGGAGGTCCAAACAATAGGAAAATAATTGCATGATACTGAATTTTATTTCCCAAAGGAAAATAATTTTATTGTTTTGGTCTTCCAACATGCCCACTCCACAATACTCTGTAGGGGTCAGTAGAGAGTATTTATAGAATTATGGTTTGTGGGAAATAAAGAAATAATTAATTGCCTTTTCAAATTTATTATTTCCTGAAAGAGTAAAGTATTTAATTGATTGTAAAGAGATTTTAGAGAGCAGGTGAGTCCCCCTCCTCCAATTTTTTTGGCCTAAACCTATCTATTTATTTTAAGCATTTCTTTTAAATCAAATTTAAATTGAGGTGAATCCTTGAATTTTTGCATTGCTATAATCTTACCCATTTAGTTGCATGAGCTAGTATAAGTGTAAATAGTGCGAGGGTGATGACAAACACCCAGGAACCAATGAACTGAAGTTATTCTCTGTAACTAGTTGTTATTTTTATCTGGCCCACTGACCATGTTCTAAACGAGTAAGGGCCTGGGAACGAGGTTTTAAAATTTGTTGATTGGAAAAAATTGTTTCCACTGCATGAAAGAGCATCTCAAAAATGGTCACTTAACCAAATTTGACGCTGTTCGCTTGTACTGGAGCTGGAAAAAATGCTTTTGAAAATTGTGAAAATTAGAGACTTAGTATGGTTTGGAGGGACACACTTTCCGAAATAGAGACATTTGTATGGGATTTTTTTAAGTTTTAAATGCATGTTATCCGGCGGCTTTTCAACCAGATGTACTCAAACTTGCTGAAACTGCTTATTTTGAAATACCCTTTCATGTAAGAATCGATTTAGTTCAATTTCATTGATTTTCAATGAAATTTGAATTCGTTACCCGGTCCTTACTCGTTTAGTACATGGCCAGTTGGAGTATAACTAAAACCATTGTGGTTCTGTGTATGTTGCTGGTTAGTAAAAGACTAACATGTTTCCTAAATGCTGTCTGCTGTGCATTGCTTGATCAGTAAAAAATTGAAGGGTATTCTGCAAAAGGGGCATATATCCCTTTTTTGCCTTAAAATCCAAAATAACTCTTAAGTCACTCTACTTTGGCATACAGACTGGAAATGTTGTCAGAATGAAGTTCAACACACTTATTTTGCAATTGGAAAGCTAGGATACAAAGGATGACGCTTATGACTTTTCCCAAAACTTCGAGAAACAGAAACAAAAGGATCTGATTCGTGGTTGATTTCTTTTGTTTTGAGTTGCTTCAGTTTTAGGCAAAAGTCATTCGATAATTTGCCGAATCCAAACCCTCAAATCACAAAATAAGTGCAGAGCTTCATTTCTGACACCATAACCAGTCTGTATGCCAAAGTATCTTTTTTAAGAGCAAATTTAGAGAGATTTGGATTTTAAGGCAAAAAGCAATATAAGCCCCTTTCGCAGAATAACTTTCAATTGTCTCTTGATGCAATTCTTGTAGGATGAATTTGATGCTTTTCTGAAAGATGCTGGATCAATGCTAGTTGTTGTAGACTTTTATGCTGACTGGTGTGGACCCTGCAAGGTGATAGCACCAAAAGTTAAGGTACATATTAAACTTTAAATTACTTAATTATTGATCAAAATGTTGAAGCACGATTTTCACCGCCAACACCATAGTGCAGGATACAATATAATTGTGCATTGAAGGCTAATGTTCACCCAAATTGGTTGTGTGCTGCACTCATTTTTATATGTACACAAACAGAGAATTTACATTTAGCAACTGGCCAGTGAGGGCTTAATAATTTTATTATGTAGTGAACAAAATCCACTTCCACTGAGCTTAGTAATTTCCACAATTATCATAAGATTTTTTTTTGTGTCATGAGTCATTACTTGATAATTTTCTCGGTGAAGAACAAAAACAGAAGCATACAAAATGGTGTGGGTGAACAAGGGTCTTAGCTTGCTACATGGACACATATCCTTCCACAACCTGTAAATATTTTGGCATCAAATATTGCCAAAGTGATTTCATATCTACCATCTTAGCAGGACTTCTGATATTTATACCCTATGCTGCGATTTCAATTACTCCTCTGGCCTGAAATCACATAATAATACAGTAACAGGGCTGTCAATTATTTTGAAGTACACAGGAATATGCAAAGAGTAGCCGGGAAATCCAGCTATTGTGGTATATAATTTTTGTCTGTATGATGTTTTCGATCAAAGTAGCCAGGTAACTCAGAATTCTGGGGAAAATGCCTGCCCCTGAAGCCCTGATAATAATAATAATAATAATAATAATAATAATAATTAATAAAGTAATAGTAATAGGACTGAGTGGAGTCCAATTCAGTCTGTACTCATATGACTGCACAGCGGGAGTCTGATTTGTTTATCACGAGTATGGTTACAGACCGAATTAGACGACACAAAGTCTTATCACCAATTAATCATAAAAATTACAATTTCCGAGAAAAGAAGAAGAGCCATGTTATAAAAGGAAGGGAAAATTTACATTAAAAGACTGACAAAGGAAGCGTTAATTTTTTTAATGTCGCTCTGAAATTGACTTCAATCAAAATGTATGGTGATTGAAACCAAGGTTGTGATTGGTTTATTTAAACTACAACTTTGAATGTGATTGGTTGATTTGAAACTCT
>JAEMWC010000411.1:440000-475000 GCA_016490735.1 Pachyseris speciosa
AAGTCATGGCTGATCAACAAGTTGAAAACACAAAAGAGTTCAGTATAGAGGAGCTGAATGTGTGGAACGTCGAGAAATTGCGAACATATATTTGAAAAATCGTGGAATTCATCCCCGGTTATACTTGTAAACGCGAGTTGGCAACAAAAGTTTTCTATGCTTGCCGGCTACATTTACCTCTGTGTAGCACTAAACAACAAGAAGACGCCCAAATTGCTGCAAGAAGAAAGTAAGGAACAACTTGTTAATCAACTGAATCTGACTCTTCCTTTCCCGGAGAACCTGGGAAATTGGGTAAAGGGAAGTTATTATTTCCCTGATATGACTCGGCAATAACTGATCTGGACGCTTACCTGTCAAAAAACGACAGAAGGGAGGAATCTCTATGAAAGCGGACATGTCAGTGGTGTTGAGTATGATAGCATATCAGCTAGACTGCCTGAAGTTTTGTTGTGTTTGTGGAAAAGTTGTTCCCCAAATAAGCGAGAATCGGGAAGCACAGAAAACTTTTGTTACCTTCTCGCATTTACGAGTATCACCGGCAATAAATTCCATGATTTTTCAAATATATGTTCACAATTTCTCGACGTTCCACACATTCAGCTCCTCTATACTGAACTCTTTTGCGTTTTCGTCTTGTTGATCAGATTTTTAAGATTTTATTGTTTACGTATAAGATTGTTAATGGTGTGGCACCAATGTACCTGAGTGAATTGCTTGTTCCGTACATTCCTAGGAGAGATCTTAGATCTGCCGACAAGTTGCTTTTTTGCCAGCCATCATATCATACCATAACCAAAACCTATGGGTCCAGAGCGTTCTCGGTTAGTGCTCCTTGTATGTGGAACAAATTACCTATGGACATCAAGTGTAGTCCTAGTATCGCAATCTTTAAGCAGAAACTCAAGACACATCTTTTTAAATTAGCATATTAATGGTTCTGATTTTTCTTTTCTTTTTTGATTTGTATATACATACCTATCTACCTACATACATACATATACTTGTATGTAAAGCACATTATTTTGGGCAATTTGTGAGGGTGCGCTATATAAATAATAAAGTATTATTATTATTATTATTATTATTATTATTATTATTATTATTATTATTATCAGCCATGACTTACCGTTGGACTAAAAACGTAAACATCTTTATCGCACAACTTACCTGTCACGCACAGCGATGCGAGTTTGTTTGCCCCCTGGGAATCCCATAATCTGTAAATTTAAGTCATTCAAAATGGCCACTGTATCGGTAAAAAGGTCTATTGGTTTGCTTTTTGTCAAAACACATAATACTGTTTGCTGCTCTTTATTAAATATTGTAAAATTCATTAATAATTCATAAGACTAACGACCAATCTACGGGTAGTATTTGAGTCACATGTATACCTCTCTAAACCCCAATAAAAATCATTAACTTTCATAAAAGTGTCCTGCTCCGCTAATTAGTATGCATTAACTTTGATACAGATCTCTACTGATTAACATTACAAACACAACTTGTAAACACAATCTGTTGTTTCATTTCACAAGTAACATAAAATATTCGCGTCCGACCTTTATGGGCTTTAAAACGGCTCTCCATTTTAAATGCCCATAAAGGTCTCCCGCTCATATTTTATGTATTACGTAGAATGTGACTGCAGTTGTTTGAGGTTTGTACAAAAACTGTAAAAGTTAACAGAGTGTTTCAGATTTGAAATAAGCTCACCTCTGTATTAAGCCCCCTCTCTAATAAGCCCCCCTTCCCCCCATGGATTTCAGCTGTTTTGGTGCAGTCAACATACTGTTCTTCAATCAATAAAGTAGCTGAGGCTGCAACTCATAACAGTCATCAGTGGAAAATCCTGGACCCCAGCCCTTAACAACCACTCAGAATGCAGATAGTGTTCTTAACTGTTGACATACGTGATATAGGGCCGTGACATCATGTCTTTGAATGCTGCATTTCCCTGTGCCGGTCATTGTGGATCATTTGCTGTCTTATTTGTTAGCTCCTTACCCACCCACCCTGTTGGCTTGTGGGACTCTGCAGTTGTCAAGTCAGTAGAGTATTTTCCCATTGAGTTCATTTCAGTGTAATGGTGCCAGTTGGCAACTGTATCCGGGGGTGCTGCCCACTGATGGTTGCCATGGTTGCTTTTTTGCTGTGCCTGTTGGGTCAGTGGCCATGTTGTACTGCAACCTTAAGGAACAAGCTTCCAAGCCCATTCTTTGGCAATAAGTTCAACCATAGTCTAAATAATCTTGTCCAAGGGTTCATCCTTGGATCTGTCCTTCTAAATTTGCCAATTTCTTACATGCAGCATACAGTACTTTATTTCAAAATAACGTGTATAGTTAAATTAAGAAAAAGGAAACACAGAGATTAACCATATATCAAGGATCTCCTAGCAATAAATAAAAAATGTACATCAATACAGTAATAACTAAAAAATTATATACATCAATGTAAAAACATCAACTTTTTTATATCGATGTAAAAACTAGTCCCACCTTTGTTTCTTTAGTTTCTTTCTCACTTTTTCATGGCTTTTTTTGTTCTACAACTGCATAATTATGATTAGTCTGATGAGTAGGGTTGCAATGATACACCACTGCCGTGCACCATGATATTTCTTGTCATGATGTACCAATATTGATATTTGAGCAGCATGTACAATAAAATGTACAATATATACAATTACAGTACAATAAAATGTTTCATATAAGCAATGAAAAATTGCTCAGATCCTTAATGAGTCATTACCCTGCAAGTTCTTAATTTTAGCTAATTGTATAGTGATTTATTAAACAGAGAAGCAAAATCCACCCTTTTTGCATCACATAATGAGTTCCTACCCAAGTTCGTCATTAATTACTAATTTTAGTTATTGTATAGTGATTTATTAAACAAATGGAGAAGCAAAATCCATCCTTTTTACATCACATAACGAGTCCTTACCCAAGTTCTTCATTAATTATTATTTTTAGTTATTGTATAGTGATTTATTAAGTAAATAGAGAAGCAAAATCCATCCTTTTTGCATTGCATAAAGAGACCTTACCCAAGTTCTTCATTCTAGCCATTGTATAGTGATTTATTAAACAAAATTAATAGAGAAGCAAATTCCATCCTTTTTGCATAGCATTAACTGGCAGACAAAAAAAATATTGGATTTCGTAGCTCCAATATGTTAGTAAGATTAGGTGTTCACTACTTGCCGCATGCAGCCATGTCGCATGCAATAATGTATTATATAGTGTATATCATATCATGGAACTTGTATCGCAATATGTATCATATCTTGGGAAAACATATTGTTGCAGCCTTACTCCTGAGTGCGGAAGAGTTTATTAACATTCATTTTTGATATTGTACCTTCAGGTGGATGAAATGACTGGTGCAAATGAGGCAAAACTGAGAGAAAAAATTGCGGCAAATGTGAATTAATATTGTAGAGTATTGTCAATGAAGTACATTAACTGTAGAAATTATGCAATTGTGAACTTGTGAATGTAAGAGCCTGGCACAAGCATAGCAGACCTGAGGAAGGTTGGGCACCAAAATGCAAGAAAGCAATGTCTTCATTCTCTTTCTTTCACTTGTGTTGTTTTAGAGTTTAAATAGCCTCCTATGCAGACTCGTCACCCCCCCCCCCCTTCACAAACTTCTGCTTCCATTTCCCAGCGGTTAGCCTTTGTTTTAAGAAACCAATCAGTATTCCTCTATGATTGGCTAACCAGTGGCAAATGGAAGTGGCAGTTCAGTTGGGCAGACGTTCGTGGGGGAGGAACGTATGACGAGCTCAAAGACGTCCACACAGGAGGCTAGATTGCTTGTGCAGATTATGTAGTTGATGGTCAAGTGAACAGTATACGTTACTGCAAATACCTGACTTTTTTTCAGTGCTGTTAAATAAAACAAAATAAATCAGCGATCTCATTAGGTGAATTTTGTTGCCGTTATTACTCTAGTTTTTCTAATACTACATGTATGAATTATTAGTCAATGTACTGCTGTGTGAACCCCAAAATAAAATTCGTTTGTCTGAAAGTTCTCATTAAAATTTCAGTGTGGCTAGTTAGCCCACAGTAATAGATCGTATTTGTATTCTCGGTATAGGGGTACCACACAATGCCTACCCGGTGTAGGGTTTCTATACTCTACAACATTCTTGCAGCATTACTCTGTCTAGGACAAGTCCAGACCACAATTAGGACAGACTCACTTGATATCACATACCCTATTCAGGGCAGAGGGGTCAAAAACCATACCACATCCAGCAGCACGTCCCTATGTAGGCCATATACTTACAGGATTTTAGAGGATTTCGCCGTGTCTAACCATGTAATTTTAATTCAAAACCAGATTTAAAATGGAAACAACCTACTGGATAATTTTTCAGTGGAAATTCGTAGCTTTTTTTATGAAAACTACATCTTCTGAGTACTCGTAAAGAGTCTAAAGAGGTCATATGACATATTATGATGCAACACTTATTGACTGTGTCAGGTCGGACCGGACGGGAAAATATTTGGCTCTCGGTCATGGCGCACTAACCTCGCTACGCTCGGTCCGTACGCTATGACTGATATTTCAGCTTTTCACAACTCTTCCAGTAATTCAGTTGGTTGCATTCTTAATTCAGGTTTACGGGACATATCCGTATGGGACTCGGGTTATTTCAGGGGCACCCAACGACAAGTTTCCGGGTAGATATCTGTTCAATTCGGTGGAGAGTAATTCGCCGTGGGCTCTCGGCGTCGATTAAAGGGTGCACTCGGATTTACGTAACTAAAACGTAGCCTAAAAGATTCGCAATTGCTGTTTTTGGCAGTCAAAAACGCCCGCTAGCATTTTCGGAAAGAAAATAGTTCCCTAGGAAGCTCGTGGAAAGTTCATTTCCACCTGCATTTTCTCGAAGAAAGATTTTTTTCGCTAACGTTTTCGGGCAATTACACTTTCAGCTAGGGAATGCGAACAGATGAACGTCTTCTAGCTTATGAAAACATCACTTTAAACAGACTTCAAACACCACAAGGTGCTTAAAAATGCCTTTCTACTTTTGGTTGATTTGGCTTGTTGGGTGCCCCTATTATTTCTTACCTTTGTCCCACGCCAGTGATATACCAAGCATTGCACCTTTCCATTCTGTCTCCTAACTTAAAAGTAACCATCTATCTATACACCATCCTATAGGACGCATGGTATAATTGGGCATTAATGATGCTGACACTATAGCAGACGCCAGTCAGATTGGACTCTAGCCTGAATGATTTACAGCTCCCGTCTAATTTCTTTGAAAAATTCCCACCCGCTATCATTTCATGTTATGTTATATTCAAAAATACTTCTTTCTGATATTTTTTCATTATCCCTTAAAAGCCCCGGACAGCGGAATTAATAATTAATGTTGATCACATATAAACAGCCCCGGGGTACTCCCTGATATGGGCTATATAGGTATGTGCGGCCCCAAAGGGAATGGCTTTTTAGCCGTTTTGGTCTGAATAAGGTATCGATTTCGACCATTTTGGACTGAAATAGTGTATGCTTTGTGCACTCTAGTCTTGAATTAGTTATGTTTATAGAAGAAGCAACTTCTTAATCTTTCATTTTTGTATCCTACTTAATAAAAGCATATAAACGTGGTCTTAACTTTGCCTAGTTCCTCTACGGCTTTCTCCCAGGCCTTCGCAATCAATTCGTTTCCGGTGATGTAGCCGAGGCGAAGAGCCGGACCACATGATCCGAGAAGAAACAGAGAGAGGCCTAGGAACTAGGCAAGTCTGAACTAGGGAACTGACAATCTCGTACCCAGAGTCCTCGGGCTGTGTGGTCAGCGGGTGGACGCCCGGAGAGACTCTGGGATAATGGACCGCCATTTTCCCAGAAAATCTGGGGTAAAACAATGGAAGCCGTTACGGGCCAGCCAATAAAAAAATTTGATTTTTTCCCATTATCCCAGAGTCTTTCCTGGCGACTAACCGCTGGCCAAAGAGCCTGAGGACTCTGGATACGAGATTGGGGAAATAGGGGGTCAGGTCTGAAGTAGGGTATCGAATTTTTGGTCAGGTCTGAAATGGGGTAGGGAAAATCGCAGATTTTGGTCTGGAATAGGGTAAAGGTTTCGGGAAGTGGGTCGCACACCCCACCCAATTTTTTTCTGGGAGTACTCCCCTCCCCACCCCCCCCCCCGGGTAAACAACCTACTTCAGGGCTCCAGCAACATCGTTGATAAGATAAGATAAGTTAAGATAACTTTATTTATACACGGTATTTCCATCAGCTTAATTAATTATTATCAACTAACTCTCTATCTACTTAATTACAATCACAAGAGAATAAAAAATAAAAACAATAAAAAACAAAAGGCTGCTTTTCTTGGAGGCCGTGTTTAAAAACTTACTTAAAACTTACTTAAAACTGTGGCGACTCAATTTATTTTTAAAATCTCTCAAGGAAGTCGCTTGTCTTAATTCCGGGGGTAAACTGTTCCACAACTGAGCTCCACTGTACGAAAGACTTCTCTTTAGGTAATCAGTGCGGGGTTTTGGAAGAGCTAGTGCGTTTTCAGTATTCCTCAAATGATAGGAATTCACACTATCGCGAAAAACAAAACTAGATCTTAAATATTCAGGCGTCATGTCATGTAATATTTTGTACAACATAATAGATTTCTTTTCTAATCTTTGATGCCAGAGTTCTCGCCACCGTAGTGCCCGGAACAATTCATTCAAATTACTGTCATAAGAAGCTTTCATCAAAATGCGAGCTGCCCGATTTTGAAGCTTTTGAAGTCTATCAGAAAGGCCTTTGTTACAGTTTCCCCACACCTCACTACAATAATCGAAGTGAGGCTGAACGAGGCTATTATAAACATTGACTACAATATTAAAAGGGATTTGATGTCGTATGCGCTTTATTGCACCAATGGCAGAAGCAATCTTTTTGCAGATATTTTCTATATGACTTTCCCAATTTAAAGTTTGATCGATGTAGACCCCGAGAGATTTAGTTGATGCTACCTGCTCCACGGTCATGTTATTTATAGTTAGAGAAGGACAATCTGAAAGATTCGATAACTTCTGTCTGGATGCAATTAGCATAAACTCGGTTTTTGTCAGGTTTAACTGATAACCAAGTATACACTTTGTTTAGATCATAATTAAGACAATCATTTACATCATGGACGTCGGCACTAGCAAACGTCAAGCTAGTATCATCAGCGTACATTCTTGGTTGTGAAAAGTGTAAGCAATTTGGTAAGTCATTGATATATAATAGAAAAAGTAGTGGTCCTAGGATTGTTCCTTGGGGAACGACACATTTCAAAGATCTCGGGGTTGATTTACAACAATTAATTTGACAAATTTGAGTACAGTTATCTAAGTAAGAGGCAAACCATTTGTAACTAGACTGACGTATCCCATAATATTGCAATTTACGTAACAAAATCTCGTGGTCAACTGTATCAAAGGCCTTTTTAAGGTCTAAAAAGACAACAGCGTTGATGAGTCTACGGTCAATATTCATAGCCCAACTATCGGTAGCCTCAAGCAGTGCCGTAACCGTAGAATGTAGAGAACGGAAACCGGATTGGTGACGTGTCAGAAGACTATTCTTACTTAGATAGTGATATACCTGGTCATAAATTATACTGGGATTACAGATATTGGTCGATAATTTGTCGGCTCATTACGCTTCCCGGAGTTTTTGTACAATGGAGTGACTCTAGTAGATTTCCATTCATCAGGGAAGATGCCAGTTATCAAGGATTGATTGAATATTACAGTAAGAGATTCAGAGAGTAAGTCAGGGCATTGCCTCAATAATTTCGCCGAAATGTTATCTAATCCAGTTGCCTTTGACTGGCAAAGTTTTGATAGGAGTGAAAAAACTTGTGCAGTTGTTGTTTTTTCAAAAATGAAACTTTCATCAGTTTCACTAAGAAAGTCTTCGAAGGAATTATCAACCTCCGTTACATGACTGCTAAGGTCAGGCCCAATTTCTGTAAAAAAAGAGTTTAACATTTCTGCCACATCAGCTTGGTTTTTTGATTTTTGTTCGTTGTAATCTATCTCGTTTATTACAGTTTTATTGGACTTGCGTGATGTCAGTTCGTTAATAGTTTTCCATGTTTTGCGTTGATCTCCAGAGCAATTATTAAAGACATTATTATAGTAAGCCTGTTTGGCAGTATTAATATCCCGATTTACTTGATTTCTCATCGTTCTAAATTGGTTCCAAGTAGATGGATCGTTAGTCTTAATGGCTTTACGTTTAAGACGGTCCCTGTAATTCATCCGCTTTTTTAAAATAGTAGTTATCCATGGAGATTTAGAACTACGCGTCCTTTTGGTCTTCAGTGGAGCATGTCTATCGCAGACAGTTAAAAATAAATCTTTCCACTTCTTCCACATATCATTAGGGTCATGATAATGCTTAAGGTCATCCCAAGGTTGCGCAAAAATATCAGCTCGAAAGTTAGCGCTATTGAAATGTTTGAACTGTCGATAACTTATTAAGTTGATTCCCTTAGCAGCAGAGGGAATTGAAATTTTTCGGAAAACATAAACTAAACTGTGATCACTAATCGGTGAAAATAATCCCCGCAATCAAAACTGATCATTCCGCAATTTGTTTAGAACTTGCTTTTTTAGATAGTGGCGCACCGGGCCCAGGTTACTGGAAAATGAATTGCAGTTTGTTAGATGATGATGATTATGTGGAAGCAATCTCAAAAATGATCCCTGTCTGGGTAGAGGAAGGTCGTAAAGAACTTTCGAATCATCGATGTGTTTGGGATTGGCTGAAATACAATATAAGAATCTTTTCGGTCAAACATTCTAAAAATAAGAGCAAAACAATAAAAGAAAGAGAAATGAACCTTCTAAACAAATATAACAAAGCAAAACAAAAATTTGAGAATGACTCAAATGACGCAAATTCAACTCTTCTCTGGATAGCTCAGGAAGAACTGGAAACATTTTATGAAAAGAAAGTTGAAGGAATAATAATTCGGTCACGAGCCAGGTGGTACGAACATGGTGAGAGAAGTTCTAAATACTTTCTTAATTTAGAAAAGAGAAATCATGTGAAAAAGCATATTCGTAAATTGTGTATAAATGGCCTCCTCACCACGGATCCCCTCAGGATTTTAAAAGAGCAGAAGCGTTTTTACCAGGAATTATATCAGAGCATTAATAGCACGTCGAATAACAGTGAGAAAATCTCACTCTTCCTAGATAATCTCAATATACCTAAATTATCAGAAACAGATAAAAACTTTTGCGAAGGTAAAATTTCTGCTGGTGAGTGTTACAAATTACTTGATAGGTTCCAAAATAATAAAACGCCAGGAAATGATGGGATCCCCATTGAGTTTTATAAAAAATTCTGGTCTTTAATCAGTGACCCTTTCATTAATTCCGTAAATGAGTGTTTCGAAAAAGGCGAAATGTCTGTGTCACAAAAGCAAGCTGTTATTACTCTTATAGAAAAAAAAGGAAAAGATCGCTCCTCTCTAGAAAATTGGCGGCCCATCTCACTTCTAAATGTTGATACGAAAATTATGACCAAAGTAATCGCCGCAAGAATAAAGGAGGTACTTCCAAGTATCATCCATCACAATCAAACTGGATACCTTAAGGATCGTTACATTGGGGAAACCATAAGATCGATTTTTGACATTATGGATTTTACTCTCAATGAAAATATCTCGGGTCTTATGATCTTTATAGATTTTCATAAAGCTTTCGACTCATTAGAGTGGGATTACCTTTATAAATGTTTGGAAGCTTTCAATTTTGGAGAGAACTTTATTAGATGGGTTAAAACATTTTATAAAAACATAGAAAGCTGCACCCTGAATAATGGCTTCTTCTCGGAATATTTTAAGCTTGAGCGAGGTGTGAGGCAAGGTGATCCCCTCTCCCCTTATCTCTTCGTTCTGGCCATTGAAACATTGGCGATTGCCATTAGACAAAATTCTGAAATAAAGGGAATCGCTATCGGAAAAGAAGAAACAAAGCTTCTGCAATATGCTGATGATACCACAGCGACTTTATCGGATAAAGATTCAGCTACAGCACTTTTCAAATTGCTAGACTTATTTAAAAGTGTTTCTGGTTTAATGATCAATTGCACAAAGACAGAAGGAATGTGGATTGGGTCCGCTAGGTACAGCAAATCGAAACCTTTTGGAATCAAGTGGCCAGATGAGCCGATAAAGGCACTTGGAGTGTATTTTACGTATGATATTAAGCTACTTCACGAAAAGAATTTCATAGAAAACTTAGATTCTATTAAAAAACTTATTAATCTCTGGTCGTCCAGAGGTCTTTCCATTTATGGTAAAGTGACAGTCATAAAATCTTTGCTAATTCCAAAATTTGTTTATGTCTCGTCTTTACTTCCGACCCCCAAGGAATTGGTAAAAGATTTAAACAGATTGTTATTTAAATTTCTATGGAAAGGTACGGATAAAGTCACCCGAGCGTCGACAATAAATGATTTTGAACATGGAGGCTTAAGAATGATTGATATTGATAGTATGATCGTATCTCTAAGATTAGCATGGTTAAAAAGAATATTTAATGAAAATGGTGGAACATGGAAAAGCTACCTAGGTTATCTCCTGGAACGCTCCGGTGGCTTATTCTTCATTAACTGTAATTATGATTTAAAAGATTATCCAAAATTTTCTCAATTCTATTATGAACTTCTGAGTTGGTGGGCACATTTTCGAAACACTTTTGATTCAAAACGTGATTGGTGTCATATAATTTGGAATAATAAAGAGATACGCATTGGGAATAAACCTGTTTACTATAAAAAATATTTTGAATCTGGTATAATTTTTGTTAAGGATCTGTTATTTCATTTGAATATTGAAGAGTCATTTAACTGCATTAAACGCAAACTTAGCAAAACGAATCTTTTAATGTGGGCAGGACTTCGTCATTCTATACCCCTCAGAATTCTCTGGCACCCACTCCAATTCTAAAAATAAAAAATAAAACTTTTGATGTAACAAAAAAGAAATCAAGAGATTATTATAATTTGTTAATCAGTAATAAGGCTCAATTTCCGAATGCTACTAATAATTTAAGAAGTGATTTCCATTTGTCTACTGACCAGCTGAAGCAAGTCTTTAGACTTCCTCACAGCGTTGCTTTTGAACCATACGTGAAAGCTTTTCAATACAAAATATTAAACTCAATTTTATTCACTAATGTTAAATTGCACAAAATTGGTTCACAGAGAGTGACCTCTGTAGTTTTTGTGAGACAGTACCTGAGACTTTACACCATTTACTTTTTCAATGTAGTCATTCAAGGCTGTTTTGGTCCAACTTCGAATGGTATTGGCTCTCTTTAACGAATGACAAGATCCAGTTATCTCTTCAAGATGTAGTAGTTGGAATAATTTCCTCTCAATACTCTTCACTTCTAAACCTTTTAAATTTTTTTATTATCATTGGAAAATTGTATCTATGGGACTGCAGGAGAGATCACGTGCACCCTGACTTACAGAGATTTAAGGTCAGACTGAAATTGAAGTATGAAATTGAACGTTTTATAAGTTTAAAAAATAAGAATTATAATATTTTTAAAAAGAAATGGATCTTTCCACCTTCTTTGTTATTCAACCAAGTATAAATGTAAGTATATGTATATATATATATATATATATATATATTTTTTTTTTTTTTTTTTTTTTTTTTGGTTCTGGCGTAGTGTAATCTTGTATCCCTTTAGCGTTTTAGTTTTGTTTGACTAGTTATATGTATATATATTTTGCGTAATGTAATCTCGTTTCCTTTTAGCTTGTTAGTTTTGTTTCATTAGTAATTATTGTAACGCAAGTATTGTAGAATAGTGTAAATTGTCAATTGTAATGTTTTGTAATCTGAACTACTGTAATTATTGTAAAACAGTTTTGTTTTGTTACAATAAACTATAAAGTTGTTGGAAAAAAAAAAAAAAAAAAAAAAAAAAAAAGTGATCACTAATGGCGATGTGAGAGACTCCAGAACAATATACATTGTCTGGTTGATTGGTAAAAATTAAATCAATTAGAGTACTTGTTAAAGGTGTGATTCGAGTTGATTCATAAATAAGTTGTTTCAAACCATAAATGTCAGTAACGTTCAGGAGAGCCTTTGCATAAACATTGTCTTTTGATAACAAATCACAATTCATATTCCCCATGAGAAAAAGTTCAACATTTTCTGAATCTAATTTGCCTAACAATGTGTCAAGGTGCGAAAAAAGTTCTAGAGGAGAATTTGGAGGTCTATACCATGAAGTGACGACAAAAGGTTTTGAGTTGGGTTTACGAATTTCGATCGATAAAATTTCAAGAAACTGGTTGTCCAAATCTTTGCGGATGGAATAATTTATGTTTGAACTAATGTAAAAACATACACCGCCACCGAACCTGCCATTTATAGGCCTCTCGCGGCGGATGATATCATAACCCTGGACATTTACCTCTTGATCGGAAATATTTTCGTCTAGCCTGGTCTCATTTATGGCCAATACGTCGATGCTTCGATCATTTAAAATAATGCAGAGTTCGTCTATATGTTTCAAAAGACTTGTAATATTCAAACTGGCCATTTTAAATCCACGGCACTTTGGAATAATAGTATTTGAATTGCCCCGGGCAGTACTTGTGGGGGTGGAATCAGCTGTCGTCACAGTTTCCAAGTAAGAGTCGAATCAATGGACAATATTATTAACTAAATTGCTAGCTAAAATTGCAATACCTTTCCTATTAAGGTGGAGCTTTCGATTGTTTAGACATGACTCGTCAATGTTCGGGTGTTGGACAAAACCCCATCCGTTCTGATTGCAGAAGGTCTTTAAGATTTTATTGCAGTCAGTTACCTTCTTTGTAAGTGAGTCGTCATCTAATCTTGGTGTTATTGCTGAAATGGTTACTCGGGTGTCAGGGGAAGAAGAAGCGACCATATTCCCCAGATCCACAATCTTTTCTGCTACGTTCCGCGGGGACGTTGAGCTGCTTAAATCATTTGTACCGACATGAAGTAATATCATTTTCGGTTTTGCTTCCAGGCAAGGCTGTAGATAATGTTTCATATCGGCAGTTGTAGCACCAGGGAAACTTCTCACAGCTACGCGACGCTTTGCTGCCCTACTCAATAAGTCCCTGCGAAGTCCCTTGATTATCGAGTCTCCAACAATGACTGTTTCCTCATTTGATCTCTTTTTTTCTTCACGGTTTTCCCTTGCGCCGTTGGCCTCATTCGGTGGTTGTTCAATTTGGGAAGCCTTCTTTTTCTTCTTCCCTTGATTTGATTTGGACTTTGTTGAATCACGATGGGTTGTAGGCTCGACACATTGCCAGCCATCAGGAGGAAGTTGAGAATGCTGTGACGTTGTTACGGTTTGATCCGTGGAAAGAATTCTTATAGCTTCCATCAGACTTGCCCTTTCTTGTTGAAGATTTTGAATTTTCACTTCGTATTCCGCACATTTTAATTTATATTCGTCAATTTCACGTTCCAATGCAGCCGTTTGGGACTGTTTCGCGGGTAACGTTCAAATTCAAACTTTCGGTGAATAGCGTTTACTGCTTTCCAAAGCTTGTCAATCTCATTTTTAACTGTTTCAGAGTCAGATATAATTGAATCTTGTACGTTTAAATCATCCGTCGATGTAATATTTTCTGGAGAAGTGTACTGATCATCAGGTTCTTCGTTGATCACAATGGTGCCGCTGTTGTTATGCTCGGCAGTTTCTTCAGTTAACTTCTCGGCAGGCTGTATGTTATTCACAACCTCTTTAAGAATAAGTTTTACATCTTCAGCCGCTCTCCCTTGCACTTGGAGTGTCTTCGTGTTTCGATAGAAATTGAATGTTGCATCAGATAACTTTAGAATTGCACAGGAGCTGTTATATGACTTGGTTAACTTGTCACTATTGCCGCCATCAACTGCATCATCAGTTGGTCTAGTTAATCTCGCGACGATAAATGTTTCGAGATCCTCAAGAGTGCCGTTCCAACTAAATCTGTTCTTAGCTGCATTGTACAACAAATGTTGATCGAGATTCAACGATTTGTTATCGTAGTACACGGAGGCAGTCGAATCAGAAACGGTTGAAACGGAGCTGGCGGTTGCATGTGCGTCCTCCATGACGGTGAGAAGGTGAGAAGCGAATTAACTCGAACAAACTGTTTCAAGGTTTGTTTGCTTGGACCTGACAAAGCCGTCGCTGTTGTGTTAAATCAAAGCCTGCTAAATGGCATGTCGCAGTGGTCAACACAAAAGTCACTGCAGAAGCGATCTTCGACCGTTGGATAGAGATACGTACATGTCCACACAGTAAGAGCCATGGCGTTTATCAGTGCCACGACAATGTGCCTCCTCCATCGTTTTCGCCAAACAGCCATTACTGGCATGTTCTGGTAGCGAGTCTCAATGGCTATGGAGACACTGGTGAAAAACCACTCAATAGCCAATGGAACTGAGGTGGTTATAGCAAAAGACTGAAGGAGCTCAAGAGGAGAATTGCCACGCGTGTAAAAATGCTGATACAGATAGAGAAAGCCATTAACGGATATCAAAGCACTCGACTCGTACAACATGCTCATGATGGAAATGTCGGCCGAAAGCCGCTCGCGACGAGGAGTACGAAAACCTCCCCAGGGAATTTTTCTTTTTTTCTCCAGAAATTGGTGACAAATGTGATCTATCAAAACCATGCTGCTACGCTCAATGACTTCCGCAATCCCATGAATCACTCCGATCACTGCAACTGATTCCAGACTCCGGAGATCCACTTGTAATAGTCTCAGCATGACCGCTGACCCGCAGTACATCGGAACGAGCAGCACGAAAGAGGTTCCCGGATGGCCAAATCGCGCAATCCGCTGAACACAAATACGGCAGGCTCCTTTTACAACGACTGTGATCAGGGGCGTAAAAATTGCAATGATCATTTTGCCAGTTCTGTCTTGTTGGTTGTACGCTGGATAAACAAAATAGGCGATCAACACAGCCGTAATGTATGTCAAAACACAAGGACTAGCGGTGAGAACGAATAATTTGCACTGCGTTTTTCTAGGACCACAACAAAAATGCCTCACAATCACGAAAACTTGAATAAAAACGCACAGGAAGAAGACAAATATCAAAGGAATTTTCTGTGTTGGGGATAACTCCGAGTGAGACATTCCTAGTGCTTGCATAGCAACCCTATAAACTACATCCAAACAGTAGCAAGCCAAACCTATTAAAAAGAGTTTTAGCTTGAGCCCCAATATTTGAAAAGGCCGAAAATAGAGCAAGATGTTGAGATAGAAACAACAATAATATAGCAACACAACCACAATCTCGGAAATTGTTTTGACCCATTGCAGTTTGATGGGAATCGATTCCGGCTTGGAGTGGTACGTTTTGCAGTTCAGCATCGTTTGGAAGCTGAGGTAAAACCCGAGAATGCAAGTGATTCCAACAACGGCGGCACTCGAAATGGATAACAAAAATCCAAAATACAATGAATTCCACACAGTGCAGAAGATCGATGGTCGTAGCTGCTTCCAAGCCATCGCTGCAGTATCGTGAGCTTCATCTGTTTCGTTGCTTTCTTCTGTCGAACACGCATCAATAAGTCTTGCGTCAAGACTGCTGGACGCCAGATAATCCCTGGCAGTTGCCTCGCTGTTGCTGTACTCTTGGTAAATAACCTCATCGACGGATTTGCAGTACCACTCCTTTCCCGTGTCCTCTAGAGCATTGTAGCCGAACAAGTCCGAATGATTTTCTGGTTCATCAAAACTGTAATGTTCTGCCACACTTCGAGTGAAACAGAACACTAAGTGACCGAATAATTCTGCAAGTGTATGACCAACAGGCATCTTTTTCGGACAAGTTCAGTGCTTCAGTGGTCCTGATGGCTGCCTGTTTCAAGTCTGGAGTTATAACGCGTTTTAACTTCAGGTGGGGAAATCCAATCGCTTTAAGCAAACGTTTCCAGCGTCCTTTGTCAGCAACTCGTCAGATTATTCCAAGACAAGATTTACATAACCGCAACAGCTTTTCTAAAGAAATAGTAGTTCTGACGCACTTGTTCTATAACGAACGTTCAATTGTCAATTTACACTTCTCTTCTTCGAAAAAGTCCCACTGTCGTTCAAGTGTTCGAACGTTTACTTTCGAGTCCAGGCGAAACAATAAGTATAAGCATTCAAATGAAAGCTCCTTCACAAATACCGCGTTCTCGTGCTAGAAGTTTGGAGTAGCTGATGTGTTTTTGCCAAATCGTATTTTGGCACTTCAGTTAAAAGGGCCTTGCCATTCGTGTTACAAATCTAACTTAAGCTGAGGTAACAATGAACAAGAAACGAAACTGCAATGTCGAAAGCTTAAGCGGATGGCTGATTTCAAGATTAAATTTGCATTGGAATATAACTCTGGCATGTCAGTACTTCAATACCCAGTGCCAATTTCCGCAGTGAAAGCGAGATACAAGAGGCAAAATTTATTAGTTAGACTATTGTATTCGAACAACAGAAATTGTCTCCTTTGTTAACTGACCGATACTTACAGTTAAAAAATAGGTACCTTAAGCAACGACGACGGCGATGGCGACGAAAACATCATCTCAAAATATAACTTTTCGTTTCTGTAACTCTTTCGCGATTATTCCAATATGTTTAACTTGGAAAATGCTGGCGATATGTCCAGGGATTAAATTGCTACGAACGACGTCAAAGTAAGGAAAGAGAAAGAAAAATTGCCGTCATGCGCTCACGTTCTCAACAAAACATAAAATTTGGTCATTTTTCGTTGTTGTTTTGCAGAGAACGGGAAAGAAATGTACCAAAATGCAAAACGCACGTGCAGAGCGATTGTTTTTTATTTGTTGTCCCCTTCCCGAGGACTAATTACATGAAAAATAGTTTCTGAGCTACAGCGGCGCAACCCTCTGGAACAGCTTGCCCTGTAACATTTAGAGAGTCTGATTCATTAAATCAATTTAAACGCCTTCTATACATAAATTTTTAAACACGCGGCACTCATGGAAAACAGGTTTATAAGTAGTATATTGTTGTAAGTTGAGGAAATATTAAGATTTTAGGTTTTAGCATACCTAATGAATTTCTTACCGTGTATAAATAATGATTAAAGATTTTAAGATTAAGCTTATTGTTTAGTGGTGTTCTCATTGCCGTTGCAATGAGAGGTCGTAAGTAAAGGAAATGTTCATCTCGTCCCCAATAAAACTCAAAGATGAATTACAAACCACTCGTGGGTATATGGTTTTGATTCTCTTGTTAGGAAATGTTACAAAAAGCCCCAAAGGAGACTGAAGCGTGACTCTTGAATTTTCCAGTGCTGCTACTTGATGCGATTGCACATTTTGTATAAACTTACGCTTCTCTTACGTTTCGAAACAATAGAAACGACACAAGAACAACAATTCGAAAAAAAACGTGTTCAGTTTCATTGAGTTTACAGCTTACTACATAAAATGGCTTCAAAATGTTCACGACTCGGTAGTTCCCACAGGAAGCGCAATCATGAATAAAAGTTAGTTCCTGAGGAGGTAGTCATTTTGAATAATCTTGGCGTGCTGAGGAATGGCTCTAAGTGTCCTTCAGAAAGCGTTCAAAACTCTCGCTTTTATTTTATTACTTTATTGCGGTCAGGAAAGTCGAGGTTTCTTGAGCCGAGATCTCGGCAGGCGGGCCAGCCCGGTAAAGCGGGCCAGCCCGCCCAACCGGGCTGGAAAACCTCATATAAACAGGCCCTAAGCCGAAAATATTCAAAATGGCCGACAAAAAGGAAATCAAAGTACCAAACATTTTAGGGATGTTCTGTTCATAGGGATGTTGGGAAACACTGGTTTAAATAAGGAAAGAAAATCACTTAGCATACATTAAGCTGTCCTTTATCTTGACTTAACTCCCACTAATACTGTTCCACAACTCAGAGAAGCTTGACCACGAAATAATTATAAATTATTTTTACAATACACTTAATATGTTCAAGTCACTCTTAAGACTTTCCTCATCCAGTGGGTGAACGTGTTTAGACTGGAAACGACATGACCTATCTTGGATTGTACCGGGCTCGTCTTAATCGAGTAGATGCAGACAATGCATGGGATGTTGAATTGAACGTTCAGAGTACTGGGTATAAGTTTGAAAATAACCCAAATGGAAAGGCATTAACCGCGGTCTGGAGCACCTTTTTAAGTCCACCAACTATTTTGCAAGACGCTAACTCTCTTGCACATCGTGGGTTTCCGGCGCTTGAGCCTGCTGTACTTGCTGGGACGTTATAGCTTGAATCTGACCCAAGATTTGTTGGACATCTGGTTGATTGGGATCAATAGCGACATACACGGCGTTACTGTCGACCAGCGGTACCCCATCGTCTGACGTCACTGGGACAGCAGTGCTCTCCTGTAGCACATGCTCAGTCACCATCTGGTAATTGAATGTATAAATGTAATAAAGAAACTTGGGGAAAAGCTTTCATGTGTTCTTTGTTAGTCGCAGGACGAGCGCTGATTTGAATGTAGATAAAAGTGTAAATGATTAGCCAGAGTGATTTAACATACTTTTCGTTTTTGTGTTTCACGACTCTGACACCACTTAAAGTAAGTTTTTGTTGCTTAGCGGGACGAGGACCTTCCAAATATATTCATTTTGAACTTGGTCTCAGTCTGTAAAATTTGCCTGACTTCCGCTATCTTGAGTGTTTTTTTTACTTAAGACAATCCATAAGCATACATAAGATTTTCAACTTATATTTCTGGTCAGACATCTTACAAATCGAACAAAGCAATTTTAAGGCGTGACAAATACCTCGGTATCTTGGCCTTCCCCCATGTTATGAACCATGACTTCAGTCCCAATGACCATCCCTGTTTGCCCACTTCCCTGGGAGGTACCCCCATCGGGGACGTGTAATACTCCGGCGGGACTCTGTATCAAAATCCCCTCCGCCGTGCTGGTCTGTATGGACGTGTGTTCCCCGGCAGCCTGTTGCGCGGCAGCTTGGCTGACGATTTGTTCCGCTAGTTCGGCGGTGATCTCCGGAATGGTTACTGAGGAATAGAGAATCAAAACCCACTCAGCTAGATTTGCCCTAGATGACAATGGGATAGGGGTGGGATAGGGATAGGATAGGGATGGGACAGGGGTGGGGCGGGGGTGGGTAATACCGATACGACTTCCATTCAGCTGAGGAGGGGTACTTTGTACCTTGTTTGTTCATTGATAGATCGTGACCAGCCGACAAATAATAAAGTATGAGAAAATACTGCAAGGAATGGTCAAGCAACGTTTACGGGCGTAAATACGATTTTTTTGTGTCACATTTTTCCTGTAGCTTTGACACACAAAGCAGCTATTTCATGTCATTTCCGGTAAATAAAAATATCATGCAAACTCGCGTTGGCCAGCCGAAATATCGCATTGACGCCTTTATCCGTTGTTTGACCAGTCCTTGCAGTATTTTCTTGTATTTGTCATTGGTTTCATTTAGCGACTTTACATCTCGCGCTCATCTCGTCGCTCATCGTTTGTAACTTGGCCAAAGAAGTCTAAGAAGTCAATCCGAATCCAATCTGTAGGGAGGACCCTCGATTCACAAACCCAGTCGTTTACAGGGGGAGGGGGACAGGTGAGACGATAGACGGACCCTCTCCTCCCCCCAAGACAAGAATACAGACCGAAAATCATTTACGTCAGCAATCGTCGGTCCCTCCACCTGAGTAGGAGGCTGGACGCACTCTCCGTCCCCCCCCCCCCCCCCGCCCCAACACTCCTCCGCTCGTCAACCGACACTTACCGGTTGTAATCTGAGGCTGCTCCGTCCCAGGTTCACTGTCCTCGGCACTAGTCCCTGCACGACCAAGTCTCTGCGTCTGCACCTGGTTGAGCAGATGTTGAGCAAGGAGCAACTGCTGCGCTAGGGTGATCTTAAACTCGCTTCCCTCCTGATCTGCTCCTTGAACAACAATCTGCGGTCCCCCGGCTCCCTCGGTAAGCTCCGCGCTAAGATTGTGAGGTACGATTTCGCCAGGACTTGCGTGACTTGTTGAAGGAGTGACGTATCCGGGACCTTCGTTTCTTGTGCCTTGGCTGCATCCGGGACTTCACACTAGTCAGATAGGATAGGGAAGAGGGAAAACAATAACTCGCCATAAACGTGAACAAAACTCGAATATTCCTTAGCCATTTATTCTGAGCTCCTCTAAAGTTTAAGTCAGCGAGAGTGCACATCAATGCTAGATTTCGAAAATTTACCAGAGGTCTATTTCGGGTTTGTTCGAACTCTAATGCTTTTTCGTCGAATTCCATTCGAGCTTGAAAACACCGTTACGCTGCTAAGTAGTCTGTATAGACACACTCAAACTGGAAAACGAGGAATTACTAGCCTCAAACACATTACCCCGACTTAAAGCGCAGTTCCGATGACTCACTTCGCCAAGTCCAAATTCCTTTACAAGTTGATGCCTTTTAAACGTTTTTTATTGCTTGATTGAGTTTTGGTAGGTTTATACCTCAACACAAGTCACTGCGAAATAACTCGAAATAACGAACGCATGTATGTAGTTTGATCACGTACGGTGATTCAAAATAACAAGATCGATTCGCGCTGCAATTGTACGGTGAATTTAACTGGAACTGAAATACGGTCAAATAGGACTCCTCTACTCCCTATGACTGAAAGCGCTTTTGCACCAACTTGTAGCCTCCTGTAAGTTTATGTTCTCGTAGGGCAAAATCGGGAAACGGTGCAATCTCGTACTTGCAGTCTTCGGTTCTCGCTTGAAGAAACGCCAGTAAGGCAAGTCACGTCAACGAAATTGATCGGTTTTAATACAAAGCAAAACAAATGACCGAAAGAACAAAACAACTCCAGCAAGGCGAAAAGAAGCGAACCGGAAGTCGTGTATTTTCGAACTTTTAATCAGAGCGTTCCATAGTAGCTCCTTCACCGACCGCTGATCAAGTGGAACAGAAACTCAGAAGAGTGGGTATAGGTCTACGTTTATTATATATGCCACATAACCTTTGTGCTATCAGACAGTACTCACCTCTTGCCGCTTTTCTCCTTCTGCAGCCATCTCTCCATCATTTCCCGCCTTATCAGCCTCGTTCTCATGGATACCTTTGCCTTCATTCCGTATGCTTCGGGCAGCGGCTGTCTCCTCTGCCATGGTACCCAGGCCCTCTTGGCTATCCACGTCCATGGTTGTCCCGGAGGAACTGCCGTCGAACTTGAAGTCAGTTTGGCTTTCCTGGCTGGAGTGTTTGGCATGGGTATTCAAGTGGTTTTTCAGGTAGTTTAGCCGGGTGAACTTCTTGTCACAGTGCTCGCAGGCAAAAGGTTTTTCTCCTTTGTGTATGTTCAAGTGCCGTTTGTATGTAGTGAGATAGTTGAATTCTTTTTCGCATGTATCGCATTTGTATGGGCGGTCACCTGCAAAGTTCAATAAACAATACCTAAGTCACGATTGGCTTTCCTTTCCTTTCGTTCTTATCATTATATTAGTGGGATGCCTTACTGGCTTAGTCACTTGATGATGATGATGACGATTATGATGATGATGATGGCGGTGGTGGTGGCGGTGTTGGCAACGGTGGTGATGATGATGACGACGACGATGACAACGACAATCATGATAGGCATCATGGTTTATTACAACTTCTTCAACACTTTCTTTTTTTCGGTAATAACGTTGTACTCATTGTACTCATATCTATGGCATGCCGGTCCGTAAAATCCAACGAAGACTACGAGAGCTGCTAACATTTTGATGTGGCAAGTAGTTGAAAGTTTAACTAGCGCTGAAATGGTCTGTGCACTATGTACAGTAACTCGACGTGGAGTATTAGGGCCTGTTTACATGGAGGGAGGGTGCCCCGGCTAACCGAGCTACTCTGGGAGGGCCAACTTTTCATCATAGTTATTGAAGCGTTTACATGCTAGACAGGGTAGCCCGCCTTCCCGGGGCACCCTGTCTACTTGCCCGGGGCACCCTTCTAGGCGGACTAGCTTTTTGCCATGTAAACGGTTCGTGCCGGGTTATCCCGGCTAGCCGAAGTGAGAAGACCGTGAAAGCAGCGATACATTCCAGGTCAGCTTTTAAAGTTAACTGCCCCTGGTGACAACGATCAATTACTAGAGTGCAAAATAACGACCCTACACACTAAAAAGCGGCCGCTAACGGAACGAACGATCAACAAATTGAACTTACCGTTAAAAAAGTGTCCTTTGTCCGCCATCTTGTTTGCTGTTCTCACGGCCGCTCTAAAAATAGCCCACTGACTATCCCGCTTAGGTGAGTTGCATGTAAAGGCGGGCTATGTTTCAACTCACCTAGCCGGGTAACTCGGTTAGCCGGGGCACCCTCCCTCCATGTAAACAGGCCCTTACTCTGATTTCCTCGTAACATTGCTTGGGATGCCTTTCTGTACTCACCCGTGTGTAGCCGAATGTGGTTCTTGTAGCTGTCCAAGCGAGTGAATTCCCTCTCACAGTGTTCACACCTAAATGGTTTGAAGCCCGTGTGAAGACGGAGATGGCGCTTGTGGCTCCCGAAATCAGAAAACACTTTACCACAGTATCCACACTAGAAAGAGATGTAAACGGTTTAAATGTTAGGGCGTTAACTTATATGCTGACAAGGAAAACTTGTTGTTAACGGAAGTATGGCTGAGAACGTGGCATGAGATTTGCTATTACACGGCCGCGCGGACATACGAAATTTCTCTTCGAGTGTTGTACAAAATATTTATTCAACACTTGAAGAGTAATTTCGTATCTCCAAGCGTCTATGTAATGTTCCATTTATTATATAAACACCAATGAATGCCAAACCATTTCACTTTCTCTGCGAAAGGCGCAATTTACTGTGTAACCATAGCAATGGTAATCTTTTCGCGTATGTTTTCGCGCGAAAGCTCACCGGGTATTTCATTGGTGTTTATATCATAAATGGCTTTAACACCCGCATCTTTTAGAGCCACTAAAATAAACGTTATTGTCTGCAAACAGTTTAAACATAAGACTGAACTAACTTTAAATGGCTTTTCCCCAGTGTGTGTTCGCGCGTGTCTCTTGAGATCTCCTAAGTTAGCAAACCCATGTCCACACTCTTCACATTGATAAGGTCTTTCCCCAGTGTGAACGCGAATGTGGGTCTTCAGGTTGTACGATTTGTTGAACTCCTTGCCACAGTATTCACAAGGATACACCCTCCCTGTTAAAAAGAGAGGCCATTTACAATAAAAATCAAAACAATCTAAGTTCTTTCGCTGGGTGGCACATATTTTGTTCGACTTTGTTTTGCTTTCTTAACTTGTAAATTCGTATTAAAAGTGGTTTCTTAAAACATAAAACTGTAAAAACGAACGATAAAATCCGACGTTTCGGAGTAGTAATGACTCCATTATCAAGGAAAATATAAACGAGATCTCAGCGGATAGTGTGAGGAAACAACTTAATGATTTGAGCCTAAAAATACATACCACCATCCAGCCCGTGTTTGTGAGCCGGAAAATTGAACAAGAACTTAATGTCAAAGAAACAAAACCACCAATTGTAAATCAGCAGTGTGTTGTTTATGGTTTTCAATGTGACCTGTGCGATGCGGGTTATGTAGGCTACACACGCGGACATTTACATAATCGTGTGAAAGGACACAAACAACAATCCTCCGCCATTGCCAAACACTACAAGAATATGCACGGAACAATGCCTCAGGACCTGCTAAAGCGTTTCCAAGTGCTTAAGAAATGCAAAACTAAATTTGACTGCTTAGTGTACGAAATGCTTTTTATAAGAGCTTTAAAGCCAAATCTCAACGTGCAATCAGACTCCATTCGTGCGAAAGTATTTTTATAATCTTCGCACCCTCTTATGTTAATTTTTTCGCGCCAAAATCGCTTTAAATGCTGTAATTTGCATGATCTCGTTTATATTTTCCTTGATAATGGAGTCATGACTACTCCGAAACGTCGGATTTTATCGTTCGTTTTTACAGTTTTATGTTTTAACTTGTAAATTGGTGCTAAAAAAGCCCTTTCAGGGAGCAACAATACATGTACATGTACATATATTGTTGCTCCCTGAAATAATCCCTGATATATTTGTGATAGGAAATGGGCAACAACAAACGCCGACATGTGTACCACTGGACTTGGTTAAGTTAACCAGACGAGTTTAATAATGGTAAATGGTTTGATGCCACAACTTGGTGAAACATGGCCATCCAGGTGAGTGTAGTCCTGAGGGCTACTGGTTGTGCTGACATTAATATTTTAGCTAATGCTGTGAAAACTGAGTGGAGGTCATCATCAGCATAATTAGTGAATTGCATAACATCAGTGGGTGGTCTAAAGTCTTTTTCTTGCACCAAGTTAGTTTAGACAGATCTGCCTGTCAAACATTGGGAACCTAGAGTTGATGCAACTAAAGCCCAGTTAGAGTCCTGGGCCCAGTTGCTCAAAGCATGGTTAGCACTAACCAGGCTAGGGTTAAATACCATGACAACCTATAGGTTTTAATACATAGTAACCAATGGTTAGTACTAACCATGCTTCAAGCAACCCAGCCCTGTCTGTCTTCCTGCTAAGGAGCCTAATAGGCCATTGCTAAGTTGCCTTGAGACTCCTTATTGAAGCAAGCCTTAGCTTCATGCACACTCTTTCTTACGACAATGATCATGAGATCTCAGTTAAATGCAAACAGCTAAATGCATGAAAAACTTTGCTCAAGGGCTCAATTTTGAAGAGGAGGCTGGTCTGAATTCAGAATGGCCTAATGTATTTCTCTCCAAATGAAGTCAGTAACTAGAACATTTGCAAAGAAGTACCTTCAAAAATTTAGACTTGGAAGTCAAAGCAATGACCTCTATGACACCAAATGTGATGCCCTTACTCACAGTCCTGAGGTACAATACAGACACAATAGTACAGGCTGTATATTATAACTTGATACCTCGATTATTGAGATCAACAGTGTAAAGACATAGAAATTACCTCCACCAGAAACAATTCTTGTTGAAACCGCTGAAACTGAGAAAAAAAGACTTTTTAGTAAAACAACATACACTACTCTAATGCCACATAATCATTATTGCGTATCAGTCTGGAATGTAACTAACTGAAGGGCTATGGGATATATGGCTGATATTCACCTTTAGGTTGATTTTTGTGTTCAGTCAAATTGCAGCCAAAATCTTGAGAAAGATGTTTGAACGTTTTTTCTTGAGTGTATACTAGTTGTAAGAGTATAACAAATTATCAAACATTAGATCTAATGATACATAATTTGAAAGATGTGTACTGCTTCAGTGAGTTCACTTTTAGATGGTACACTGTAAATCATTCCATTCCATTTTGCAAGACTACTGTAAGATAAATTTTGAGAAACTTCACTGGGAGTTCTCAAGCAGACAAGGTTTGCTGGCAGTTTCTGCCTACTGCTCCAGCTATGCTACCCACTACTTCAAAGCATTTTGAAAGGGCTGTAAGAGTAAAATTCCCTGATTTTCAGGTAAAATTTAGAATTTTTCTGACGAGATAGTACGACTTTTCCCTGATCATGGCATGCAACCCTGATTATTATTATAATTATTATTATATATTTATTTTCACACAACAGAGTAACAACCTCTCACCTGGAGCAGGATCAGTTGCAACAGGTATAATAGACACCTGACCAGATCCCAGCTGGGCATGCACTTGTTCACTGTTGTCCACAATAGAGGCAGCAGGTCGCTGCATGGTCTGTACAGCTGATTGAACCTGTTGAAGTACTTCACTGGCTTCTTCTTCAGCAACCTCTGCTTGAACAATTTCCATCACTGCAAAAGCAGACAATTGACTAGTAATAGATAAAATATGAGCGGGAGACCTTTATGGGCATTTAAACCAGCTTGAGCCCATAAAGGTCGAATGCAAATATTTTATCTTGCTTGTGAAATGAAACAATAGGTTGAGTTTGTTGTGCTTGTCATGTTAATCAGTAGAGATTTGTATCAAAGTTAATGCGTACTAATTAGCTGAGCAGGACTCTTTTGTATTGGGGTTTAGAGAGGTATACATGCTACTAATATTCAGGTGTAAGATAAGAGATCAACTTTATTTTATCACGCTAGCCTATTCAACAATGTAAAAAAACAATAGCTGGTTTCCAGAAGGGGCGTGAGCTAAGTATAAAAATTAAAAATATCCTAAATATACTAACAACGGGTACTACCCGTAGATTGGTCATAACTCTTATAAATTATTAATAAATGAATTTTACAAGTTTGAATAAGATGCAGTTGGAGTGTATTCTTTACTTCAGATGGGACAAGTTTAATTGTGATTGAGGATGTACTGTACTAGCCCCCACCCCCCACCAACCCATAGTGAAATGCTACCCGCCACCCCAAAGTGAAATGACCCCACCCCCACTAAACCCCAAAGTGAAATGTATCCATTGATAGCTCTGAACAAAATCACAGAGCATAAGAACTTGTGATTTTTCTGAAGACATCCCAAATTACCTTCAAAATTAAATGCAGAGTTATGAGTATTTTTAATAAGCCTGAACCATTGGTATTGTATTTTACTGTTTGTAATGCTCAAGATAAATAAAAGCTAATTCAAAGACATTTGGATTAACATCAAGAGCATTGATTACATTGTTTCCCTGAATTTATCTAATAAATAAAAGCCTGCAATAATATCAAGATGTTATACTACATGTACCATGGTAAATGAGATAAAAAAAAAGATCATAAAGCGTGCTTGAAAATTTTTTTCTGTGGAAACATACATACAATACCACTCTAAACTATAATTTGTCCCATCTGTAACAAGCTGAAGTATAAGACTTAAGGTTAAATGAAAACATTTTTCCCCACTGATTTAAAATATCCTGTTCCCAAACATATTTTTTTACCGTCCCTTGAAAAATTATTGACACCTCACTGTAACAGTTTACTCTTAAGCTTTGTCATTAAGAAAGGACAGTAAAACAAAGCATATAATAGCCTGTTCATTACTGCGAGTGTACCGCCACAAAAAACGGAGGCAAAACCGAGGTTTTTGATTTGGTTAGACAAGGTTTTGCCTAGGTGAAACCGAGGCTCGGAGCCGCAAATTTACCAAGGCAAAGTCATGGTAAATGGGGTGATAGTTTGGAGTCGTACTGTAAAGTCACCTTTAATCATAATAAATTGTTGCCTAGTAAGTTTAATTAAGAAACATTGCTCATTGACAAGTCTTGTGCCAAGGCCATATAGCTATAGGTGGGCTTAAATGTCACATGTCTATATTATATGATTGTATAGAAAAAATATTAACTCTTGAAAACAAACCTTGAGTTGCTGTTGTTTCCACATCACAGTGATGGCCAACATTAATCACTGTTGCCTCTATTGTCTCACAGCTGATCTGCTGAATCTGCGACATCTGTGACAGCACATTGGCTGCCGTAGCTTCCTCTTCACTTGACATGGCTAACACTCTGTTATCTTGCTTTGACCATTAATCTATTTTGAAACAAAATTAAACAAACAAAAAGTGTCATAATCACAGCAAAATGCTGCCTAATAGCATTTACATATGAATGGCCACATTTTGGGACTTCTCCAACAGATGCAAAAGTTGAAACCCCCTGTACAGCAAAATCAACAGTACTACAAGTGCTGTACATGTATATAGCTACAGAAAAGCACTGCTCATGGCTGAGTACAATATTGTACAATGTAGCTTTCATACTTCAGCAGGGCTTGTCACTAATTTTTGATGTAGGTGGGAATACGGAATCCAGCTGTTGTCATAATTATAGTCAATAAGCTGTTTTTCTATGAAAGTAGCCGGGGATCTAGTCCAGAACTATCAGAATTGGCTGGGGGAAATCCCCGCCCTACGGCCCTTAATGACTGCCCTGCTTCAAGGTTTCATCTTCAAACTTGAAGTATAAAAAACCTTGTATGACATAACCATACATGTCATAGAAAAGTACTTCAGAAAGATCATTCTATAAAAAACACTCATCTGAATGAATATCTAGAGTTCATTTCATTTTAGTTGCTTATTCACCACACTTATGGTTTAAAATCATGGTGGTTTACGGTACCAAAACTATGGAGCTTAATGCCTGACTCATATAGAACTATTCAATCTTTTAATGTTTTCCAAAATACTGTTAGAAAATTAGACTTGTCAGGTTTGATATGACCGTTATATTTACGTACACCTTGTATTATTGATTAGTTTAAGCTTGACCTTATTTTATGAAAAGTTATATCTAGTCTTATGTAAATAGAGCTTAAATCTTAATTTTTAATCTTATATAATTATTCTTAGTTATTTGTTGTAAGCATTATTTCAATCTAGTTATTTTCACTTTTACTTTCTGTGTTATACCTCTAAACTAGCTGGTGAGATTGTCCTTGCAAAAGCTAAGTTATAAACACAATAAACTTGACTTGAACTTGAAAGATCAGCATGTGCAAAAAACTGACAACGGCAATGCAGGGTAAGAGCAAGGCCCAGGTGAATACCGGTACCTCTCTTAGTGTTCCAGTCACCACCTACCACAGGACAACCAGTCATGCACAACATTCATCTTCCACCAAAGGTACCCTTTGGCTTTAAGCTTAAGATAAGAGAATACTGGTCATGGCAGGACAAACATGGCTCTTAGCTTGACAGCTAACTTTGATGCACTGTGAAATTCTTTGTGCTTTATACAGTTTCTCAGGTCAACCTGCAGTGATTTTGGAAAGTTATTTTCTTACATCCTAATTCCTACACTTTGCTTTCCCATAAAACCCTCCATATTATTATTATTATTCAACATATTGTAACACTTTCCAAATATGGTCATGTTGCACTCGATAGATATCCTGCCATGTACATAGTTTCATGCGTCGGGGGTAAAAAGGCATTTTTTCCATTTTTCTGCAGCAAACTCAGTAAATTGTGCTTTGTTATCAGTGTGTTGAATAATAAAACAATTATCCTGCTCAATCTTACAGAATAATCCTGATTTTAGCCAACTCGGCCTACAGCCTCATCGGCTAAGAATCAGGTGATATTTGGCACAATTTCACAGGATAATATTTTGGTAAATATTCAATCCTTAGTCGCCTGTATGTGTTTCCACTGTAACAGGGCTGACATCAAAGGCTGATAACCAGCAGGTATAGCACATAGAGCCAAGAGGTTGCCTGCAGATGAAGACCATACTTCTGCTCAGAGTTTGAAAGTCACCAAAATACAAGGGCCATGGGAGACTTTCTATAGTTTATGGTCTGCTACTTTTCTTGGGGCGCCAGCTTTTTCAAAACTTAAGCAAAACCCTAGACATCAAAACAGCCCAAACTTTGACCTGCTTGATCCATTTTGTACAGTTTAAAAACAAATCAAACCACAGTAGATGTTGTGAACATTCACAGTAAGCTTAACAAGTTTCAGATTATCAGGCCTTGAAAGAAAACACCTCTGAACCAGAATCTTTTGAACTCTTTGAATGAAGACGTGTTGTTTGAATGACAAAAAAACCGGAAAGATTGTTCACGAATCTGTTTATAACGTACCGGTCTTAAAATTAAAAACCTGTAATGAAAAATCAAATTGGATTTTTACAACTGATCGCTTTATTGCACGTCCCACCGCTCCCTCTCAAACCAGCTCTCATGTTCTCTTATGCGTTTGTTTCTGCGATAGAGAAATGTACGCTAGTAGGCGGACAATGAATTACGTATACGATAGCATCTTATTAAAACACCATGAACTGAACGAATAGAGTTATTTTTGCTGCTTTTATCAAAGCCAAAGTGAATTCTAGCTTCACTTTCACATCGAGTGCCCCTGATGCAGAGTTTAGTTGCAGTTTCGAGATAAGACTAGAAAAAGATTGAGCGCTTATTTGCACACACAACCCAAACAAGAAACGCACAACACCCCTGTTCAATCTACGTTGCAGTTTTTAGACAATTCCCTTGAAAAAGTGCACTAAAATGAGTCTGATCCATTCTAAACATCGTCGATCGTAAAATCCTACCTCTAGAATCAAGGAAAGTTGAAAATCTTGCTAAGTCGCCGCGCCTTTCCAAAACAACACTCAAAATGGTGGACGCTAAGCAAGCGTGGTTCCTTTGCGAAGATGACTTCCCAGTATGCACTTCGTTCATCAGCTAAATCCAAGATGGCGGTTGCAAAGGGATTTTTTTGGACATCTTGAAACAAGCCTGGATTTTGCTCATTAAAGGGGTAAGCATTGCCGTTACAGTATTTTTGAACTCCTGGAAATTTGATATTGTTCTTACTTGCTTACTCCCCATCAACGAACACACAGAAAAACCAAGAGACACCCACATCTCCTCAAGCTGGACTGAAATGCATTGACAACAAACTTGTATCATTAAATTTTTAAGCTTTCAAATACATTTTTCATTGAAATGAATCGAAAATTACTCCATTGTAGCAGCTTTTCTGTGTGCATAACTGGATGCTATTGAAACTTCAGCCTTGTCCCAACCCTTTATCCCCATGATAGGACTACTTCAAAAATTCCCCACCACTGGGCTGGAAGGGCCAATTTTGTCCCACAGGGCTGAGTTGCTCGAAGCACTAACCATTGGTTAAGATGTATTAAAACCTATAGGTTGTCATGGTATTTAACCCTGGTTAGTGCTAACCACACTTTTGAGAAACTGGGCCCAGATTTCTGGCAGGGAAAATAGTAACAGTAAGAATTGAACCATTCAAACACTCAGTTTTGGTCTTAAACACATGTTATTGTACTCCCTTAAAACAAATTCTTAGGATTCCCTTGAACTTTCACCAAGATTCAATGCACCATTTTGCTTCCTTTTGACCTTAATTTTTATTGAGCTGATGCTACTTTTCTGCGACGGCCCTTGAATAGAGTCCTAAAGTGATGACATCACAGAAACTAAATTTGTGAAATTATGGGATTTGTTCAGATGTTCAGAAAGAGTTCAATAAAAAAGGCCTACTTGCCAAAAATCTGCATTTTCTTACAGTTTAAGAGCAAGATATTAATAGCAACGTTATGCTGTGCTGACCCCATACAAATCCTCTAAATTTTACTTGGTTCATAACACTATGAACGAAGTAAAAGTTAGAAGAATTTGTATGGAATCAGCAGCGCAGAATGGTGCTAATATCTCAGAGGTAATTTGCCTTTACATGTTGATTTTTGGCAAGTTGTCATTTTTCATCTTGCTCTTTCTGAAAATCTCAACAAATCCCATAATTTCAAAAATTAAAATATTTGTATGTTACACTTTAGGACCCTTTACTTTTCAACCTAACAGCAAGATTTTTAATTAAGGTACAACTGTGTGGTGACTGGCCATTTGCAGCAGTTAACCATGAGTTCACGAGGAGCAAAGATAGCTTTAGGGGGAGCTCTATGCTTTGCTTCTGCCGTCATTCTCTTGGTTCATCAAATGCAAACCACAGATCGTATGAGACTCAGGGAAGGAGTGATAAGAGACTTGGAAAGACAAGAGAGGAAGAAAAGAAATCTTGAAGAGTTACAGCAACAGATAGACCTGACAAAGAAGCTTCAACATCAAAGAGACAGCGACACATCTGAAGGAAACCCAAGTGGTGCAAGTTGACAAGAAATTTTTTTTGCACACATAATTTGGACTTTGTAATACAATCAGTGAAAATAATGCCAGTAATGCAAAGTTTTTGTACGTTGAAAATACCTTCCCTTATTCATTAAATTGGACAAATCTGTCTCTCTCACACATGGTTCCCAATAAGTTTTACAGCAGGGGGTCAAATTCCTACTGCTCCCACCAAAACGTTATAAATTTTGATTTGTCAGGTCATGTAGCTGACATTGTAAGGTTTTTGACATGAGATCCCCCTCTTATCTAGAACACTGAGACTGTTACATTAGCAGCATTGGTCTTAAGAATCAGGGAGGTTAGTGAAATATACATGAAAAAGCCTATGGGTATGGGTTATGAATAAATACAAAGGCATACACAAACAAGAAGACCAGAGAAGTTTTTCTTGCAAATTACTGTATTTATATCCCTTTTGAATAAATTAAATAGATTTACACTAACAATTCAAATAAACACTACAACTTGCAAAACTATAGCTGACCATGAGGCACTGCCAGTGTCCCAGGTCTTGGATGGCTCTCCCAACTCCTAAAGGAAGAAGCTTTATTTGGAAACCTTTAGGGTCAATGAGTGTCCAATCTTCCTGTTTTTATTCCAAGCTTTTGTGTACAGTGATGTATCCTCCATCACTTCCCTTCATCCAACATATTTGTCAAGTTTCCTTCATGCATTGCTGAAATCCACTTATTAATTTTTTTTCTGAGTGGACATAGACAATGACTTTTTGTGGAGTGGACTGTGGCATTTGATTGGCAAAGGAGAGCGCCAAAATGATTGCAACTAGGACTATAATCTTCCACCTTTCCTTCCTTCTTTGACTCTATCCTTCCACTCAAGGGGACTACATGTCAGTACATGGTAATACTACACCATGCTCTTGTTGTTATGTGTGTAACCAACTCTGACACATAAGAACAGCACTTTGTTTTCTCTTTCTGATGTAATAATTACTGTCTTCTGATTGCTGTCCATTACATGGCTGTCTAATAGAAGGCTACACCATGGTCTTGTTGATATTAGTGTAACCAACTCCAACACATGAGAGCAGAACTTTGCTCTCTCCTCCTGTATAGCTGTCATTGTCATCTGATTGTTGTGCCTGGATTTTGAACATCACTCCAAAATACTCTTTGAGATGCCTTAGAAATTGGATCCTGTTTAAAAGAAAAGTAAATTGCACAGGCTACATTTACACTACTGTAGTATTGGACAGTTTAATTTATAATCAGTTATAAATTAATAATAAAAAAGTGAAATCAATACATGATCATGGCCACGATGATCATCATAACAACAAAAACAGTGATGATCATAATAATAATTATTCAAGTCAAAATCTTACGTGAATGGAGTCAGTGGTCCTGTTAGAATTTTGGAAACGTCTCTTTGTCCCAGGATCATGTAGAGTAATGCAATACTCTGATGTCGAGAATCCACACAACCTCCCTGTTGGCAATTAATAACAGTGAAAGTTTAATACACCTACATGTACATGCTGGTGAATGTTGTAGTTTCATCATCAGCAGTAACGCTACTTGTCTTTCTGATACGGATCATCAGCTGTAGGGGTTGCTTTGGGTTACAGCCCTTGACAATAGGTCTGCAGATGCTAATACATGATGCTGCTGAGGTGTTTATTTTTGTAATGAAAATGTAAAGCTTGAGGGATGTGGCTGGAGTGGCAAGGATACTTCACAAATTAATGTGATAAAGTAAGCTGAAGCCACTCTAAGGGAACTAAGGCCACAAGGTAACAGCCATTACCCCTTACATCTACCAAAGCAAAGACTGAGCCCAAGCATTAGTACCCATGGACAGCTGTTTCAGCCTTGTCAGGCCTCATCAGCATGGCATAACTAATGCTCAGGCTCAAGTACCCACATATCCATTAAACAAGCAATGAAAGTTTTCAAAGCTTGTGGGATGTGGCTGGAGTGACAAGGATACCTCACAAATTAATGTGATCATGTAAGCTGAAGCCACTCTAAGGGCACTAAGGCCACAAGGTAGTGGGCATTACCCCTTAAATCTTGAGCCCTAGCATTAGCAGCCATGGACAGCTGTTTAGGCCTTATTAGGCCTCATCAGCATGGCATAGCTAATGCTCAGGCTGAAGTACCCACATATCAATAAAACAAGCAATGAAAACATAAAGGCCGAAACAGCTGGCCATGGCTGCTAATGTCAGGGGGGTGCACGGGGTGCGTTCGCACCTCCCCACAGGCCCCAAAGGTCCGCATTTTGACACTCAATATCCAAGTTAAGGAGTGCAGTCGGTTAAACTGAAGTTTAAAACTTAACAGTGATACTTAAACAAAATCAAAAAATGGAAAAAGTAGTCATGTATTCACTGGGAAACTAAAACCGGCTGCACTATAGTAGCCTGAGCCATTCAGGACATTTCAATGAGCGCACAGATGTCCAAGCTAATCTAAATGAATAAACTCCCTTTGCACCGGAGTTTAGACGAGCAAGCCAATGACAAGGGAGCCATCTCACGATTTTTGTCAGACACGTCTGCTAACGCGTTGGGTAGTATTCTCTATTTGTACGAGCGCATGAACGCCCGAAGATGCAAAATTAGTTTTTTGTGTAATACGTTATGGGTAGGAGAGAACAGGAAAAGGCCATACCAGAGGCAAGTCGCCGTAAGGGACTTATCGACATGTGCAGGACGAGATGGGCCGCTCGCCACACGGCATACACTCATTTCTACCAGGCGTACCCCTATGTCATTCAGTTGCAGCCTTAGAAAACAACTCCTGTGGGGCTAATCACGAGATGTGTGGCGACGAGTACCAAGATGCCACCTGGGACCGAAAGAGCAAGGACAACGCGGTTGCACTGTTGGCAAGTCTAGCAACTTTGACTTCATTGCATCATTTCTTTTGCTCTACGAATTCCTCTCTCACTTGTCAGGTGTCACCGTGAAGCTGCAGGGCCAGTCAATTGACATTATCAAGGCATCTCAAGAGGTAGGTATCTTGAAGGGAACGTTTTTCTTTTTTAAAATAAAGTCAGAGAAAGAAATTAAAGCCTTATTAATGACAAATTAAAATAGCGAGAATTTACACTGTAAAATGGCTTCCAGATTGCAGATGTCAAGAGCGAAATAGCGTCTAAAATGGACGAGAAATTTGCGCATGTCTATAAGCGTGCAATGAGGGTGGCACGTAACGTCAATGTAGACCCTACGATGCCGAGGGTAGCTGGTTGCCAGATCCATCTTTGCAATGCCCCCGCTGACAATCCCGAGCAGTACTATCAGCAAAACGTGGCCGTTCGGCATATTAACCATATCAAAGCTGAACTGGATGAGCAGTTTTCCGGTAATGAGTT
>JAEMWC010000411.1:477500-505000 GCA_016490735.1 Pachyseris speciosa
ACGCAATAAAACAAAAATGTCATTTAATACGGCTGTATTTTTTTGCATTTCCTGAATGTTACTGTATTTATTGCTAGCTGGGCAAGCTCCCGTAAGCGACCATCTATCCCCTACACCCCTAGTGGCCGCTTACGAGAACCATTCTCGTAAGTGGCCAGCTCCAGTTACGGACAATTTTTTCGCGTCCCGAGGGTGTCTGCTTACGAGAGCTTCGACTGTATTTGAACTTCCGGATTAACGAATGAATATGGGAATGATCATCGCAGTTATGAACACTACAGGTAGCAGAGGTCATGGGTTTGATTCCCGTACAAGCCTGAATTTTTTTCAGGCTTTATGTTCACCACTCCTTAACTACTGTTCATAACTGCGAGATACTATTTAGTAATGGATTTTTAAGGGGAAAATGATGCAGAGATGGGTCAACTTTTGCAGAGAACCAGTGTGGTAATATGGTGTCACATTTGAAGGGCTGGGGGCATAAACTGCCCATGTGGAATTTTTGGCCGTTTTTTTAATTTCACTTGGATTTGTCCAAATTTTTGCATGTGAACTCCATTTTGATTCAAAAACATTGCCCGGTATTTTTTTTTCACTGATTTTGTTTTCGTTTTCGAGAAATAACATATGCAAAAAAACACCTAAAGCTCTACATGGGCAGTTAATGCCCTCAGCCCTTCACTTATTCTGATATATTTGACACTTCATTTCCTTGCACTAGACTGTGAACAGTGAACAGTTTCTGTTATGGGGGTGGGAATCATACCACTACTGAGATGAGTGTCACTGGCATCTTGAATTATTTGGTAAGCAAAAGATGGAGAGAGGGAAAAACAACTGTGTGAAAAAAAATTCTTCCCCCTTTCCCCACACTACACCTACAATAACATGAGTTTTGCGGGAAAATCAAGTAACTTAGGTTGGTTTTTCTTCATGAAAACTTGCACAATGTAACTGAAATCTTTTGTCAGATGAATCCTTAGGACTTAAGCATCATCCTAGTGTGAAAATCTAAAAGTTGACCAAAACGTCAGTTAGGGCTTTTTTCCACACACATTTTTTTCCACGCACATTTAAGGAGCCATAAGGGGGCCTCTCTGCCCACTGTTCCCCTGTACCCTTGTCCTCTCCCCAGCTCCCAGTTGCCAAATAATCCAAGTTGGTGCCTACATGACTGAAATCAACAGTCAAATGATTTCTTTGCAAAAAATAGAGAGGCTGTACACATCCTAGCCCAAGATTTTCTTTTGAAGTCAACATACTTTCCAGACTGAGCTCCTTTGCAGTGGTCGGTGTAAATGTAGATGTCAGAAACAAACTGATTCAATACACCACGTGCTGCGTCAACCACTCTGTTGCATATGGCTGGAGACACTCGCATGGCATAACTTTACATTGTACATGCAAATGGCAGTTTGGTTAAGGGAAACAAAATTAACAAAATAAATCTAAAGGGAAACTCAAACAGATGAGCAGCTGTCAAAGCCTGATTGATTTGTTAAATGTTTTGGTTGGAAAATACAGTAAGACAAAGGACTAAAAATATCTCATTGATTCCTTCCCTTACTGTACAGTATGTTCCAACCAAAAGAAAACAAATCAAATCACTCAAGCTTTCCTTTACTGAGCTGGGACAAACAAAACAATCAGTGTAAAAATCAGCCTCTAAGTCAAAATAAGTAAAGAACTTAATCAGCCTGTATGCTAATTAAACATCAGAGTTTATTTAGAGGATTATAATTTGGATTTCAAGTCCATAAATTTACCACTTAACCATCTTTCAAATCACTATTGATATTGAACTATCATTTAACCCTTAAGGGGTTTCTCTTTGATGAGTAAATCATCTGGTATTAGAGTAAAACCTATAAGTCACTCTTACAGCTTACAGTGAACACAGTAAGAAAAAATCCTGTTATCCTAAGAAAGTTAGGAAAGGATACGCTAGGCCTCTTATTCTTTTAACCTTGCCTGGATCTGTTAACTGTAGAGGCCGCAAATTCCGTCTGACAGGACAAGAGAATAGCACCTCCCCTCCCCCGTCAGGAGGTGCCCCTCTTTTCACAATCTACGACAGCAAAAGCGAATTAATCAATTTTCTGCAAGAAACAAGCGATAGCAGGACACACAACCTTTTCAAAGACTCTTTACAAGCTAAAAACCTTGGCATTCATTTACATTACCTTAAGGTCAAGGCCTTCGTCGTCGACCACAAACCTCTTTATCAGAGGAAGAGTGACAGTCTTAATTACATCAACCTGAAATTGAGATTTGAAGGAGTTGGTGTAGTTTGTACGAGCTTGTGAATTTATGCTGTCTGAGTCTTCACCTGTCCATCTCAGTGTCTTTTAGCTATGACTGTAAGCATCACTCGTGTGTAGCCTGGTATGTTTCTATACCAGTACTGTAACTGGCAGGCTGATAGGGGTGTAATGTTTAATACACTTTGACATTATACATACCACATATCATACATGTACATCATGATGATACAATACTTTTCAATGTAATAATTAAAATTGCTCAAAAAATACCATAAAAGCTCTATTAAGCCCCCAGGGGGCTTATTTAATTTCAGGCCTTATCTATGGGGGGCTTATTAGAGAGGGGGGCTTAATAGAGAGGGGGGGGGGGCTTATTTGAAATCTCAAACTTGCCGTTTTCATCTTATAATAGTTTTTGTACCAAACTCAAACAACTGAAGTGAAACTTGATTATTTAATAAAGAGCAACAAGGAGTATTACGTTTTTCAGTGCATATTTGTTTAAAAATAAACCAACTGGGCTGCATGAAGTGGATTTTCATAAGAGGGAATAGGAGGGGCTCATTACAGAATCTCATGTCCCAAAAAAGGGGGAGGGGTGTTATTAGAGACGGGGGCTTATTACAAAAAACGACTTCCAAACAGGGGGCTTATTGGAGAGGGGGGGGGGGTTAATAGAGAGGGGGACTCAGTAGAGCTTTTACGGTAAGGATAGTGAATAACAAGTAACCAACTTTTAAGTTTATTCTAAAATCAAGCAACTTGGCTTTATGACATACCATTGGATCAAATCTGTCATTTGTGACACCTTTAAGATTTAACCTGATTGGTTTCTTGCAAAATGGAGCCAGTAAAATCACAGCTTCTAAGTAATAGCCAATAGATCTCTGAGGATTGCAGACATGCTCAATAGTTCCACCAGCTAAAAGGCCTGGCTTATAAAACAACATTGTACCTGTGAATGGAGCAATAACAGAGTAACTAAAGGTAGCATAATTAGATAGTAGAAAGAGAAAACTGACAGGGTAACGAAACATGCCTCTTAACTTAACATGCTATCTTTACAATAATAGTCACTTTATTGAAGTCCCAAATCTTTCTAGCTGAGCACAGATGCTCTACTAATTGGGGAGACTAAACCAAATCAACTCTCTACATAAAGAATCAAATCAAATCAAACCTTGGTTTTTGTGGAGAGGGGAAAACCGAACCTTTGAACTCAAAACTTTACCCAAGGGTGTCTCCACCCCATCCCGTACCCCCCCCCCCCCCCCCCCCGGACTAACAATGATAGGTGCATAACATTTTGAAGATAAGTTTTGAATTTTTGATTCAATGAAAAAAGCCAGTCTTTAAATACCTGTTTCATTTATTTCTATTCTTGATCCGTTTGTTAACTTGTCCATCAGCCGTATAAAACTTGCTTCAAAATCTATCAACGAAATACAGATCGTTAATAAGATTTTATAAGCTATTGGTTTCTCGTCTTCGACACCTTGTTGCAGCTACGATTAGATTAGCAATGTATGATCAACAGAGCTCACACCTTTCAAGCCAGGATCATCTTCAGTAGCTCTTATACTTTTGATCTTTACTGATTTGCCGCTAAGCGTTGCCAAAACAAGTCTTTGACGCAGGAAATTACAACCCTCGAAAGACAAATCAGCCGCCATTTTGAAAACAAATGCACGTGGCTAGCAACCTTTGTACGCATGTTCTCGCAACTGCTGGCAAAAGATCGCAGGCACTAGAAGAAGCAGCACAGATTCAAGATGGCGGACGACGATATGGATGGGTAAGGGAAATCTCGATAAAAAATATAGAATGTTTGCTAAAAAATAATTGCGATTCGTTTGTTGATAGTTTAATGGTATTTATAACTTTTAAGGCAGTAATTACTTTTGAAATATGCTTGACAAAACGTTTTATAAATGGCAACAATGAGGAAATGAGTTCGACTTGTTTTAATTGTGGTCTAGAAACGTGGACATGTATAATCTTAAAGGGTATCATAAACTTCATAACACTCTCGTTTTCCATATTATAGATATGATGATGACCTCGATGAGGTTGAAGAAGAGGAGCATTTTGAAGACGTGGATGACTTGGAGGTGAGGCCGACAAGAAAATTAAGCTTACTTTCTTAGCTTTAATACAAACACTTGAAGTTAAAATTTAAGCCTACGATCGATCAAGCCAAAATTAAACATCTATCGTTCTTTTTCCAGCCAACCGAAGACGCTGAAAATATCGATGTTCTTCCTGCATCAGGTTAGTTGGTGATATGCCATACCTTATTCTGTTGTGCATGAAGTAGTCAACAACCTTAATTATATTATATGCATAGAGGGCTTTCACTGCGGCCATGTTGGAGATACAAAAAAAAAACACAATTATTTACACAATAAATGAATTTATTTCTTGAAGGGAAATCATTCTTTTGTTTTGTACCTCCAGACATGACAGCTGTGATGTCATGTGAAAACCCTCTATAGTTTCAGATATCAATTCCATTTGTGGCACAGCCGTAATCTGATAATCTGTTCATTCTGTGTTCTGAATTGTTATTTCCAATGCTCAGAAGAGGCCCAGGAGCTAACAAAAAGAATAACAACACCATATATGACGAAATATGAGAGAGCAAGAGTGTTAGGAACCAGAGCATTGCAGATAAGGTAATTTTTTAATCAAAGATGGTTGTTCCAGAGTACTAATGCACTTGTCATAGGCTTCCCCATGGGGTCGACCCCCGGGCTAACCAGGGGGATTGTAAAATCAGTCAAGCAAACTTGAGGAATTTCCTTGGGGGGTCGGGGAATCTTGCAAGGCAATGTCCCCTGGGTGCGGTACCTAATGCAAGATCTGAAAATCTGAAACTTTCACAGAGTTTTAGGTTCACCAAGTTATTCACAAATCCAAAGTGGTTAGGTCTCCTGAGTTATCCTGGGGGTATTAGAGCCCCTCACCTTGCATCACTTCACTTCACTTATTTCAATAATTTATGATATACAATATTATTTACAAAAATGCACAACCCAAATATAGCAAAGCTAATTGAGGCGGGTTGTGTAACTTACAATCAAATTTAGCAAAATAAATTATTAGTGAATCAAGTTAATAAATAAATAAATAAATAAATAGGTATACACATACATTCACAGATAGCTAGCATTTACATGAGAAGAGCAAGAACCTTTAAGACGACATAGAACATAAGGAAGTAATAATAACAGCTAGAGTTTAGTTAATGGTAATTAGCAATTTTTTAGATTAACGTTGGGGCATCAACATAATCATCCTCATCACCAAGCACTACAAGTAAGTATTGGTGAATTTTGTTTTTGAAAGGTTTTTTCCTATGCTTACGTAGGTCAGGCTTAAGGCAATTCCATAACTTAGCTCCGAAAATGGAAAATGAATTAAGTCAAATACTCAGTCTTGATTTATTAACGTATAAGTTAAGTTTCCTCTTTTTACAGCTCTAAATGGTCTCAGAAGTTCCTTTGACGTAGGGTATAGTCGCTGTAGTGACTGGTGTCGGGTTAGCGTTCGTAGCGTTTGGTTCTGTCCTGTAAGTGTTGCGTCTAACAAAGTCGCGGTTGTAGCTCTTCTTACTGAAAACGTTGTCTAAGTATTTGCGTTCGTCTGCTAAACTGTCGCTCGAGTCGCAAACTAGTTGTGCTCGTCTCGTTAAGGTCCGTATTGTCGTTGCTTTGTGTGAAGTAGGGTTGTAAGATGATTCGTCAAGAAGTCTGTCAGTGTGTGTGGGTTTTCTGTAAACTGTCATCTGTAGTCTGTTGTTGTCACGGCTAACAAGGCAGTCTAGAAAAGGTATCTTACCATTTTCCTCGATCTCCTTGGTAAACTGTATGTGGGCTTTCTGTCTGTTGAGGTGTTCGTGAAAATCGTCGATTTCGTCTTTGTGTACAGCTGTGAAAGTGTCGTCGACGTAACGTAGCCAGAGCGGTAGCGTTCGTTCGTAAGTCGCAAGGGCTTGTTCCTCGATGTTTTGCATGACGATCTCTGCTACAACAACGGAAACTGGTGAGCCCATAGCTGTCCCGTGCAACTGTTTGTAGTGTTTGCTGTTGTACTGAAAGTAGGTAGACGTAAGGCAAAGGTTCAGTAAGTCCATTAAGTCGTCTGTTGGTAGTGGCAGTTGTAACGTGGAGTTCTTGATGGCGTTGTCAGTACAATCTAGAGCCAGTTGGAGTGGAATACTGGTGAACAGTGATTTCACATCAAGACACTAGTTTGTAGTCGTCAGGTACTTGTGCTGTCTTAATGGCGTCAATAAAGGTTTCAGTCGACTGTAGTTTGTGTCGTGACTCGTCAGTCAGTGGTTTCAGTATAGTAGTCAGGTATTTAGACAGTTGGTAAGTCGGCGAACCACAGAACGAGACTATGGGTATGTTAGTTTGGGCAGTCCGTTAAGTTTTGGTGGCTGTGGCACGTGGCACCTCAGTCTGTTGTAGCGTCGAATGTCAATAACGTCCGCTTTCTTAAGTGAAAGTAGTTTGCCGTTGAGTTTTCGTTGAAGTGCTGGCGTCGGGTCTCGTTTAAGTAGTTCGTAAGTCTGTTTCTCGTTGACAAGTGCGTCCATTTTGTCGTGATAGTCTTTCTTGTCCATAACGACTATACCCTACGTCAAAGGAACTTCTGAGACCATTGCACGGATACTACAACCTTGCAATATCCGTGTCGCTCACAGACCCATCACAACTTTACGACAATTATTGACGAACGTTAAGGACAAAGACGAACCAAAGGACAGACAGGGAGCAGTTTACAAGATCGAATGCTGCGACTGTCAGGCCACTTATATCGGTGAGACTGGCAGAAATTTGAACGTAAGACTTACTGAACACAAACGAGCGACGAGAAATGGTGACATCAAAAATAACATTGCTGAGCACCATTTACTGACAAACCACACAATCGACTGGGACTCTGCTAAATGCATTACCTACTGTACTAACTACCACCAACGGATGGCACTGGAAAGTTGGTTTACTAACTTAGAACAGACACCACTGAACCGTTGTCAACAGCTTCCCGCACCTTACAAACGACTTATTGACGATATCAACAACAGACAAACAATAGACACACCGACTAATTTGACTAACAATACACCTACGAACATTTGACTAACAAAAGACGGATCGAAACGCACCAACCACGGTTTACAGTCTTCACAGCCAATAACATCACGGCTTAACTGACAGACAACCAATAACATCACGACTTCGTTGACCAATCACATCAACGACCAGAGTACTTATACCATCTCCTGACGTTACTCCAATCACTTGACTCTGATGATGACTTCCGCTCAGGTTGTCGAAACGTCAGTCAATGTGACCACAAACAGTCCTTCTCAGGACTACACTCACCCGGACGATCGTGCTTCACTTAGTTATGATATGACTCCTGGGTTCAAACCATTTACGAAATTAAAGAAAGTTGTATTGTTTCTACGACTATCAAGCAGAAATCATTTTACCTTTTGTTAAAAGTAGGAAACTTGGTGTGTTTATGTGTGAAGTGTTTCCTGGTATGCAGCAGGTGGGGTTTCAAGGGGATTAATGTATCTGGCCAAGTTCATATGGCTTGACCCCAAACGAAAAAATAAAGGCATAAACTATGTGGCTTAAGCCCTTTATTCTGCTGGACTGATTTTGAACTCTACGGCACCAAATGTCTGTTGTTGTGTGTCATGTGATATGCCATGTGAAAACAAAAAGTAGTTTGTAACACCTGTTTGTGGGGTTGGCACAGTGGTGAATGCACTCACCTACAACAACAATCTTTATTGTGCTATCTTGATAAAAAAAGGAGTAAAGTAATTTAGAAGAAATAATTGTGAAAAGAAAAAAAGAGCACAGCCACTCAGAAATAGCAAAAGCTAATCGAGCTGACCTCCCACATGACCTGGATTTGACTCCTGGGCTTGGTGTTATACTTGGGTTGAGTTTGTTGATTCTCTGTTCTGAGAGGTGTTTTCTGGGTAAGTACTCCAGTTTTCCAATCTCTTCAAAAACCAACATTGCTAAATTCCAATTTGATCTGTCTTCAGCCACTTTGTGGAGATGTCACTGCTAAATCTCATTTCATTTTAACAGAGTCAAATGCAGTGCTTTTTTCACCAATTTTTTTGAAGAATTAAGAAAACGCTTCTCAACCTTTTCATACCAGAATACCATCTTACTCAAATATTTCAAGTTGGCATTTGGAATTGTCCTGCCTTTGAATGACATGCATACATACCTGCTTGTAACTGGTGCCCCGTTAATTCAGTTTTCCCCATCCAGCACTGCTTGGCACACTGCGTGTACTGGTACTTATAACTCCTGTAACTCATACAAGAACGTTGATAACTGTGATGATCTGTGATTTATAGCATGGGAGCTCCAGTTATGGTGGAACTCGAGGGCCAAACAGATCCACTTCAGATAGCCATGAAGGAACTCAAGTAAGGATTAATTCTTCATCGTTTTATTCTAGTGACCAAAGTGCAAACACTTCTCAACTTGTTTTTTTCACTTAACTGCTCTTCATAACTGTGACGATCACTCAAATATTCATTCACTAATCCGCAGTTCAAATATATGATTATCATATATTCACAGTCATTTAATCATCACTTAAGGGTATATTTCGAGCCAACAAAATGATACAGCATAATAAACAGCACCACTTAGCTGTATGGAAGAAAAGCGTGCAAAACAAAAACTATTTGATGTCATCTGAATGTGTTTTCCCTCTTTCTAGGGCAAGAAAAATTCCTATCATCATTCGCCGATATCTCCCAGATGGAAGCCACGAGGACTGGGCCATTGATGAGCTGATCATTACAGAGTGAAAGGATCTCATTCATTTTAAAACGCATTTTACACCCAATGTTTTTTTTTTGTAGATTGTTTATTCTTATTTATTTTATACATATATTCAGCGTAAGTCCTCCTTGTTTGTATTGTTTATAACGCTTGTTTCGCATAGTTTGTAATGATAGTTTTGTTCTTTGAAGAATAAAAAGTCTTGCGTTCTTAAAACTGGCAGTGTTTCTTTTATTTGGAAAGAGACGGATTTACATGCCTGAGGCGTCGAGCTGAAGTCACCTTCGCGTGGCTTGCAAATGTTAAATGTACAAGTTGGCATGTGTCAACGGTCAATGGAGCAAAAACGTCTGCCAAGACTAGCGATAGAAAGTTATCGAAAACACTTTTGTTAGAAAAATAAATGACACGAGTACAAGCGAGGGACGAGAGGGCCGTATAGGTCGGCTAAAAGCGAGTATAGCTCTCACTCTTTTTGTCCTGCGATTTAAAGATTTAAAGATCCTGCGATTTAAAGATCCGCCATCTACTAAAATGGCACCTGAGGGTTCGTGCTACTCCTTGAAGCCATTGAAAGTCCTGGAATTCAAATTTAGATTTCAAGGGCGCTTGTAAAGCCCTTGAAAAGAAGAATTTCTGCTGAAAGGGCTTGCATGAAAATAATGTAAACTCCTTGAATTTTTTTAAAATGAGAAATACAGTAATATGGGATTATGTGAAAGTCAGTACATCTATGCTCCATTTGTGGTTGTCTCATGAAAATGCATTTTATATCTGGGGGAGCTTTTGTAAAGTTGCTATTGACCAATGAAAACTCAGTTTTTGGTGCTTATGTACACAATTCAGTACGGACTATGTATTACGGTCTCAAGCAAGATGCTGTGTCGTATGTTGCGTATTAGAATGGTTTGTTAATGGGACGTTACTTCATGTGTCGGTAGGTGGTACTATACATCGCCTGAACGAGTCACAGTTGTAGGTGGAGACGAAGTCTCTTGCGAGAAGAAACAATAAATCGTGGCTTAAACCATCCATCCTTTCAGCAAGTTTTACGAGCTATGAACTTCTGGACCACTGTACATACGGGGCGTACGCACGTTGCTACCATCATCTATGTTAACGTAAACTATACTCAATTTACTGTCGTCTTTTGCTACAGGAACAAGAATGGAATTAGTTCAAACTTGAAAAACAGGACCCTTTTTTACGCAAATTATGAAGCTGTTTAAAAGAAGTCGCGCGCCACATTTTGTTTTACGATGTACTCAGTTTTGCCCTGAAATCGGGATCGTTCCCCATAAATTCTGTCAAGTTTTTCCTTGACAAGTGCACTTGTTCAAAAATTAGCAGCAATGTGGGGTTTAACAGTAGGCCGGTTGTCCACATTTTGAGCATGAGCATCGAGCATTACGCCAGCATAATAGTAAGAAAAATTCCCGGAAATATGTCAAAATATCGAAAATAAATAAATAAATATATCGGAATTAGGTACAATCTCGAAATTGGGATTCCTGATTTCCTGTGGAGAAATATACGTGACAATCGACTGCCCCAGACTTCACGACAGGAAACGGACGTGGCCGCGTGGGGCGACTGGGAGTCTGGGACTAGGGTTGCCCGCATTATGCCCGCATAATTTTGAGCATAGTGGGACTTTTTGAGCATAATAGTAACATTTTTTTAGCATAAAGAATTAGCATAATAGTGAAAATTGTGAGCATAATGTGGACAACCCTATTTAACAGTTCGGCTGTGTTTGAACAGTGTGTTGGTTTTGCATTGCTTCGCTCTGTGATTGGCCCGCAATACTCATGCCACTTTCTCAACCAATGAGAAGCAAAACCAAAACCAATCACGACTTGCACGCGCTCATTTTCCCACGCTTTGCGCTGGTTACGTGGAGTCGCTTTGTATTCTGATTGGCTCATTGCACTGTTTCGGTCTTTTGTGATTGGCTGGAGTAATTTTGCCTTGGTTTTGGTTTCAGGACACTCAATTGATACCCCTGGGTGCCAGAGGGGTTTTTTTCCATTTGAAGGAGGAAAATTCCGCGGGAAGCCGCGTCAACGAGGCGCGAAGTGCCGAGGGAATTTCGTCTCCGTTCGCTTTGCGTTTAGCGGGTTAACCGCCGAACTTGCGAAGAAAAATAAAATCTCTGGCACACAGGGTACTCAACTTAGAACTGCTCTAACATAGACAAAATTCCAATTCATACAACAAATAATTTCTTTTTATTGTTTGTACTTTGTAGCTAGATATATTCATATACACCCCGCACAAAAGTTTTGTAGTTGACTTAAAAAAAAAAAAAAAGCAAATGCCTTTGGCATGACGAGTTATTCATATTACTTACACATTTTATACAAAATAATACTTTGAAAACGTATCAACGTAACTAGCTATCTTACAATATGTTGAAGATTTAACTTCATGATGACAGACCATATTCGTATTCTCAGCATTGAACTGGATCTAGCATGAAGTAGAGGCTCTTGCGGGGGAATACGTTCAAGCCTCGTGTGCAAGCAGCTTGTTCCAGCTCGTTACGGAAAATGTGAATAAGGTCTATTATAACATCACAGTTTTCCTTTTGTTATTGGTGATGGCTTGAGAGCAAAAATATTTTCCAAGTAATGTATCCATTCATCAAGCTAAAGTTATGAAGGAAAAGATGAAGAAATGAAAAATTTTGATAATTATTATATTATGATAATTTATCACAGGCGATGGCTCAAGAGTGGCAAAGCCAGATTGTAATATTTATTCAGTAGAATGTGTTAAATTAACTTGTGTTAGTTTAAATATTCGAATAATTATGATAATTATATTACTGTATAGAACTTCATTGCAGTAGATTGCTCGAGATAAATAATATTTTCAAAACAAAGAAATATTATATTATGATAATTTATTACAGACGATGACACCAGTTCTGAAAATAACCAAATAGTCCAGTTTCGAGTTCGCCATGACCGCTGAATAAAAGTACTGAGAACGCATTTGCACACCGTTAGCCTGGACCTAAAGTAAAATATTCACAAATTCCAGCGAGAAGATGAGCTGTTTATTGTTTAATTTTCAAATTTGTGGCACCTTCCCGCCGGTATTTGTGAATACCTTACTTTAGGTCGAGGCTAACAGTGTGCAAATGCGTTCTCAGTACCTTTATTCAGCGGTCACGGCGAACTCGAAACTGGACTATTCTGGTGAACCCGTGATCAAATAAGCAAAGGCATAAATGTCATACTCGAAAATACCATGCTTAGGCCGGTGGGGCAATTTTTAAATAGCACAAAAATGTGATTGCAAGTACGTTGGTGTGAATGATTGTGGAAATATCAAGAAAGGAACATGGGAAGATTTAAAATCCAGCGGCTAAAATAAATACACGTGATACTCGTTGGTATAAGAGGTATTACGATACGTTATCCCTGATTAAAATGTTCGTGGAAGTGTGGGACAAAGAAGTAAGCTGTGATGCCTGATACCTACCAGACGCTTAAAGTCATTTTTTTTGTTTCCCTTGCTATAAAAACTGAATAACGGCAAATATATTTCGACGAATCAAATAATGCGCCGTGCCTTGTTCAGTGACTATGGAAGGGGCTGTTAACACTGACCGAAGGAAGGGCTTTTCGACTGGTGGTAAACTGCTTCAGACGAAGAAAATGTAAAGTGTCGTGGAATGTACTTAAGACCTGTATCTTATTTTTGGGATCATTCAATTCCTTATTCAATATCCAGCGAATTCATATTAGTTTCAGAAGAAAAGAACTGCCCACTACAAAAAGTTTTTGGATTAAGCATGTCACAAGTGAAAAACTTCAAAATAGAACTAATATTGCATTCCATATCTCAGATTTATCTCTTTTTCTGTGATCTTTGCTGGAAACGAAATTAAGCTGTGCATTACAGGTGTAGTGTGAGTGGATGTGCGGATTTTTTGTTCCAATTTCGATTCGAACCACAAATACGGGCGGAGACTTAATTGACGGGGACCCGCCCTTCACTGAATTCACACTTGAGAAAGGAATCGTCTTGGGACGAATTCTCCTTCAAGACATGTTTCTCGTCCTTCTATGCATTCAATTACAGCTTAACGTCTAGCGCTGTAGCGTTTGAATCACCCTCAGTCCCCACTCCGGCAGCTCCGGCAAGCTTTGTCCCTTTTTCGGATGGCTCAACTTGGGCACCATGTTTGATGGCCTGAAATGTCCTTTCTAACGTCGAGCTTTGATTGCCGCTGCGTTTATCATCCGCTGGCTTGATTATATGCAGTTCACTTTCTTCAACTTCCAGAGCGTTAATGGCGGACGAAGCGGACGAAGCGTCGGCACCTTGATTTTGAAAAGCTAGTGAATTTGTGGTGTCAGGACTGTTGATTTCTTGTGCCTAGAAATAGAGAATAGGTTAAGTCTTTGTAGCGCCCATTGCACGGCGTTCCTCGATGGTTGTTAAACCATATTATTTTACCGGATTTTTAGCTTAGCAATTAATATCACTTCAGGCTGGGTGCTAAACATCTGCCTCAGGTCAGATTATTGTGTCACTGAGGAGTGACGGCGTTAAGTCGTTGGCCTTACCTCCTTCACTTCCACACGTAAAACTCGAAGGTAAAACTCGAAGCAGTGACGTTAAGCCGTTGGCCCTGCCTCCTTCACTTCCACACGTATAACTCGAAGGTAGCTTAAAAGAACCCACACACTATTTGCAAAGAGTAGGGAACTTTGGTCTCGGGTCTCGGGTCTCGGGTGTCGGTGTTGTGCCCTGTCCTAATTTACATCTAAGGATTGGGTGTAGGCTGGGCGATGGGCTGACCACTAGACTGCGAGTAGTCTCCAATTTCGGCGATGGATTGTGGGGCGGGAGAAACACACGCACGCGCGCGCGCGCGAATTGGCGAGGAGACGCGACGTGAAGGGAAAGCCGAAAATGTTTCGCCGCTCCCCTCGCGTCGCGTCTCCTTGCGCGTGTATTTCTCCCGTTTCACAATCCATCGCCGAAATTAGAGACCACTCGCAGTCTAGCTGACCACCTGTCGCCATAGAAACCTTATGATTACAGAAACCAACTGTTGCTGTTGTCCTTATGTTCGATACTATAGAGGACAAGGTCCTAAATTAACGCACTTACCACAGCTCCAGGCCCGGCAATAGAGAGGAGAACAGGCAGGAACAGGAGGCCATTGAATGTGCCGATTAATATCAATGCCACAAGAAGGTTAAAGAAGTATCTACAAGAAAACAGATAAAACGTTATTGTAAGTTACGAGACAATTTCTTGCCATTCCAAGTTGAGCTGAAATCGAAGACACAGTTTCTTAACGCTCCTTTCGATTCGAATTCTCCCGGTTTAAGGAGTCGTTTACTGGGTGAAGGCATATCACAGAAAGAATACCTTTATTTCAGTGTCCGAGACTAACATATAAATTAAAAGAAAAACACTAAATGGATAGTAAATTCACGAACAGGAGTACAGGGAAATTCACTGACGTCCCGACAACTTATTTTTGGAGTTAAGTTGTGTGTAAGCACAAGTTTACAACCTTGCCCAACTGACCTTAATATTTAGCCGAAGAGGTTCGTGCCACCTGTTTGTGGAGTTAAGTTTTGTGAAAGTTCACTCAGGTGTGTAGCCTGCATCGCAGAAAAAATCTAACCCTACTTAGAAAAGTCTGCGAAGAAGCGCCGATTTCCTTGTTCTGTGTAACTGAAGTTGAGTACGCGCTATCGTACACAAAAGCCTTTTGTTGATGGACCAATCATAGTGCGTACTCAAATTTCAGGCGAAGAACGCATCTTTACGTCTTGGCCTTCTAAGGTGCTAACTGATTCATCACTCCGCGGCAAAAGATTAAACGAGAAGAGAGAAAAAAGCACTCTCACCGTACTATAAATTGAAACGGGGAACCAGCCAGCATCACAACGCCGAGAAACGTAGAAATGGCGCCATCAACAATGGGAACAAATACGTGTTTGACGGCTTTCAGCATCCTTTCGTTCCTGTTTCCAGGGGTGTACAGAAAAGCCTGCAGATGGAGAGCACAAAGCAGTTATAATATGCATTTTTTCCTTTCTGACTATTTTTTTCACATCTCGGCCGCATTGCCTCTTGGTCCAGTTGCCAAACTCACCAAGCCCCACCCTACATAAACCCTAACCCCACCCCACCCCACAAAAACCCGATTAGTTTTAATTTTGCTTTTCATTGGCTGAGAGAGCGGCGCGGGTTTTGCTGGCCAATCACAGATCGAAGTAATGCAGAACCAAAGCAAACGCAATTTCGACGCTCAATTGAAAACGTCTTCTAGACGCCATTATCAATCCGACTTCTTGAGAGGACTTACCATACACATGTGAACTGTGAACTCCACACCGACTCCAATAGAAAGAATGAGTGTGACCGCAGGTACAGCACTGAGTTTAACACCAGCCAATCCCATGAAGCCATACAGCTCCACTGTTATCATCACTAGTACGATAACTATCACTCCAGCGGCCCAAACGTTGAACAACAAGGCCGACATCACTATGAGGCTCACCGCCAGAGAAATGCAAATGGCGATTAAGATTTGCGTTCTCAGCGATATGTACTGCTCCCAGAAGGTGAAGGGCACTCCGCTGGGGTAGTTAGGAAGGCCATCAGCTGAGAACTTGTCGCATATCGCGCGAACATTCTGCAAGAAATTAAACGCCGATTATTTAGAGAGTTAAGACACGGTTTCAGGAAGACGTGCGCATCGAACAAATCCCAGCGAGAAATCCATGTACCGTTCAAGTTTAATTTATTGCATGGTCGATCGAGAAAATTAACCACATTTCGGCTCTATTCCACAACCATAACCATGCCAGTAAATAATTACTTTGGTTATCGCTCTTATACAAGATTAGACTAATTTGGTCTTCGTTTCAGTATCGACTCGAAGTCGTTACACTCACAAATTACTTAGAATCTACTAAAAGAAACCAGAACATGCAGATTTACGTTCACTTGAGATCATATTAAAACAATTCTAGTGTTTAGGCCGAAATCCTCACAAAAAAAATGAAACGATTTCCTATAAAAAGCCGAATTTTTTTTGCCCTCCAAAGAACCTCAAAATTCACTAAATCGTGTCCCATGGACTGGGAACGAATCTCTTCTCAGAACAATTGTGATGACGTAGGAAATGCCAAGACACTCGTGTCGTCTGAAGCATTTCCTAGCTACGTCACAGCTTTGTAATACGATCGCTTGGTCGCGCGCAAGATGGAGACACATTTTGGCGCCAATTTAAAACTTTCGGTTCGACTTATTTCGCGTTGTGAATGTTTTACTGCCTGAAACCTATATGTTAAGAATCAGCAAATGATAAACTATCACATTAGAACAATAATTTTTTTTACTTCATAGCAAAATGAAAATGCGTCTACTGGGTGCATTGACTGAAAACAAGATGTAAACCTACTTTTCACATCAGAAGTAACAGCATACCTTGATAAGCGCCACGAAGTCCTTTGTTTCTTTAAGACCAATCACGTTGAAGTTGATCTTAGCGAACTTGATTCCCTTTGCAGTTGGTACTAAACAAAGACAAGAAACCAAAATACAGCATTAAGCTAGACAAAGCCTCCTACCAATAGAAAAGAACATACTTAGACCTTTTTCATAACGGTATACCTGCCAACTCTCACGCATTACGCGTGAGTCTCACGCCTGCGGACCAAAGTTGTCAATCTAACGCATTGAGGGCAATTTTAAGATTTTATTGTTTACGTACAAGATTGTAAATGGTCTGGCACCAATGTACCTGAGGGAATTGCTTGTACCATACATTCCTAGGAGAGATCTTAGATCAGCCGACAAGTTGCTTTTTTGCCAGCCATCATATCATACCAAAACCCATGGGTCCAGAGCGTTCTCGGTTAGTGCTCCTTGTATGTGGAACAAATTACCTATGGACATCAAGTGTAGTCCTAGTATCGCGATCTTTAAGCAGAAACTTGAGACACATCTTTCTAAATTAACATATTATTCATGGTTCTTATTTTCTTTTCTTTTTTGATTTGTATGTATGTATATATATAAATGTGGAGGTAGAGTCTACCTTGGCATAAAGTGCTCAATGCTGTGGTAGCAGAGCTAAGTATACATAAGTTGAAGGATTAAAGAAGACGCATCGATTCTCTGTGACTCTGAGTTTCGCGCCTAAGCGCTCGAAAGTTCTGTCTGACGAGCGCTTAGGCGCGAAACTCAGAGTCACAGAGAATCGACCTGTACACCTCAAATAATCATATTTTAATTGAATAAATGTTTGAAAGAAAATTTGCCCTGAGCGGGATTTGAACCCACGTCCCCCCGAGGACGCATCGATAATATGATTACAATATGATTATTTGAGGTGTACAGGGTTAGGGTTTCCTTCATATACAGAATTTAATTAATTGAAATAAGCCTGTATCCGTAATTGGATCCTCCTTTGTCATCCGCTAAGTTGACTTCGGTCGTGTATCAGTAATTGATCCTTAGTTGGGTTTCAAATGGAATCATTATAGGCTTCCCCTGCCTTGTCACCTTGAAAGTAAAATTTCCCGGGATACCACGTCTTCGCTCACGTAAATCACATCTTCGATTGCCGTGTTGCCAGCATGGTTGTCCTGATGGTGTAGTGGTCATCACACCCGACTAGTATACGGGGGACGTGGGTTCAAATCCCGCTCAGGGCAAATTTTCTTTCAAATATTTATTCAATTAAAATATGATTATTTGAGGTGTACAGGGTTAGGGTTTCCTTCATATACAGAATTTAATTAATTGAAATAAGCCTGAATCCCTAATTGGATCCTCCTTTGTCATCCGCTAAGTTGACTTCGGTCGTGTATCAGTAATTGATCCTTAGTTGGGTTCCAAATGGAGTTATAGGCTTCCCCTGCCTTGTCACCTTGAAAGTAAAATTTCCCGGGATACCACGTCTTCGATCACGTAAATCACATCTTCGATTGCCGTGTTGCCAGCATGGTTGTCCTGATGGTGTAGTGGTCATCACACCCGACTAGTATACCGGGGACGATGTAAAGCGCATTTGGGCAATTTTGGAGGGTGCGCTATATAAATAATAAAGTATTATTATTATTATTATTATTATTATTATCGCACGCCTGACTTAGAAATCCGGATGACTAGTTCTTTAACACATTTTAAACAAAAATTCAATTCAATATTCCTTGTAAATGTTCCAACAAACGGCGCTTAATGTTGAGTTTCAGTCCTAACTGTATCAGCACGGGCTAAAATGCCGCGTTTCAGTTTGCATTTGAGGGACTGGAAACGAACTCAAATAGCTTCGGAAGTGTTCGGAAGTCATCGGAACATCTTCGGACGTCTTCGAGAAATCTTCGGGAGTCGCTGGAACATTTTCGTAAATCCGGTCACGAGGAGACGAAAATCCACGCATTTGTCTCGGAAAAAAGTTGGCAGGTATATAATGGCGGACGCTTTGGTTATTACTAACCTCACTTTAAAGTAAAAATTCTATTGAATTTTGCACATGCTGACGAGGCTTAAGGCTAATTATCATATAAATAAACGAATAATTTGTCGGGCGCCATTACTTAGTACGAAAAAGGTAAATTACTGTCTACCGGCCGCGGATCTCAAGCACACACAAAGTGCCAAACTGAAAAGTAAACCCTTAAACAGGATTTAAAAATTGCATGTACCATATGATTTTAAACATATTAGATACAGTGCGATGGGCCACATTACAGAGGCCACGTGTAGGTGGTTACGACACCCGATCTCTACTTCGTCTAGAGTTCTACAGTACTCCCATAAATTTCGGGTAGGGGTGTGTCGCGAGGGGTCTTACACCTCTATGAAGCAAACGAAAATTGATACCCTATTTAAGGCCCAAACCCGAAAAAACCGGAAAGAACCCGCGTGAAACAAAAGCCGGAAAACTGTCAGTGTTCGCAGGCTAATGGGGGTCGATCCAAACAACGACTAACCGCCGCAGAAAAACACAAAATTTAGCATTTGTCTTCGGTTTAGCTGCGTATTTACGCATTGCTATTTTAGCTGATACAATTTAGGGATCACACCGGAAACATTATGCCAACATGGGCAAAAATGATACCCCATTTAGGGATCAAGAACCCCAAAAACCATACTCTATCCCGCGGCACATACCTATATAGCCCATATGTGGGAGTACACGTCCCAACCCCCCAACCCCCCTCCCCCTGGGCTTGAGGTGCTTTGTAACTCCTAATACTAACCTTGCATTGAGGTATCATCTTGTGGAGACCTGGTGTTTGACCAGTCTGCGGTGTCTGGTTTAATACTGGCCTACAAATAAACAAACGAACAAAAACATCATCATGGAATCAGAACTTGACGCAAGTGTAAAGCAATGTTTTCATGACCGAAAAGGGCACCCCTGAAAACCCACACGCACTACTACTTAACAGAAAAATCATCTTTCAAACGCCATAGTTCTTGAATCCTTGACTTGTTCAAGTCACAAGAGAAAAAATCTTAAATCAGCAGGAACCCTTCAGACAATTTTTCTCAACAAACTCCTTGTTGTTCTAGTTAGACAAGAAGGAGCCCCTTGATGCCAGTCACTCATGAATGATATTAATAACGGGTTTAAGAAACGAGGAGGCGACGGCAACGAAAACCCCATTTCAAAATACATCTTCTCGTTATTGTAGCACTTTCGTGATTATTACCATTTGTTCAACTTGTAAAATGTCGGCGAACTATCCAGGAACTAAATTTCTATGAACCTCAACGGCGTTAAAGTAAAGAAAAAGAAAGAAAAATTTGCCATCGTGTGCTCACGTTCTCGCTAAAACCTAAAATTTGGTCATTTCACGTTGTTGTTTTGCAGAGGACGGCGAAGAAATGTACCAAAATGTAAAACGCACGTGCAGAGCGATTGTTTTTGCTCATTAAACCTATTTTTTTGTGACATTCTCGTTGACGTTCCCGTTCTCGTTTCTTGAACTCCCTATTTGATACTGGCCTTGACGCGGGGGAGAGGAAATTTCGCCTTCAGCGAAACATGGTTATCACCATTCTCGAGACTCAGGATCTCAGGGTCTCTCATCTAAGGAGAGAGACCCTAGGAACCAGCGTAAAAACCACTCGACGGCAAGCCTAGAGAGAGTAGTAATTGTTATTTTTTCCCGCTATAGAAACCGCGTCAAGTCTGAAAGGTGGGGTCCACTGAGGCAAGATCTACGACTTGACCTGGTTTGTAAACCAACCTGTGAAAATGCATATCCTAAGACATCCCTGTCAATCCATACAGTGAGCGCTTTGTAGAATATTTCAGGCCTTATGACTTCATCATCACTGACAAGTGTATAATTTCGAACCTATAAATATAATGGTAACCCAGGTTATATTCAGATAACCACCTACGTCTTTTGTTAAAAGTGTCATCATCATTAAGATCGTCTTTACCAAAATCATCACCATCATCACCACCACCACCACCACCATCATCACCATCACCATCACCATCACCACCAACCATCACCACCATCATCATCGTCACCATCACCACCACCACCATCATCATCACCACCACCACCATCATCATCATCACCATCACCATCACCATTAAAGGGCGAACGCAAAAATAAAACGCCCCTTTCAAACTCCATTTCTGCGCGTTTTATTTTTCGAGAATATTTTTCGACCTGAAATAAACTAAGTGTTGGAGTGTCACACGATCTTACTGGAATCACATACCACTGGTCACGCAACATTTGGCGAACCGGGTACTTTACGTGACACACTGAAAGAATGGTCAAATTGCTAAAGTCAGACGCTTTTTACTATAACTGAGTTGTAATTGTACCCAAAGTCGGTCAATAGAAATGATCTAGTACTACCTTTGATCTGTCAAAGTCATCTCCGTCCCCAGTCTGGGAGAGTAATTTGTAGCCGATAACACCATTATCCGATGCGGTTTCAGTCCAGCCGTTGTATGTTATTGTTTTGTTGGCCCAGTCCCAATCGAATGCTGTTTGGACATCTGAGTAAAATAACAAAACGAAATCCAAAGTATTATTGAGAATAAACACGTATAATGCAAGCTAATTAACTTGCACCAGACCTCGGCCCGAAAGTTCGAAAGCCGATTAACGCTAACCCAGGATTAGGAGTTAACCGAAGTTTTCATCTCGCTCGTTGAGAAGGTTTTGTAAATCAAATTTTACGCTTAAAGTAAAGTTAAATTCAGTCAAAACTTAAGAATAAAAATCTTTTGGAAATGTTTTTATTGAACAGTAGCTAAACTGGACTCAAAGTTCACTCTAACCCGGGATTAGCTTAATCGTGCTTTGAATAACTGGGCCCGAGGAATAGATAATGCTCTACCTTAGATTAAACATGAGACGTGAAATAAAGTTTAATTACCATCTCAAGGCTGAGGCAACCGTAGTGAAAGAAAAGCAGCTATAAATTAAACCAAGTCCCTATAAATAAAGGCTTAGTTTCAATCGAAACGTATCACAGTCTCCTTTAACTACCTACCTCGAAGCCAATCTCTAAAGTACATCATCCAAAATTTGGGAATTTCTTCTGAGTCAGGAATTCTAATTATATTTGGAATCTATTAAGGAGAAAAAGAAATGAAAAACAAATATCGTTACTCCCAGTTTGAAGGCTGATTATGTGATTGTAAAGAGTCCAAAATTGCTAAAGAAATAGACCAGCGCGGAGAAAAGTCTGGACCGAGTGCCTAACCTTGTGCGCTTCCAATTTGAATGGGAAAACTGAGGAGAATTTTCTGTTGAAAGGAACAGAACAATTTTCCTCAATCAAAATGGAACGGGACGAGCGTGTTCCTTTTACACTGAGTTGCTCTTTAAGAGACTGGGTACTAACAAAAACAGCACCAATCCGCGTGTTCAATTCATCAAGGAGCATGGAACTAGTGGGACGCCGCAGATGATCATAATATTAAACAACTCCTAAGAATGCAAAAGAAAGTGATCCGTCTAATTACCTTTTCTGATTTTGATGCTCATACAAGTCCTTTGTTTTTCCAACTTAAACTTCTAAAACTTCAGGATCATATCAAACTTCAAACTCTTTACTTCATGCACCAATTCTTTATCGGCAAATTACCAAAGATTTTTGATTCATTTTTTATTAAAACTTCAGATAAGCATAATGTCAACACTCGCTTCGCAACTAGGACAACATTTTATGTTCCAAAAATTCGAACAAACTATGGTAAATTTAATATTCGATACAATGGGCCTACATTATGGAATAAAACTGATGAGAGATTAAGATTCTAACTCCCTATTCATTCAAAAGAGAATTATGCATGCATTTCATTAATCTGTATTAAGTTCTACTACTAATTGCTATGTTTTGGTGTTTCTGTTATTTAGTGTTTTATTTTCACTTATTTTTAAGAATTATTTGTTCTGTAATTTATTTCCTTAATAAGTTTAATATGTAAAATGTAAAATGCCTCTTTTCTGGCCTCATACTTATTTTCAATTAATATATGGTGGTCACCCAACTAGTTTAGCTTTTTAGTTATTTTGGGTGACCAGCAACTGTATGTATTTTTAATTTCTTTCCTGTTTAATTTGTATTTAATTTAATTTTACAGTTCAAATAAACCTTGTTGTTGTTGTTAAACCTTATTGTTGTTGTTGATGGTACAAGATTTTTCGATCATTCCGGCAAAAACGAGAAAAGAGAATTACCTCAAAATGTATTCCTTTCCTTTCGAAAAATTTCCAGTGGAAAAGTTTGTTACATTTGATTTACCACCAGAACAACCAGGTTTTCCATACATAATGAAAGCGCCCCTGACTTCCCGTGCCACGCCACGGGCTTGGCGAGCCGCGTAAGAATTTCCCGACTAAACTCTCGCAAAAGAACACATTCTACGCATTCCGAGAAAACCGTATTGTATTTACTCTGCTCAACTGCTTTCGGGAGAAGAATGTACAGAACGCTATTCCTTCACACCGGAAACAGTATAAGTGCCAAAAGAATACAAGAACGCAACCTAAGTTTTCCGAAACCTCTGAGACAAGAGGCTTCAAACAGCTATACTCATGCACATATATTTGCATGTACTAGACGCGAGCATAAATTTGCATTACACAATGTGATCCGAAACGAAAAAGGGAGGCAAAGCCTTAACTCGTGCACTCACTGCGCATGGGTGATTAGCATCGATTAGTAGTAAAATAGATACCATTATGTGATAACAACTAACCTCTTTAAAAGCGTCATGATAAGAATAGAGTGTCTTTTGTCGGTTGGCGTAATCAAAGTCCTCTTGGGTAACAAGAGCCATAGGATAAAATGAAAAATACTTGAACTGCGCTTCTACAAATTGGTGAGCGACGCTGTCCTGCGGCACCACATCTGTGATTTCCAAGCCGTCTTCGACTTGTAAAGAGCCGTAAATTCCAACAGCGAGAAGACCGGCGAAAAGAATTATCACAACGACCTAGAAAAAGTTAGAAAAAAAAGTTGTTCAGGACAAACATGAAATAAGTTGTTGCTGTTGTTGATTTTTTTAAGCCCTCCCACCCACCTCCCCCCCCCCCAACTCCCCCACCCCCCCTCAAAAAAGTCCAAACCTGGAAATAAAGGGTACATGTTTTTGGAAAAGGTGAAAATTTTATATTAGCGGAAAAAAGATTTTGGGTTTAGGTGTACTTTAATTATTCCTGAAATGTTTGGTTACCTCGAATGTTCTCTTTGTAGCCGCTACAAAGAGATGCGGGACACACATATGGCGGGACACACATATCGTAGCAAGGGCCATTGGGGCCCAATGACCCTTGCTACGATATGTGTGTCCCGCATAGTTATTGACCGCGCAAGTATATCTTTGAACAAAATACCTCAAGTAGCCTATACTTATGCGCGTATGTGTGGCGCCTTGGCTCAATCGGGTAACAAACGGACTAGGAATCAAACGTCTCGGGTTCGCATCTCTAGACAGGAACTTTAATTTAAAACATCAGCATAAATTTGTATTACACAATGTGACCCTAAGCGAAAAGGCCGGAGGCAAAACCTTAACTCATGCGCAAAATTAGGAGGCACCGACCGTAAGAAAGACTAGCTGTAGTTTCTCTGGCTATCCTGAGATGAGCAAACTGTATGTGCATTAACAACGGGAGTCCTGTGAGCTTGAAGGCGAATGGGGTAATTTCGTAATTTCAATGGGAAGCGCAACGAGAGAGACGAATGGAAACAGTCCTTGTACCTTCCCCTCACGTTCAATTTACATCAACAATAAAAACAAAAACAAGAACAAGAAGAAACTCACCTTGACTGGGGTTTTCTGCAGGGCGGGCCCATAATAAGCCGTGGCAAAATGTTCGAGAGATAACTGACCGCATGTGGCGTCATTTGCTTTGCCCTTGTCGCTTGCCATCGAATTAGTTGTACTCTTCGAAGTATGAATCCGTATTGCATCGGAATTTACATGATTTCCTGTGTTGTGAAATAATTTTGTAGTTAGCATACATCATACTCACCGTCATCACCATCATCATCATCATCATCATCATCATCACCACCACCACAACCACCACCACCACTACCATCATCATCATCATCATCATCATCTTCATCGCGCCGTCACCATTTTCTTTATCATCATCGTCGACGTGGTCATCATCATCATCATCGCTACACTATCAGCGTCATCGATACCACCAGTCAATCTCTCGATATCTGAATGTCATGAGTCTTTTAATTCCATTAATGCTCATTATCACAATCTTCCAAAATCTTCGGCAAACTTCGGGTGTGTTCGGAAAGAAAGATCGGAAACCTTTCAAAATCTTCAAGGATCGTTAAAAAAAATGGCCGACATCATTAGAGAACCATAAAATTAGACAAAACCGGATAACAACTCCCTACCTGCCATACTTGCTTCACTGTCATAAGATCTCTTTGACTGTTTGTCTCCGTTTGTAATGTACTCATTAATCAGAACCTCAGCAATGGACGAGTCAGACTTTTCTTTCGCTGGCGTCGACATCACCATCGTTTGGGCAGGCCGTGCTGTGATGTGATTATTCGAGAGTTCCGATTTGCTGCTGGTGCTTATGTGTCCGTTGGCTGTTGTTAAATTATCGGTTGATAACACTTCCACACTGCTCGGCATCTTTTCTGACCTACTGAGTATGAATGGAATGTTATGACCTGACGATATGCGAGACGTGAGGAAACAACACTGATAGAAATGCCGCAGAAAAAAAATCTGCAGCTATAAACACGTGATGCTTTGTTCGCACACTAATGGTACAGAAAAACAGATTTAGCTTCGAACTCTTTATCTTTGATATGCGCACGCGTGAATTTGAAGACCCAAGTGTTCAGCAACTCCTATTCATAATTTTCTAACTACCGGTAAATCATTATCGTTATCGTTATCTGGCATTCTAAAAAATTACCAGATATCTTTAGCCAGCATTTTCGCTATGTAAGTGAAGTCCATACATATAATACGAGAAAAGTAATTTTTACAAACCACGTTTCAGGACTAACATAGGGAAACAAACAACATCGGCTATGGCGACTGAAATGTGGCAACAGCTCCCCACCCATATTAAAAACCTCTCAACTTATAATTTTCCTAAAAAATTGAAAGAATACTTGTTGGCCGAACAATTAACATACTGAAATTATTCTAATTATATGGCCATGCACTATTATGACTGTTTTCTTTTCTTTTCTTGCCATCTATGTGTTTTCTTTTTTTTCTTTTTTGCAGTGTGTTGTGTATGTCTTACGATGTTGTGTATGTCTAGTTATTGTGATGTCCTGTACATTCATAACTACCTTGAAAGAGCTAGCTGCTAGCTCGAAAACCTTACGGTTATCTAGCTGCTAGGCATTTCCTTCTATGTAATAATATTTAGTTTTAAATTGTAACTGATTATTTTATGTGTTAAGTTGCTAATTATTTAATAAGTTTTACAAACCGTGTAATGGAAATGTGAATAAAGTGTTGTTATCGTTATCGTTATCGTTATCGTTATCGTTATCGTTACCGTTACCGTTACCGTTACCGTTAAAGTTATCGTTATCGTTACCGTTAAGTAAAAGTAATAAGCAAAGGACCGCCAACAATAACCGTTACCGTTACCGTTAACGTTATCGTTACCATTATCGTTATCGCTATCGCTATCGCTATCGCTATCGGTATCGGTATCGGTATCGGTATCAATATCAATATCAATATCAATATCAATATCAATATCAATATCAATATCAATATCAATATCATCATCATTGTATAAAAGACAAAAAAAGACAATGGGCATTACAACTATTAAGGATAAAAAATAAATGTACACGGTATTTCTACAATGTTTATTTGTGCACAGTGGCCAGAGTGGTAGAAACATTTTCCAGCCTGAAAAGGAACGCTCAATTTTACCCACAAAACGGTAGGAAACAGAAACGGCATTAAATTCCACCAAATGACTATAAAAGTTGTACTTGGCCCTTTCTGACATGCACCCAAGCAATCATATCAGATAGAATGCACCAAACTGTGGCTTATTGGTGGAGGGGAGGGGTGGGAAGGGCTGCAGGGGGGGGGGGGGGGCGTCAGTAACTGACCTTGTAATACAGCAGAAGATGTCGTATCTTTGAAGTTTCCTTCTTCGTATGTCCAGGGAGATCATGGCAGGGAAAATAATGATGACACCAATGAAGTTGAATATAACAACAACAGCAGCCTAAAAGGTAGAAGCCGAAAATAAGCAAATGGTTCGAGCCGTTATGGTGTAAAAATGTAAATTTTCCAAAAAAAAAAAAAAAGATGTAAAAAATTTCAAACTTTATTGGAAAAAGATGGTAGTCAAAATCCACTTTGCCATGGGAACCATGACCTACGTGAAAAATTAAATTTCATTCAACATTGTTTCCCCATAAACTTTAGAACGCGTTACTTAGCTTGGTACTATTTGCAAGATCTGAGAGCTAATTCTCCTGACCGATTATCATACATTTCTTTGTTGACTATTCCTGAGAATTTGGTATTATATCAAGACCTTATCCACTAATTGATTATTTTCTTAATTCTCATAACCTCTATGCTTGACAGCATACTAAAATCGTAAAGAGAATTTAAATCCTGGTCACAACTGGGAGCGAAAGGGTTAAAATCAAAACAGTATGAACGTACAAAGTCAGCGTCGGCACTTTGTGTCCCCCTTCCTCCCCAGGCTAAATAGGATTACGTGCCTCCCACAAACGACGAGGGGGAGGGGGGGGGGGGCACGAAAGCTCCACCCTCCCCTCTCTTTTTCCTCCCACTTTCTCGCTCCCCTCCTATCTCTCCCCGGTTTACGCCTAAAAGCTAAAGGCTCCCACTAAAACCCTCCGCACTGTAACT
>JAEMWC010000411.1:510000-665000 GCA_016490735.1 Pachyseris speciosa
AACAGGTGTCTATTTGCGGTTCCTCACCTTATCAAGGTTCCATTATCTTTCTCTGTTCCACCAACAACAAGCTCCTCGGCCCACTGCATGAACTCAGTGGCAAACCCCTTACAACCACCCGTCAGCTCCTTACCAACGTTCGGTGCCTGGAAGATATACATATACTATGGGATATCCCACTTGTGACTTGTATTGCCTTGGCATGCACAAGAGCTCAAATAAGAGGCTCGTGTTAATACTAAGAAAAAAACGGGTGTCTCGTGGGTTGTTCCACGGTCTACCATTACATAACTAGCATTTGTACTGCATCAAATATTCTGGCTTCCCGACCAATGGTGTAAAAGCATGACTTGACACAACATGCTCGAACGAAAACTGGGAAACATCAGATGTCATTATTCGACACACTGTGCTACTGTCACAGCGTTCTCATCGCGCGCACTCAACAGATATCCTGCGATATACTTAATTCCGTGTGTCGCGAGAAAAATGACGGCTTTTACAGCTTTTCTGCAATAAACTCTGTCATTAATAAACTCTGTCATTATCCTGCTCAATCTTGCGAAAAATCGCCTGATTTTAGCCGACTCTGCCTACGGCCTCGTCGGCTAATTAAGTATCAAGCTTTATGTAATAACCAAAGTCAATTCGCGCGCTCTGGTTGGTCAATCAGCTATTGTTTATTGTACCAGTAAACTCATGGAAATTTTGTGCGTCTTCTGAATTATTATATAATTCTGCGGCTGCGGCTCGTGACTTACGAATTCTTCGAGTGTTCTTCCAACATCCCGCGTGGCTTATCAGCCTATAAACCATAGAAACTTGTGGTCTATTGCTTAAATATTCCGCGCGAATAATTGCGACACTTAAAGATAGAAGCGCCCTCTGCTGATACAACAGGCAAGCGCATAATATGAATCTGGTAATTCTATATATAGACTGCGAGTAGTCTCTTTCTTTCCCTAACGTCCGACGAGAAAACAGAAGAGCCGCGATAGTGGCGTACCCACGAGCCGCGAAACTCTCTCTCCCCTTTCTCTTCTCGTCTTTCCCCAACCATATGCATAATATTAACTTTCGTGTTCGAGCGTATGAATTCGGTAACAAAACCCGACTGCTCGCAGTCTATTCTCTGTACGGTCTCTACTGGGCAACTGATACTGCAATCTCCAAGCAGTCGCTGGTTTCTCCTCAGATCACCGGCGCGAACAGACAGTAAAAACTCGCTTGATTCAATGCGCGCTAGACTGCTCACAGTGAATGGGTACTGAGGATCGTACCTTTCCTTTCGAGTTAGGAGCTGTTGTCGGGCATTTGGCCTCTGTTGGGTCCAGACATGGCCTGTTCTGATATCCGTCTGTTATGCCAGCCTTTTAACAATGAACAAGCAATAAACAACAATTAATCAAATGTACCTTGTTTCAGATTACGATATGATACACATAGAACACAGAAAATAAGCCACCTATCGGCATGCAGCAGTATGAAGGATGTTTGTCATATGGATCGAATTTAATGGCCTAAGCTCCCACCCGTCTAGAGTGGTATAGCATCTGAACTAGCAATTGGAAAGTCATGGTTTCCACTCCTGCTGGGAAAACGCGGAATTCTTTAATAAAAACAAATTGACCGTTATTTACCCTCGGCAGTGTTTATAGCACACAAAGGCTAGTTGGGCTGAGCAAATACATGAGACAAGTTAAGAATCCTAACTGGCAGGAGGCGAACCAGTTGGCTGCATGTTCACAAGTGTGGTCGGGACTTGAACCCGGGGCCTCCGCATTGCCAGTCCAGCGCTCTAACCGCTCGGTCACCCTGCGGCTTTTCCGAGTACGTATGTCAAATTGCATCTTTAATACCCTTTTTTGTTTGGGATACCTGTGGTATCTCACTTTTGTCTTCGGGTTGTAAGTCCGTGAATGCTAATAAGTTGCAAAGTTTGCAATGCATTGTGGACAGTGTACACCACTCATGTACCCTTTGGGTACGTTACCTATTCTTCTTTACTTGTTTCGAATAAAAGTCAACTCGAGTGATCGGAAGCTACCGGTACCTTAAAGAACAGGTCTCTGATTTCCTTTTCGCCTTTGATGTTTAATAACGGCAACAGACTCAGTAGAAAGGTGGGACGACTTTCGGTCCACTCTAACCCAAAGCCTCTGATGAAACGAATAACAAACATAATGGGCGTGGTCTAGTTAACAAGAAAAAAATACTGATATAATCTACATGGCAAGTTAAAGGGGCCTGGGTGTATTCCTGACTTGGCGTCACATTAACTGATTTGCATCGCAGTAAGTCCTGGTAAACATGCCCTTTACAAGCTCGGTCGTGGAACAGATAATGGCTAGATTTCGTAACTTTCACAGAAAAAGTCAAGAATTATCGATTTGCTTTACAAAGGCGCAATGCGTTTCGAACAGGTGCAAAGATTTTTATTTATATGCGAAAAAATTATTCTGGGGTTAGGGCCACTTTAACAACAGGCTCTATGTTCAGGAGAGCTGGCTACTTCCTCAGTAACAGTGTACTTACTGAACTATGCCTGGTAAAACACCTCTAAGTTTGAGATTTTTAGCCCCATCCCAGAAGCAATCCAGTGGAGAAATGATCAGGCATGGAATAATGGATGAAACGATCTACAAGATAGAGGAAAACAGACAAAAAGTGTCAATACAGCCATAGTCCCCAGAAATCAAACAAAGTTAAAGCTTTATTACGGACACTTTTGGGTCCAGATAACATACTCAAGGGTGACCGTAGAGTCCAAATGTGAAGTTTAGAAGAAATGGGTTGGTTTCACTGTTCGTGACTGGCTGTCCGTAAAGCGGGGTTCTACTTAACTTTTGAAAGTGAAAACTTCAAAATATTGGAACATTGGAATTCCGTTGAGAACGACGCTTTCTCAACTCCCTGGTTACAAATCAAAAAGATGCACAAGAACCCAAGAAAATTAACGGGGTCTGAAGAAGACATCAAAGAGGAGATATCAGCTAATTTAAGACCGAACCATTCACGAAGTGACACTGATTTATGTTTTCAAAAAAAATATATATATATATAAGTTACAATCGAGAGCTTTTGTAAAACTTTCGGCGATAACTTCATACCGTATTTCTTCGAATAAGCCCCCCACGCTCTAATAAACGCCCCCCCTCCCCTCCCCGTCACTTTCTTAAATAGTGGAGATACAAGGAAAATCTTTTCCCATTGTCACTTTATTTGCAATCTTTTAAGCTTCAACTACACCAGCATCAGTGCACGTAGGAGAACAGTCTATTTTCCCTATAAAAAGTCCCTTCTAATCGGCATTTTTATCTCCTTGTGATTGCAGAGTTTTTTTTATGTGCATTAGCCAAAATAGAGTAAAAATTACAGCTTGTTTCAAGAAAATCTTCATAAGCGCCCTCCTTCGAATAAGCGCTCCCTCTTTCAGCCGAAATTTTAAAAAAGCGCCCGGGCGCTTATTTGCGGAAATACGGTACTCGACCTACAGGGTTCTGAGGGTGTAGAGAAGTGTTACAAAAGGAGACAGTAAAACTGTCGACATTCCTTTCACTCTCTTTTTATCACTTACCCCATCAACTAGAGAGTTGTTGAAAGATGGTACTTCTGGAACGTAACATAAATCTGAGTGGGTCCACGTCCTAAAAGAGCAAAGGAGTGTTACGTTCACGAGTTAATCCTTTTAACACAATTAAAGGAGCAGTGTCACGCTATTGTACCATCACTTTAAAAAGCTTAAAACTGCCAATGCATTAGCGGAAACCTTAAAATAATTGTCTAGTTTTTTTTTTTTTTTTTTTTTAATGGTCTAGTTTTGTTGCCAAAGACTGTAGTACTGCATTGACACCATAAACTTCTGTATTCCATGTAAGATGACGAGGATGGAAATGGATTGAAATTTGAAAAACTTGCCAGTTTTTTCAAAATTTCAAGCTATGCATTGAAAAATCACCAAAAAAACTATTATGGTTAGCTCTTCCTGCTAAAATTTCATTGGAATTCATCTTGCTGATTCTGTAGGTGCATTTTTTTGCACGATAACTGGTAAAAGGCAGTAATTTTGGCAGAATTCAACCAAAAACAGCAAAAATCCCGGTGACAGTGCTCCTTTAAGCAAATAGCTGAATAAACAAAGAGCGAGTTAGGGACTGTTTGTTTCATATAGGGAAGGGGCTCGTGCAGTTTCATTTGCCTGTCTTCGTCGCACTTTGTCGTACTTCGCATCAAGTCATCAACGTTTATTTCTCATTTGTTGTTACAACTGTTCATTTCAGTTTTTCTTTGAACATTGTCTTAGTGAGCATCTCGCAATTCGATTTACCTATTTTTAGACCCTCCGCCTCCTCTTTTGAAACCGATTTTTTCATCCCAATATCACCTGACAAAAATCAACGTTCACCCATTTTTAAATTAGTAAAAAATACTGTCTAATGTTCATACTTGTTGTAAATGGTGACTTTGACGTCAATAGCCTTTTGTACCGCTTTCAGATGCTCTTGCAGTGATCCCACGGACAAGATATTCCCTTCTCCGTCATTGGACGCCTGTATTAAAAGTTCGTTCGTTGTGCCGCTTCCTTCTCCGAGAGTACCTTTAGTGTATTGCAACTCCTTTTCCAGCCTTCCGTCAACTGACAAGATCACAAAATGACACAGGAATAGCAATTAGTAATCGATTATTTCTCAGATCGGAGTAGGGTGCGGAGTTACCCCTCGGTTTTTATTTGCTCAAAACCAATGAGATTTCAAACACTTTGAGCGTTTGCCATTTGCACAAAAAGACCGGTCCGAATTAATGGGAGGTACCATATGGTACAAAAGTCAGGCTTTTCCGTAAGTGCAGTTTGGCTAGTCCGTGAGCGTTTACCACTGGCGCGCACAAAGAAGCGGTCGGAATGGAACGCTCCATAGTGGGTACGGACTTTTGAAATCAAAGTAATCGGAAAGTGCGCGAAAACGGGCTAGGACAAGCATGGTTTGACAAATGGTACAGAAATTTCCCGGTCAGTTCGGTTGGAATGGAAGAAAGCACTTCGTTCTTTTCCGGAGGCTTTCCAGTGGAATGAGCCGTACCATATGAATTTTTAATCGAAAATTTCGGGTTTTGCTGACAAATGGTAAAAGGCCCTTCTTTCTTGTTTCTCTGTTAATACTCTGTCAGTCTTAGTATAAATAATAATAATAATAATAATAATAATAATAATAATAATAATAATAATAATAATCATAATTTTATTGAACAATTCATCCAGTATATACAAAACAATAAATAATTGCAAAATTATTAAGTTACAAATTATGGGAAAACTGTATTAATCCTTTATAGTTTAAAAAAGCTTCCAAAAAATGTGTAAAAAAACTAGGCTAAAAAAACTTCCTTTAGAAAATGTGTAAAACATCGTATTAGGTAATAAAATAAATAAGGTCGACTACAAAACTGCTCTTCTTAGCTCAGTATTCCTAGCTTTGGCTAGAGTTCCTTCAATTTCCTTAACAAATAATAATAATAATAATAATAATAATAATAATAGTAATATTATTAAAGGTGTTCGTCATCGTCGTTTCAAATGATAGCTGAGTTAATCTTTTGTCTCACGATTGAGTCACAAAGATGTGGATCGCGACGTTTCGGCCGCTATACTGCTGGTCTTCATCAGGCGATGGTGTCGACTGGCTGCGTGTGCGTATAAGAGGCACCGTGGCTGCTGGTGATTGGTGCGTTTTCGATCCTCGCTTAGGCTGTTGTTGATTGGAGGATTTCGATCCTTGTCGTTCAGTTTAGAAATTGTTCCCTCAGCGGTCCGCTTTGGTACTGATCTGTCGAAACGTCGCGATCCACATCTTTGTGACTCAATCGTGACACAAAAGATTAACTCAGTAATAATAATAATAATAATAATTTTAAACTGCCATAATAATAATAACTTTATTTAATCACGGGATCCTTATCACTAAATGGTGGTCATCTAAAGAGCCGTGCGCATTAACCCTAATAAATATACTACCTTGTACTTAAAAGCTCAGACTTAAAAAATAAGGATATTGTTGAAAAAATCTTGTATTAAATGCTATAAAAACTAAGTTAAGTAATTTCTAACATACAATAGCGGAATAAAAACTATTTAAAGTATTGGCCTGCTTAGCCTCCGCTGACAGACTGTTCCATGTTAAAGCGCCCCTATAATAAAAACTCTTCTTGAGGGCCTCAGTGTTCTGCCGCGGAATAAATATCGCTTAAAACGACATAAATATCTTTCCGGAAATTACACCAAAAAAATTAAGTATCCGCCTACAGTCTCTAAATATCTTGAATTTTTGTCCAAATATCTTCTTATTAGCACAAGGAGTATAATTATAAGGTTGACTAAAAAAGAACAGACAATTTTGTTTTTAAAAAAGGCCTATTTGGACGGAAAGACATCCCTCATTGTATGCAACATACTGCTGAAAAGCACAATTTTTCGTATAAATCAAAACTTGAAAATAGCTTACGATTGTCGCGCACGACAAGTTAAACAAAGTTGTTTGCGGCAATTGAGGCCAAATGAGCGCAACATGGTGCAACATCCAAAGAATAGTGTTATTCCCTGTTGAATGAAAGGTTCGACTAAATCGAACTTTGAATAGATATCCGCGCAACTCCTCGCAACAATTGCAACGGCGTGGACAGCCACGGCATGCTGCCCGCCACTTTTGGCTAGCGCTGTTTGACGTGAAATTTTGCGTCACTTATATTTGCAGTCTGAGAGTAGCAATATTCTTGGGTTTAACGCAGCTGCCCTCGCAGGTAGCATTTTGCTTAACATTACATCCTATCGGCCACGGCCCCTCAGGACATTTTCTGGCGTTTACGCGTACGCAATGTAATATTCCCCACCCTAGCTTATGGGACTGACTTAGACGTAAGGAGAATACTATGTATCAGATAGAGAACCGAGAGGATAGACCTTAAGTTTAGCAAGGAAGAATGTTTTGGGGGTTTAGCCCTGATCTATCATTATTAGAAGCGCTGATATGAAAACGGTTAGCTTTCGATTTGGCTTTGTAAGTTTTACTTCATGTAATATCAAGACAAAGGGAAATACTGATCGGATCTAATTCTGTTGACCGATGCCTTAATTACTCTGCAAAGATACCTCAGTCCAAAGAGTACAACGGACGACGCACGTGCAAAAACGCCGCATGAATTGTGCTAATTTTTAAGCTCTTTAATTAACCACAACACGTGAGATGTCATGTATGTAACCAATCACAGACGACGCACTATCTTTGATGAACGTTTTACCTGAATTTTGGATGACAGTTTAAAAACACTGTTAAAACAATATACCGGAACAAAATGTTAATCAGTTTTATTAAATACAGTATTATGCCTGGGAGAAAGCTCTTTGAAAAAAATAAAGGACAACAGAGCGGGAGTTAACAAGATTTGTATTAAAGCCGTACGACAGCTATTTAGAGTGTTTTTAGCCACAAAAATGGGGAAAAAAGCAACTTTACCGAAAGAACCGAATTTTATCTCTCGCAGTGATTGCAGCAACAGAAAAACAGAGGTCTCGTTCCATAATATTTACTGCCCGTGTGATAATTATTATATTGGGTTTTAAGACGTGTTTCAGGCCCCTGCAGCTATGGTGTATGAGAACTACTTCAAGAGAACTTGAGAAGCAAACATGAATGGCATTAAGGAAAAGAACCACAAGAATTTGCTTTTAATTTATGCCTGTGCCAATATTGTGTCAAAACCATTGATCACACTTGAAACAGAAGAATAATTTTAACTAACGCTACGCAAAAACATGCATTTAATATTAGGAATTTCGATTCCATCCCATGAAAGAAAAGAGAATTTTAGAAGTCTGTCTTGTTCACAAATGAAACTAAGTAACACGCGGTAGAAATACTGCTAAATTAAGTTTCCCAGTGTTTGGTGAAAGAGGGCACTAATCACGCCTTTGAAGTATTTGTTCCCTTTAAGTGCGTATGTAAATTTGTTATTTTCTGAAAATGGACTTTCGACCCTTCTAATTATGCATAATTAAAACACAAGTGCCTCATTATGTTTAAAGCAGAATGAGATGTATTTTCTCTATGTGTACAATTTTTCATTTACAACTCATCAAGTTCTTTTGTTCGAGCTAAAATGCTTTTATTTGTTTCTGGCTGTTTGTGTACCCTGACAAGATATTTGCTCTCATTTTGAAAACAGTAGGGAGAACTACATAATAACGGGTCCATCATTTTCTACCTGATTTCCGTTTTCAAGTTTGACTGTTAAACTGATGTAAATTAACTTGGTAGATATAGACAAATTGACAGCCATTAAAAGAAAATCCACATCTAGAGAGGTGTAGAGATTAATTATTGTTGAGTTTCACATGAAAATGGCATTTGCAAATTGCCTGAGGGAGTTTTGAGATAAACAAGATTACATAATATTTTTTTCCCCGAGATTTATGTGATACACCTAAAACTTCACTATATATTAAACAACAAGACTTCAAGCACTATTCAACTGTCAGAGCTGTACATAGCAAGATAAACGTTCTGGGACATTCAAGCTTATTTGTTTTTATCATGATTATTATCATTTTAATAAAAATAATTTTCATTGCAATTTCTCTACTATAATTTTTTTGCAAAGTTTATATTTGTTAACTAGTTCTTTCTTGTGGATCACAGGCAAACTGTCCATCACGTACAGATAGTCCGGATATGTGGGATGAAGATTTGTTAGGCCAGATTTTGTCCGTGATTTCTTCGTCCCTATTCACATGGAGGTGAGGGACCCCAGGAAGGTGAGGTACCCCACCTCGGTGGAGTTACCAATCTCTCCATACAATCTCGCTTTATGTCTGATCACGTTCACATGTGAAGTGGGGTACCTCACCAAGGCGGGTTGCCCAGTCAGCCTGGGCAGGTAACTTGCTTAGCTGGGGTGAGTTTTCTCCTTGTGAATGCTGGAGGTGGGGTGGGGTGATGTTCATCCAGACAATTGCCTCTGAATTATTTGTTGATGTACGTTCTTAGGGCCTGTTCACATGGCAGTGGGGAACCCCGGGAAGGTGAGGTACCCCACCTACCTGTGGTCAAAAAAGCTGGCCTTGACATGCAAGTCCAGGGTACTGGGGTGAAGTTTAAAATGCTATTGCTATGCTAAACAATGCTAGACAAAAATGCTAGACAATTGCCCGGATGAACATCACCCCACCCCACCCTCAGCATTCACATGGAGAAAACTCACCCCAGCTAAGCAGGTTACCCGCCCAGGCTGACCGGGCAACCCACCTCGGTGAGGTACCCCACTTCACATGTGAATGTGATCAAGAAATAAAGAGAGATTGTATGGAGAGATTGGTAACCCTACAGAGGCAGGGTACCTCACCTTCCTGGGGTCCCCACCTGCATGTGAACAGGCCCTTAGCGACCATGTGGTAGCATTTTAAAGCTCACCCCAGTGTCCCGGGCTTGCATGTCAAGGCCAGCTTTTTTTACCACGGGTAGGTGGGGTACCTCACCTTCCCGGGGTCCCCCACCGCCATGTGAACAGACCCTAAATGTATCTCCAAGAATGTAGAGAAGTATGAACAACATTTCCCCAGGCATTTTATGAAATTTTTGCGCCTTAGGCAACACTATTCAGCTTAATAGCCACCTCCTTAAACAAAACTAAATTTTGAAATTTATTAATACACCATTTTAAGGCTGTTTTTACCCCATCCTCCAATCTTGATAAATTTGATACACTTTTCATGATGCGACAAAATATAAACAATGACACAAAGTGTAAATTGTATGTTTACCAAAAATTATTACAATCGCTTTTTTTAACGAAAACAAACAGAAAATCTCGCGGTATATTGACTAACTCCAGCTTCTGTCAGCTGCTACATGGGCTGATCGCAGGTTGCAAAACAACAATTTGTGATGTCAGATCACGCCACAATAATTTTCTAATTTGTATGCAAAAATTTCACTTCCGGTGAAGCACGCTCTAGTACCGCTCTCACTGAAATAAACGTAAACAATGTTTTGAAACTTCATTTGCGAAACCTTTAGGAAACTTAACGAACAAAGTACAGATTTACGCTTAAAATTTTAGTACTGAATTAAACTGTCTTTAAGGCAAAACTTTAAGCGGACCGTTCGTGACTTTCGCCGCTCAAAAACACAAATTGCATTCGATTCGATCAAGCAAATCGTGACGCCAATAGTTTTCATTCAAATGAATTTTCCACGATCGCGTTAGTACTGCAGTTGCCTGAAAATTAAATAAATATCCCAAGTTTCTGAGGCAACCGACCTAGACCTAAATCACTGACATGTACTGACTGCGATCGAGCGAAAGAATCAATGTGATCGGTACAGGTCAAAACAAAGAGTAACGAAGTGGACTCACAGGGTACTACAGTGTACATGTATCTCTGCTTAAGTTCGCGATATAGCAAGATAGGATTATAGGACCTTAGTTAGAACATCAAGTAAAACAATCTTTCAAAACAAAATCTTGGTTTCAGTTTTCTTAGCCTGATCGATAGACCTGATAAATATAAGATCACATCGATCGTGTATTAATATAAGCTTATTATTTGTAGCTCATGACAGCGGCTTGGAGTTGCTGTCATTCAACAATTTTACGCCTCACCTTCTACCCACAATTTCTCTACATCTGTCTCTATTCTTGCTGTTATGATCCCAACAGATAATCCTATAAGGATGAAAAAGCCAACCGCCAGAACAGTCCAGGAGAATCTTTGCGAAAAACATCCCAGCTTGAAAAAGATTGCTTGCAGTTTAGTTCGAAGCGTCAGAGCGGTGCTACTGCCCATTCTAAAAACTCTTTAGCTCTCAGCGATAGGGAGATTGAAGTCACGTTTGGGATGTGTTCTGTGCTGTTAGGTACTACGGCCGATAAATGCGGTAGTGATCTTCAGTTTCGTACATTTTCGCGCTGAAATACTCGACCGTAGTAGAGTTTTAAAGCAATATTTGACATACAAAAACCGTCACGTACGACATCCAACCGAGGCTGACCGGAAATGTATTATGAACGCAAATATTCTTGTTGTACGCTTCTGTAGGTGCTTACTCAGTCGCTTAGAAACAAAATGATATTGAGTTCAAGCCTTGGACGTTCAGGTTGTTTTACGACGGAAAGAAAATAAAGTGCAGTGAAATACGACGTAAAGACTGGAATTTCCTTGACGTTACATCCGCTTTAAAATTCGCGCGTCATCACATACTGCTCAGTTTCGCATTCCACTGCAACCCTACCACAAATATGCCTTGTCAGAATCGAACGAATACAAAACCAAGCTGAACACAAAACTAACCGTACAAGTTGACCTACCTTCCTCTCTCAAATAAGCCCCTCCCCCATCGCTTTTGAAATAACCTCCCTCCCTCCCCCACTGACCTCTTTTTCAGAACCAAATTACAAGACAAGACAGCAGACGAATGTAACACTTCATGTGCAGTAATCAAATTCAAAGTACGATTTATCGAAGTTTTTAATCTTTGGCTACATGACCTCCAACTTCACGTGCTTCAAATTTTCCTCTTTCTTTTCTTGCAGAATCGATACTCCTCTTTCTTTGCTCCCGGTTCCGCCCCCCTAAATGTACTTAACACCATTTAACTCCCCCCCCCCCCCCCCCGCGACTCCCTACTCCCCATTCTACATTTCTTGAAAATATGCTACAGGTTAAAACATACCGCCATTTTATTTTCGGTGATTACGTTTCTTCTTTTTCGTAACTCTTAAAGGAGCACGGTCACGATATTTTGGGTCATTATTCAGAGACATAAAAAAATGCATTTAAATAATGGGAAACAGTGAAATAACAGTTTGTCAGGGAAGATAAGCACTAAAGAGACAAGAACAAATGAAAATATAGCGAGGATGGAGAAGATTGAAACGGATTACAAATGACCTTTTTGAAAATTTGAGGCTAAACTTTTCAAAATCCAACAAGTTGTGGTGTTCCTAGGAAAAATAAATAGTTGGTCACTCAATGGGGGTTGAGGGTTACGGACGCCACTTACGTAGAAGGTCTTATGGACAAAATTTATTGGTTCAAGAGTTTACAATCTCTTTTTACTCGGCCTTCTCCCCACAGAGGGGTGGCTATATGATAAAGATGCTATCTTTCAAGGTGGATGATGGGTGGGACAAACACATACCTGTATGTTGTGGAATATTTTGTGAATTTTTTTAGATCCTTTTTCTCAAAGGTTTAGTTCAATTGAGGAAATTGGAAACATTGAAGATTTACATGTAATGAAGGTTTTAAGTTAGAAATTAGTAGACGGACACCAAACAGTTCCCCCAGCAACCTGCATTGCCCTTGTGGGATGTCAACTCTCTGGTGGTGTTAGGCGGCCTCCTTAAAATTTCACTGCAATTCACGTTACGTTCCCCTGGTCCGGGGAAGTCAATGGATATGGCTTCTCGTCCCGAGAAGAACATTTCACAGGGAAGTAAATAACGCCTCTGAACGAAAATTTCAGAGGTCCAGGAGCCCATATATACCCCTCAAACTTTTAAAATGTGACAGCACAGCAATAACAAATTTAACGTACTTTATTCATTAAATATCCCATATTGTTTATTAATGATAATAATTTAATATTTGCTCGTTGGTCTCTTTATTCAACATTCTTGACCAACGACTAAACGACGAACGGTATACCAACATGAGTACAAAACGACTCGACTTGTTTTAAGAGCCAGATCGAGTCGCCCGGAGTCCTATAAATCGACTTATTGAACGCGGTATGGGTGAATAAATAACTTACGGTCTACTACCTCTTTATAATATATTACAACACATTGACCAACTGATGAAGACTTTTGGTTATGAATCCCTTATCGACTCGATTAAGAAATTTATGCGATAGTCGTCTAGTATGCGATCGAACCCACTTTAGTCTTTTTTCGCCCCAATCAGATGACTCTCGGAACAGAAAAAACCAAAATCCCTTCGAAGTTTGCAAAACACGCACCGCGATACAACGAGTTTGGATGCAAGCAGAAGCGAAGGACACGCCTTGATCGAAAAGAAATGGAAAATCACATAAGCCGTTAAGATAGTTTCCAAGAAAAGCAAAGAAACTGGTAAATATATTATCAGAGAGATTCTCTAGGTTGCGGGAAATATGGGCAAACTTTCTACGCTAATTCTATTTTTAGTCACGTTCTTCAACTTCAGCACGGAACTCATTTATCACCCCATAATTAGTTGGTGTCTTAAGCTATTTTACTACAACGAAGACTGAAACCCAGCCGCTCACGCGAAAGAATGGTCACCATGGCCCCCCTACCCCACCCCCGAAGGGTATACAGGACAATGCATGGTATGTGGTACTTCAAGGTTCCTTCTATTATGAAAAACAACTGAACTTAATTAATCACTAAACCACAGTACCAATCTTACTTTTTTTCACAAGATCAAACACGAACGAATTTTTGACGTAGTTAATTAATACAAGAGGTAACTTATGAAAAATAACCTGACCAGAACTTAGTCGATATTTTTCTGGTTTTATGTTTGATAAACACAAACCGACGACCAACAACTGAGAGGTAGCTGACACCCCAAAACATCTTGTCGAAACGCAACCAACGCAGCGGTAATGTGCTTTTGAGTAAAACAGCTGCCGCGAACACTAAGAGGAGTATTGGTTTTGCGATCTAAAGAAGACTCCACAATTCAGAGTCAAGTTTTCGTCAAAACAATGGTGCGTGTTGTAGTCTCTAATATTAGCGATGGATTGTGTGCCGGGAGTAATACACGCTCGCGTGTGTATCTCTCCCGCCCCATAATTCATCGCCTAAATTAGAGACTACTCGCAGTCTAAAAAATGGAGTTTAGGACTGAACTTTTTTATAGAAACTGTTCACTCAAGACTGGTAAGACTCGCAACGGATTTATATACCGCACATATCACAAAGTCTCATGGCGGTTTACAATTTTTCTATGGGATGAGATCGAACCACCAATCAGAACTTCGAACCACCTTCCAGGAAGCCAGCTATCAGTCACGATTGTTCTGGAGAGCATTAAGGGAAGAACCATTTCATGTTTGAGGGAGATGGGTGGAGGCAATTTTTTTTCTGTCAGATTTTTTTTTTTTCGTGGCTGAAATATTTGTCTGAATTTTCTTTCAACAGCTTGCAAGACATTTTTTTTGGCTTTCTTTTGCAGTGCTATGCGGTTTTTTCTGCCCCAAACGCTGTTCATGAATTTTCGGGTTTCCCCATCCCACGAAAGGATCCGTCCCTTACTAGCAGTGATGGTTGATTTCAGAAGAATGCGATCGCTATTTTACCCAGAGTACATGGCCGCTCAATCTTTCGTTGCTTTCCTGCTATAAATACAAACAGAACCGTTACCTTAATCTAATAGTGCTTAGAAATGAGATTACAAGGTATCCTACTAAGAGTTGTAAACGGATAATTACATCTTCGAACTTTGTACACCAATATAAATAAAATGTATATTCGTCGTTTTCCAACCTAAATTATAACTATGATCTTACAGTGTTTCGCTAAACCGTTTTCGCACGGTAGGAGTTTCCAGCGGTCCAGTAAAAACCAGTTTTACTGTGTATTTTCTGTACAAGAGTCAAGCAGAGGTCTCGTTTTGAATACAATCCATAAGAACTGAACGTACCTCTGATACGATACTACTCTTGGAACATACCACGCAACACGCGAGGTAGCATGAGGGCTACTCACGTCGCGCACGCGCTGTATCCATTTGCGATTCGCGTCTCGCGCGTTTTCACCCACGAAAGGAAGTGTGACTCATCCTCATTCTGGGCGTGGATGATACTTATTTAATGAAATTTCTCTACGATCCATCCACGTATCTTTCTACATCACCATCATACTCCTCCAAGTTAGTGATGTGCAAATCTTCCTCGTCGATTTCCCCTTCGTTATGAAACGGCCCTGCGACCTGAGCTCCGCCGCGGTAGTTCGGATACGATGACCTCTCTGAAGTGTGCTCGGTGTGTAGTTCGACCGTGACCGTAGCCCGAGCAGTTACCCGAGTCACCGTTGAACTGGACGAATCAGAATCCACAGGGGGAGTGCTCTGGTTTTGATTTTGACGCCTCTTGCCACGGCCTCTGCTTTTGTGGGGACCCCTCTTGTGGCGATTACGTTTCCCAACGGAATCTGATGACAGCTCTTCTTGCTTTGTGACAATGCATAGCTCTGAGTCGGTGGGTGGGGTCGTTTGTCTGCAAGTAGAGCTTGGTAGAAATTCTCTGTTCGACCCCGCCGATGACGCAGTCCGTGGCGGGGAGATCTCTTCGATCTTCATAAGAAAACAAAGAATGCAGCCGTTACTCCGTCCAAATTTCAAAAAGTAGAGTACGATTTCATTTACTGGCACTTGCGAGAGACAATTAAGATTTCTCTCTGACTTGCTCATAGGAACTAGCATAACAAACAAACTATAAGCCTTCCCCCATCCAAAAACGATACCCGCCCCTTTAACTAAACAATACCAGACGCTAAAAACCTTAACGATGAAAAACTCTACTAACTAACAGCCCGCATAAAGTGTTAGGGTTGACAGTTTCAAGCTGTTGTTTGTCCAACCCAACCAAGTGTGAAACGCAAAATCTATTCCATTGACTAACACTCCAGTTGCTAAAACGTCCTTGAACATGAGCCTAAGGCTATACTCGTAATTAACATGCTTGTCCCATTTTGATCAAAATCAAACAAACTAAAACACAGTGGGTATTTAAAGGATAGTCTGGTGTCTAGTGAGAACAAAAGAAAATTTACCTCGGGACCAGGCCCCACAAGGGACAACAACACGGGCAAAAATACCAAACCATTCAGCGTGCCAATGACAATCAGTGCAGCCAACAGATGAAAGAAGTACCTGAAAAAAGAAATCACATGTTGAGATGAGAATCAGAAGTGCGTTGCGCTTTGAAGATCGCGAATTCTTAAATTCTTTCTCCTTTTTTCCACAAAGACAATGATTTGTTCAGCAAGACTCGAAAGTTCTTCGCGGTTCAGAAAGATCCACCGAATAAAAATCGATGGTTTTCGAGTCCCTACGACGATTTACCGAAAATCGACGTTTGCTCCGAGGGTCAAACCGACGCGCTTACATGAATTTTATGCTTCGTGAAGGATGTTGGGAAGGAAAGCCTGGCTGCTCATTTTCCGCCATTTTTTAAAGATCAAAACAACGAAGAAAGTGTCGACTTTCTGGATAAAAGTTTGTTTTCCTCTTTCTTTTTTAACTTTACCTGACAATGAAATCAAAGTCTGATCCTGCAAGCATGATAACACCAAGTAAGGTTGAAACAGCGCCATCCACAACGGGTGAAAAAACGTGCTCAACTGCTCTCTGCATTCGCTGATTTCTATCACCGCCGCTTATCAAGAATTGCTGTGGAAAAAGAAATGAAAATTGAAGGTAAGCTTCAAGTACAAAACAAAGAAGACAACTAACGATTGACCGGGCGATTGACGAATCCTAACTGTATTCAATTAAAATTACATTACTGGGAATAAGCTCTTTCAAGACGTCACTTTAAATCGATACAAACTATAAGCTTAAGCTTAAGCTTAAATTAACTTCAGGGCTTAGAACCATGTAAGCTTATAAACAGTGCGTAAAGTTAAATTCACAATTGCTGCACGGAAATCGACCCTTGCCTAGATAGTCTGTCAAGAGTAGTCTTTAAATCTGGATTGTTCAAACTACGTAAATTTATACCTCATAAGATGTCAAAAATCTGTCTTGACATCACAGAGAAGCACAGCTTTTCAAACTTAAAAATTGGCAGCGGGCCGCTTCCTATGGCCTTGGGTGTCTATGTTCCCTCTTCTTTAAATGTAAACACAACTTACCATGCACATGTGAACAGTAAACTCCACACCAACTCCAACAGACAGAATGAGTGTGACCGCAGGCACAGCACTGAGTTTAATACCAGCCAATCCCATGAAGCCATACACCTCCACCGTGATCATCACCAGCACTATCACCTTAAAAAACACAGTGTGGACACATCAGCTTCAACTAGGTGTATTCTCCAAAGCAAATGATCATTGAACTTGAATGAGAGACAGTTTGCAGTCAATGTCCTAAATGCAGACACCCATGTAGTACGGACACCTCTGTAAGGCAGATGCCTCTTTAAGACAGAAACATTCACCTAGCCCTAGTTGAATTTCCCCATACAGTCGAACCTCAATTATCCGGACATCAATTATCTGGACTATTTCTTCAGGTCCCAGATTTTTCATGAATATTAACAAGGTACAATGAAGATTGCTAGAAACTATCATCATGAATTATTTTTAATTTAGATTATTAGGTTTAGTTTATGATTATATATTAAAGGTTTGTTTCCTTTCAAAGAGCAAACATTTTAGACCAAAGTTTGTACATTAAGTTCAATTCTACGCTACAGCACGCTATTGTATTAAATTCCGATTTACAAATTATTTCAGTTCCGTTTTCTCGCATTAATATTCATATTTTTGATTATCCGGACTCTCTATTATCCAGTCTATTTACTCCAGTCCCAGCAAGTCTGGATAATCAAGGTTCGACACTGTACTGCATTGTCTGTAACAAAACTCCTTCTAAGGTGGACACCTCTAAGGCAGACACTAATGGCTAGTCCTGAAAGTGTTTGCCTCAGAGGGAGTTCACTATTGTAAGTTTGAAGTCTCATAAAACCCAACAGTGTTGAAGACCATTTGGCAGTGCAATGGCCAAATGAAGTCTATTTTTAAATAAAATTAATAAATTTTCCTGATCCAAAAACAGAAAGTTGCAATTTGACAAGCACTTATGTACATACAGCTGTATGCCCACTTGTTTTCTCTCTGCAACAACAAAATTATTCTACTACTAACTGTGACTTTTAGCATCATTGGAAACTTTTGTGATATCTATCAAAATCAGCTAAAATCACAGTCACTTACTATGAACATAGCTGCCCAGAAATTGCATAAAATGACTGCCATAACCAGAAAACTTGCTGCCAGGACGATGGCAACAGCAGTCAGAAGGTGCTCTCCAAGCCAAATGTACTGCTCCCAGAAAATAAAAGGGATTCCTGTTGGGTAGTTGGGCAAGCCGAGTTCTATGTACTCCTCTGATATGGCACGGACATTCTGTAACAAGCAATGCAAATAACACCTGAATAAAGCGATTTTTGCACTGAAGACTATGGTGTATTAGGGCTGCAACATATTTCTGAGGTAGTTAGGGATTTGGAAAAGGTAACTGGGGATTCCAACTATTGAGGTATAGTTACATGTAATAAGTTGTTTTCTATCAAAGAAGCTGTAGATCTAAATGACAGTATCCAGGGAAAATAAACCACGAGTTCACTCCGGTTTCCTATTGCAGTTCTGTATTCGTTTAATTGATACCGTCGTGAGATTTTGCACCGGATTGAAAATTCTCGCTCCGGTGCAGGAACCAGGGTGACAATGAATACAGAGCTGTGAGAGGGAACGATAATGAACTCTCGCTGGGGCAAAAGTCGCCCCGGTATGAAACTCGCGTCGGTGCGAGTTTTCCCAAACAGCCCCTAAAATTGATCGTTTCAATCAAGGCTATATTTAGGACATTTGCTTAGTGCTACACTCAAATAAACTTTGTGCTCTCTCTTATCACATAATGCTATCTATGAAAATGTGTAAAGAAATTACATACTATTCTTTGTTACAACACACGTCTGGTTCTCTGACAACTTCTACAGATGCCAATTTTGCTTCTTTTGTGTCCAGAAAAGTCAAAACATGCTTAAATTACATTATCATATGACCCGTACGGCCCTACCTGTGCTTTCATCATGAAACTATTGAGAAAATCCCCGTATGAGAGCCGTACGCCTTAGCGCGAGCAGGGCCGGGCAGGGCCGGACAAAGCCGTACGGCCCTGTTAGGAACACGTACAGCCCAAAAGATACGAATTTAGAGGATTCCGTCTCGTCTAACCATATAAATTGATTTTACAACCAGAAAACAAATAACAGGGGTCTATCTAATTCTGGAGTGTTTTTTTAATTCTGGAGTAAAAATTACACGGTTATTAACCTAAACATACGCTTTTTATGGTTATTAATCTGGTTTGGCGATACTTTACGACTATTAATCGTGAAGAACGTGTTCTGCGATTAATAATCGTGTACTTTACGGTTAATAATCGTAAAATTCACGATTATTAATCGTGTTTGGAAGATTATACGATTAATAATCGTAGAACGCGCGATTATTAATCGCATCTGACAGGCAAACACGGTTAATAATCGTATGTTACCGATCTCGGTCACAACAAACAGTGAAGACAGATTTGATTTGACCGGCCGCCATTACGAGAAATTTTTCAAAGTTAAGCACTACTCTCGCCGGGGCTGGCTTTGATATAAATATTACACAAATGAACCCTTGAGGTGGTTAAATTTCTCTTGATTTTTGTTTTTATGGGGTTAGTCAGTTCGCGAATGATATTTTACTCGGTTTTCACTCTTCGGCGAACGCCAACGCGAGAAGTTGGCCGGATTAACAACAAACTCACCAGCGCGAGCGATGATGTGAAATAAAACTTTGACAACGATAATTAGGTCAACGAGGCCGTCTAATCAAATCTTTTGCAATCAACCACGGAAAAAGAGAATTGATTTATTTAACACAATGGCTAAACGCCCTTATTTTAATCCATTTCAAAACTCCCAAATGAATCTTATAGTTTGATCCTAACACCGTGAAATTGACAAGATGCGAACTTGAAAATTTGAAAACTTAATTGCTTGTCTTTGAGTCGAAAGATTCGGTCGTGAATACGCTGCAATAGTAAGCGTATTCTGGAAAACAAGTGATTTGAAAACGATATCGTGTTGTAAGTGATAAAATCTCTAAGTCTTATTAAAGTTTTCATACAGTCAAAATGTGGGGATCAACAATGGTGCACGTCGTACATCAAGAAACCAGAGGGAAAATATCAGGCACTACGAAAGCAGTTTTATCTACACACTTAAACCCTAAAATGCACCAGTTCATAAGGTAACAGTGTTTGCGAATTTGTTTTCATTTACGAATGACAAAAGTTAAGCGACTTGTAAACACAGGCGTAAAATTGCATAAATCGGTTGCACGAGGTTTACTGGAGCTAACGTGTTCTGCGATTAATAATCGTGTACTTTACAGTTAATAATCGTAAAATTCACGATTATTAATCGTGTTTGGGAGATTATACGATTAATAATTGTAGAACGCGCGATTATTAATCGCATCTGATAGACAAACACGGTTAATAATCGTATGTTACCGATCTCGGTCACAACAAACAGTTGAAGACAGATTTGATTTGACCGACGAGAAATTTTTCAAAGTTAAGCGCTACTCTCGCCGGGGCTGGCTTTGATATAGATATTACACAAATGAACCCTTGAGGTGGTTAAATTTCTCTTGATTTTTGTTTTTATGGGGTTTGTCAGTTCGCGAATGATATTTTCCTCGGTTTTAACTCTTCGACGAACGCCAACGCGAGAACTTCGATTAACAACAAACTCACCAGCGCGAGCGATGATGTGAAACGTTTGTAAAACTTTGAGAACGATAATTAGCTGAACGAGGCCGTCTAGTCAAATATTTTACAAACAACCACGGAAAAAGATAATTGATTTATTTAACACAGTGGCTATATGCCCTTATTTTAATCCATTTCAAAAATGAATGAATCTTATAGTTTGATCCTAACACCGTGATGCGAACTTGAAAAATTGAAAACTTAATTGCTTGTCTTTTAGTCGAAAGATTCGGTCGTGAATACGTTGCAATACTAAGTGTATTGTGGAAAACAAGTGATTTGAAAACGATATCGTGTTGTAACTGATAAAATCTTTACGTCTTATTTAAGTTTTCATGCAGTCAAAATGTTGGAAAAAATCACAAAGTGAGAAATCAACAATAGTGCACGTCGTGCATCATGAAACCAGAGGGAAAATATCAGGCACTACGAAAGCTGTTTTATCTACTCACTTTAATAGACCCTAGAATGCACCAGTTCATAAGATAATACTAGTAGTGTTTGCGAATTTGTTTTCATTCACGAATGACAAAAGTTAAGTGACTTGTAAATACATGCACAGGCGTAATTTCATAAATCGGTTGCTCGACGTTTACTGGAGCTAACGTGTTCTGCGATTAATAATCGTGTACTTTACAGTTAATAATCGTAAAATTCACGATTATTAATCGTGTGTGGAAGATTCTACGGTTAATAATCTTGGAACGCGCGATTATTAATCGCGTCTAACAAGCAAACGTGGTTAATAATCGTATGTTGCCGATCATGTTGAAAACAAACTTGGCCGACACACGAAGTTTCAGGATTTAAGCTAACGGTCGACTCTCTGATATCCGCACTTCTCAAAATTCTGAGACGGTGTGCATAGTACGATTAATAATTGTAGTTATGTCCGCCTTACTTATCCCGTTAGCAGCAAAGTAGCCGACGCTCTGAGTCCATTGTTATAAAGCCGGTCGTCAAGGCAGCAACACGGTGACACAAAAGTAGAAAACTTCGGAAGCGAAAATTTTTCCTTCAAAGGGAATCCAGCGGGTTAAACAAAATGGTTAAATGAAGTCCAAAAACTAACGCCTACATGACAGATGGAATTTATAGATATCAAGCTTTTTCATGTGGTTTTGAAACACGCGGCCAAATGCGAAAACAAAACGCTGTCGATCCATCGGATGCGCAAGTATACGCGCCGAGTCTTTGCATCGTCTTTGGAAAAATATACCTCAAAGAGAACACGGAATAAAACCGAAGACACGCGTCTGGGAGAGAAGTGTATTCTCTGTGTGATTTTTTTAGTGTGTGTTATATACTACGAGAATGCACTATGCAAATTTAGTCGAAAAGCCGTCACGCAACACTGTGCGAGAATTGGCTGTTACCAGCCGCTCCGAATCTGCTGTAAATATGAGCGCTTCAGGAAAATGGAAGCTATCTTTGCAAATAAGAAAAATTCCTCTCAAATAGGAATAAGTCTTAAGTCGCACATTTTCACTAGTCCGTGTAGTAGTATTGAAACCGCAGTGAGTCGTGAGTGCGAAGAAGCGTCAATGCTGAATTTTTCCAGAGTCTGTCAGCGACTCATTTCTTTGTTTACAAAAAAAATCCAACTATCTGCTGAAACGAATAAAACTTTCATGGGGAAGGCTGCAAATTTTAAAAAGGTTTTTTCTTTGAGTAGTTATAAGTCTTGATTTGCCTTGTCTGGATGTCTTAACTTGTTTTGGCGCCAAAATTTTTATTACGCGGGAAAAATAGGCCTGCCATAGTAGAAGATTAAATATTTAAAATGGGATGGATTTCCATGCATGTTATTTCCCTAAAACACCATTCAACATTGACATGAATGTACTTGATAGCCAGATTATTTTATCGCCTTTACCAGAAAATGGGCTTACCTCCGAAACCAGCGTAACTTGCAAGTACTTTTCAAGGCGTCACAATCCATGTGTCACTCATACGTCTCAAAACTCGTTTACAAGGTCTTTAAAACACTGCTCTTTCAATTTCATTCATTAACTGACGTTGGTGTGATTCCGTTATTTTAACAGCTATCGATGATCTGTCTTCACTGGTTTGCATTCGCAAGCCTGAGGCTGGTGTGTAAAGCAATCTCCAAGTGGCGTTTAGTCCTTGTAAATACACCGCATCGTTGTTTTCAACTGATATTGATGAAAGTTGGTTCTTGTTGTCACGATGACTGCCTCGAAAAATTCAGCCGGGAAATACCGTATACTCGCCGTGTCGTGTATTAAACATGGCAACAGAGTCAGCTTAATTCAGCTTCAGAAACAAAAAAAACCTGAGAGGGAACTCAACAAAATGTTTGTGATTTTCACTGAAGTGAATAGTTCTTGATCGGCTTGATGCAGAGGTGAAGCCATCTCTGATTCTGGGTTTGAGTTAGAGAGAAGAGTTCCAGCACCCGGCAAATAGATAGCCTGTATCTGGCTGCTCAAAGTGGTCTCTATTCTTACGTTGCCCGCCGTCTTGATTTAGAAAGCTCGCTGTCAAAATTTACCCAATCACAGCGAAGCAAAGCGTGCCGCAAAAACGAAAACGGTCATGAACTGTGGCTGATTCATTTATGTACCACATAAAGCAGTGAAATCACGTCACGCTGCTAGTGTAGCTTGGACACACTAGCGCAAGGCGGTAAAATAAATAAATAGACGACCCTTTTTTACCCTCGGCAGTATTTATAGCACACAAAGGCTAGTGGGGCCGAGCAAATGTTAGTGAGTGTGTGTGTGTGTGTGTGTGTGTGTGTTCCATCGGGACATTGATTTACAGTTGTCACACCGTGCGAGCCACGTCAAAGTGGCGTTAGGTTTTCCATTCGACAAGCTCTCCGATTGAACGCAATTTGGAACAAACAACCTCACGTTAATTTAAAAATCAAGAAATCCGTTTCCTAGAACCAGCACTCACGATAAGCCCCCCCCCCCCCCCCCCCCCTCCCGTTACAAAAAAACCTAGCTAAGGCCCTTTATGCCAAAACTGCCGTGATATCGACAAGAGAAAATTTAGGCCTTTGTGGGTTGTATAATCGTAATATTTCCTCGTGAATGTGCTCGATTCTCGCCTTGTTTAGAGCATTACCGTAATTTAGAAACATAGCTAGCTAGAACACAGAACTGGGTTGGGTGGAGACTGAGTTTTGACAACTACCTCTGTGATTGGGTAAGTTTTGACAGCGAGCTTTCTAAATCAAGACGGCGGGCAACGTAAGAATAGAGACCACTTCGAGCAGCCAGATACAGGCTATCTATTTGCCGGGTGCTGGAACTCTTCTCTCTAACTCAAACTCAGAATCAGAGATGGCTTCACCTCTGCGTCAAGCCGATCAAGAACTATTCACTTCAGTGAAAATCACAAACATTTTGTCGAGTTCCCTCTCAGGTTTTTTTTGTTTCTGAAGCTGAATTAAGCTGACTCGTTTGCCATGTTTAATACACGACACGGCGAGTATACGGTATTTCCCGGCTGAATTTTTCGAGGCAGTCATCGTGACAACAAGAACCAACTTTCATCAATATCAGTTGAAAACAACGATGCGGTGTATTTACAAGGACTAAACGCCACTTGGAGATTGCTTTACACACCAGCCTCAGGCTTGCGAATGCAAACCAGTGAAGACAGATCATCGATAGCTGTTAAAATAACGGAATCACACCAACGTCAGTTAATGAATGAAATTGAAAGAGCAGTGTTTTAAAGACCTTGTAAACGAGTTTTGAGACGTATGAGTGACACATGGATTGTGACGCCTTGAAAAGTACTTGCAAGTTACGCTGGTTTCGGAGGTAAGCCCATTTTCTGGTAAAGGCGATAAAATAATCTGGCTATCAAGTACATTCATGTCAATGTTGAATGGTGTTTTAGGGAAATAACATGCATGGAAATCCATCCCATTTTAAATATTTAATCTTCTACTATGGCAGGCCTATTTTTCCCGCGTAATAAAAATTTTGGCGCCAAAACAAGTTAAGACATCCAGACAAGGCAAATCAAGACTTATAACTACTCAAAGAAAAAACCTTTTTAAAATTTGCAGCCTTCCCCATGAAAGTTTTATTCGTTTCAGCAGATAGTTGGATTTTTTTTATAAACAAAGAAATGAGTCGCTGACAGACTCTGGAAAAATTCAGCATTGACGCTTCTTCGCACTCACGACTCACTGCGGTTTCAATACTACTACACGGACTAGTGAAAATGTGCGACTTAAGACTTATTCCTATTTGAGAGGAATTTTTCTTATTTACAAAGATAGCTTCCATTTTCCTGAAGCGCTCATATTTACAGCAGATTCGGAGCGGCTGGTAACAGCCAATTCTCGCACAGTGTTGCGTGACGGCTTTTCGACTAAATTTGCATAGTGCATTCTCGTAGTATATAACACACACTAAAAAAATCACACAGAGAATACACTTCTCTCCCAGACGCGTGTCTTCGGTTTTATTCCGTGTTCTCTTTGAGGTATATTTTTCCAAAGACGATGCAAAGACTCGGCGCGTATACTTGCGCATCCGATGGATCGACAGCGTTTTGTTTTCGCATTTGGCCGCGTGTTTCAAAACCACATGAAAAAGCTTGATATCTATAAATTCCATCTGTCATGTAGGCGTTAGTTTTTGGACTTCATTTAACCATTTTGTTTAACCCGCTGGATTCCCTTTGAAGGAAAAATTTTCGCTTCCGAAGTTTTCTACTTTTGTGTCACCGTGTTGCTGCCTTGACGACCGGCTTTATAACAATGGACTCAGAGCGTCGGCTACTTTGCTGCTAACGGGATAAGTAAGGCGGACATAACTACAATTATTAATCGTACTATGCACACCGTCTCAGAATTTTGAGAAGAGCGGATATCAGAGAGTCGACCGTTAGCTTAAATCCTGAAACTTCGTGTGTCGGCCAAGTTTGTTTTCAACATGATCGGCAACATACGATTATTAACCACGTTTGCTTGTTAGACGCGATTAATAATCGCGCGTTCCAAGATTATTAACCGTAGAATCTTCCACACACGATTAATAATCGTGAATTTTACGATTATTAACTGTAAAGTACACGATTATTAATCGCAGAACACGTTAGCTCCAGTAAACGTCGAGCAACCGATTTATGAAATTACGCCTGTGCATGTATTTACAAGTCACTTAACTTTTGTCATTCGTGAATGAAAACAAATTCGCAAACACTACTAGTATTATCTTATGAACTGGTGCATTCTAGGGTCTATTAAAGTGTGTAGATAAAACAGCTTTCGTAGTGCCTGATATTTTCCCTCTGGTTTCATGATGCACGACGTGCACTATTGTTGATTTCTCACTTTGTGATTTTTTCCAACATTTTGACTGCATGAAAACTTAAATAAGACGTAAAGATTTTATCAGTTACAACACGATATCGTTTTCAAATCACTTGTTTTCCACAATACACTTAGTATTGCAACGTATTCACGACCGAATCTTTCGACTAAAAGACAAGCAATTAAGTTTTCAATTTTTCAAGTTCGCATCACGGTGTTAGGATCAAACTATAAGATTCATTCATTTTTGAAATGGATTAAAATAAGGGCATATAGCCACTGTGTTAAATAAATCAATTATCTTTTTCCGTGGTTGTTTGTAAAATATTTGACTAGACGGCCTCGTTCAGCTAATTATCGTTCTCAAAGTTTTACAAACGTTTCACATCATCGCTCGCGCTGGTGAGTTTGTTGTTAATCGAAGTTCTCGCGTTGGCGTTCGTCGAAGAGTTAAAACCGAGGAAAATATCATTCGCGAACTGACAAACCCCATAAAAACAAAAATCAAGAGAAATTTAACCACCTCAAGGGTTCATTTGTGTAATATCTATATCAAAGCCAGCCCCGGCGAGAGTAGCGCTTAACTTTGAAAAATTTCTCGTCGGTCAAATCAAATCTGTCTTCAACTGTTTGTTGTGACCGAGATCGGTAACATACGATTATTAACCGTGTTTGTCTATCAGATGCGATTAATAATCGCGCGTTCTACAATTATTAATCGTATAATCTCCCAAACACGATTAATAATCGTGAATTTTACGATTATTAACTGTAAAGTACACGATTATTAATCGCAGAACACGTTAGCTCCAGTAAACCTCGTGCAACCGATTTATGCAATTTTACGCCTGTGTTTACAAGTCGCTTAACTTTTGTCATTCGTAAATGAAAACAAATTCGCAAACACTGTTACCTTATGAACTGGTGCATTTTAGGGTTTAAGTGTGTAGATAAAACTGCTTTCGTAGTGCCTGATATTTTCCCTCTGGTTTCTTGATGTACGACGTGCACCATTGTTGATTTCTCACTTTGTGATTTTTTCCCACATTTTGACTGTATGAAAACTTTAATAAGACTTAGAGATTTTATCACTTACAACACGATATCGTTTTCAAATCACTTGTTTTCCAGAATACGCTTACTATTGCAGCGTATTCACGACCGAATCTTTCGACTCAAAGACAAGCAATTAAGTTTTCAAATTTTCAAGTTCGCATCTTGTCAATTTCACGGTGTTAGGATCAAACTATAAGATTCATTTGGGAGTTTTGAAATGGATTAAAATAAGGGCGTTTAGCCATTGTGTTAAATAAATCAATTCTCTTTTTCCGTGGTTGATTGCAAAAGATTTGATTAGACGGCCTCGTTGACCTAATTATCGTTGTCAAAGTTTTATTTCACATCATCGCTCGCGCTGGTGAGTTTGTTGTTAATCCGGCCAACTTCTCGCGTTGGCGTTCGCCGAAGAGTGAAAACCGAGTAAAATATCATTCGCGAACTGACTAACCCCATAAAAACAAAAATCAAGAGAAATTTAACCACCTCAAGGGTTCATTTGTGTAATATTTATATCAAAGCCAGCCCCGGCGAGAGTAGTGCTTAACTTTGAAAAATTTCTCGTAATGGCGGCCGGTCAAATCAAATCTGTCTTCACTGTTTGTTGTGACCGAGATCGGTAACATACGATTATTAACCGTGTTTGCCTGTCAGATGCGATTAATAATCGCGCGTTCTACGATTATTAATCGTATAATCTTCCAAACACGATTAATAATCGTGAATTTTACGATTATTAACCGTAAAGTACACGATTATTAATCGCAGAACACGTTCTTCACGATTAATAGTCGTAAAGTATCGCCAAACCAGATTAATAACCATAAAAAGCGTATGTTTAGGTTAATAACCGTGTAATTTTTACTCCAGAATTAAAAAAACACTCCAGAATTAGATAGACCCCTGTTAAATACAAACATCATAATAGATCAATTTTCTGTGCAAATTTGTCAAGTTTTGTATAAAAATCTTCATCTTCTTCATGCTCCTGAAGAGTCTAAAGAGACCATATGATAAAACACTTATTGACTGAGTCAGATCAGGCCGGACGGGAAAATATTTGGCTCTCAGTCATGGTGCACGGACCTTGCTGCACTCGGTCCGTACGGCATGACCTCAAGCCAAAAATTTTCCCAACTGGCCCTCCCACTCAATCAATAAGTACGTACTATTCCATACCTTGATTGCCTCAATGAAATCCTTGGTTTCCTTGAGATTGATCAGATGGAAAGGAATGTAAGAGAAGTTGATTGAAGGAAATGGTGGTTCAACTGTGAAATAAAACAAGGGACATGACAACATTATTTTTATTGCATTACATTATTTTGATGCTAGCCTGTGTGACCACACACCTTTTTTTGCTTTGAAACAAAAGCCGCAAAAAGGCATCTGGTCATGCAAGCCAATTTGATACCAGATAATGTGACATCTCCTCCACTATAAGGGCTGTCATAAAGCTTTGGAGACATTTGTTCCACACGGAAGGTACAATATAATTTCAAATTAAGGGGAGGTCTCAGGGTTGTCACTAATTTTTTTGAAGTAGGCGGGTAGGAAAAATAAGTAGCCAGGGATTCTTATTCCTTCTGGTGTCAGTGCTTTGTTTTGCTGTCAGAATAGCCGGGGTTCCCACTCAACAAAGTCGGGGAAAATCCCTGGACCTTCATGACAGCCCTGAGGTCTTCTGTCACACTTAAGCCACTTCCTACATCTACATTTCTTATGTAGGCTATTGTTCTTAACTTTGTGAATTAAGTGACTAATTGCTTTTCTTACTCTTTATTTGTCAGGGCTCCCATTGATAGCAGGCCTTTTGTATATATGTCCTGAAGGGACTACCCTGCTTAAATAAAGGTGTTCACTTCACATGTACTAAAAACCCTTATGTGTTTGGTGATTGTGCTTCAATGCGAGTATCTGAATCATTATCAATATTACATGTATTGGTTGGTTAATAATACATGTACACTGTACCACTATTCTCTTCTCTTGGCTCATGGCAATGCACTAAAAAATGTACCAGTACCAAAAAGTTGTTCAGGAGGCAGGATGGCCAAGCGGTTAGGGCGCTGGATTTCAATGTGGTTGCCACAGGTTAAAATCCCACTCTAGCCACTAGCTGGTGTTGTTCTGGGTAGTCCCTGGTTCAACTCCTCAGCAATCCTTGTAAATAGCCAACTGGTTTGCCTCCGGCCGATTGGGATTCTTATCATGTTATGTTTATTTGAATTATTTGTTTCTGATCACATACTTGTAAAGTGCATTTGATCATATCTACATGTTAATTTGCGCTATAGAAATATTAATTATTATTTATTATTATTTGACTCAAATATACCATAGAAGTAGAAGAGTTAAAAGTGTGTTATAACAAACTCTTACTGTGTAAAGATTGTTTACCTCTCATGGCACTATAGTCTTGAGTGCTTCTCTTGTTGTACCAGAATTCCTCTGGCTCAGGTTTAATGTTGGCCTAAATCAAGAAAAAGAATATCTTCAGCAAACTCAAATTGTACACTTGCTCAGAAGCTATGCCAGGTGATCTCCCCAGGATATCCAATGCTATTCTAATTTTAGGAGTCATGTACCAGGGGAGCAGAGTTGGCGCAGTGGTGATAGCACTCGCCTTCCACCAATGTGGCCCGGGTTTAATTCCCAGACTCGGCATCATAAGTGGGTTGAGTTTGTTGGTTCTCTAGTCTGCTCCAAGAGGTTTTCCCCTCTCTAACTGCTTTAACTAAACTCTAACTCAACACCTCATTCTCCATAATAAACTTTATGATGTACAACAGCGGTGGTAGGAAAAATCAGACAGAGGTAAACTAAAAGAAAACCCATGGCAGAATACTTAAGAAATACAGTACAGTCATTTGTACTTTCAGACGAACACTTCCTGGCCTTTAACTCGGTTTAAAGAAACACATAGGAAATTTACAGGTGGGGTAAAAGGTATGGTATAAAAAGAACAAAAGCACACATAGGTAAAAGATTACATATAACAGACCTGTGACATGGTGTATCCCATGGAGTCAACATTGTACCAGACCATGAGGTACTTGTAAAATGTCACTGGACGGATGATTCCATCTTCACTCACCAACCTTACACTCCGGACCTGTTGATTAAATCAGCATTGTTACAACCCATTGCAGTCATAACCAATAGTGTGGTACACAGAATTTTGAACTTTCTTTACTTTCTGTCTCTCTCTCTTTGTAAATTTCCACATTAAATACCTCTTTTATTAATGGAGTTTGAGGTCCATACCTTAAGTTACGGACGAAGTTTTTTCCCATTGATTTAATGCCCAAGCACGAGCCATAAATTAATGGGAAAAACAAGGATCTGTAACTTACAGTACGGACCAAGAAAACGAGGTTAGTAAGATATTTATTATATCTCTGAGGTTAATCTGGCGTGCAGGAAAGAAACTAGTTGAAGTCAAGAGGGCCATACTGTAGAATACGGCCCACAAAATTGACCAATCACAGTGCGCGTAGCAAGTGAGAGATTTAATAATTTGGTATTAACTCACTGATGACCACCAATAGAGAGAAAGAAATGAAATCAGGTGTCAATACGTACTATAGATCTGTTGATAGTCTCTTTTTCTCCCGTCTGAGCTAACAGCTTGTACGCCATCACACCTTCATCGGAGGCATTCTTGAACCAGCCATTATAAGTTATTGTCCCCTGAGCCCAGTCTTTGTCAAACGCTTCTTGTAGACCTGAAAACAGCCATGTGGTTATGGTATCAAGCATATGGCAAAGTTTCAACAGATTTTACTTCTAAGAATCCTCAAGAACTTATGGGGTGGTTAAGTTGAGTTGCAGCTAGTAAACAGTGACTCATGAACAAGTTTCCTGGTAGCTGGCAGAAAAATAGTGCTACTTACAAGTATTTTAGTTCAGCTGTGACGCAACATACTTCAATTATACTTGAAACACTTGTCCTACCTTCAAGCCATTCTCTGAAGTATGTCAACCAGAATTTTGGCAGCTTGCCCTCGGGTGTTTTGATTATGTTTGGAATCTGCCATGAGAAAACAAGACATTTCAACTTAAGCTAGTTTTAAGACAGACTTCAACAGCTAAATTAGTCAGTTATAACAAACAAATTTTGATCATATTTCACAGATTACTTTAATGATACCGTGAACAGGCCACGAAGAAGAAAGAATGTGAGTCATGGCACTTTTAGACATTGCACTCTTGTCAATGGAGTTCAAACCCTAATAAATCAATGACAGAAAACCTGATCTTCCAACATACCCCAATAAGACTAGGCAGAGAGATTTTTGGTGTATCCCGATAATAAACAGCTCAGATTTACCTTTTTAAAAGCATCGTGAAACTTGTACAGAAGTTCCTGACCATTAGCATAATCATAGCCCTTCATGGTGACAGCAGCTATCTGGTAAAATGAGAAATACTGGAACTGGGCCTCAACAAACTTGTGCTCAGGACTGTTTCGTGGCACCACATCTGTCAGATCCAAGCCTTCTTCCACTTTCATACAGCCATATACTCCAGCGGCAAAGAGACATGCGAACATGAACAGCACAGAGATCTGTGGCCAAAAAGTCATGATTTATTGAATCATTTTCCTCCCATGTGCATGGCTGGTCACAAGTCTAATAATTGTCTTGCTTCCTTTCCCCTAAATTCAATGCTTATTCTTCTCTATGATTGCAATTACACCGCTTTCTCAATATTTTGCAATTACTGTTCCCATGGTAACCAATTCTGTAGATTGTTACCATGGCAACTAGTCCAAATTCAAACCACTAAGAACACTAGGTGAAGCAGGCTCAGTTTTTCACAATAATCAAAGTTTTTGCATAAACATACCTTTACTGGCATCCGCTGCAGCCATGGACCATAGTAATCTCTTGCAATGCACGACAATGAGAGATTGGCTATCTTCTTTCTCACTTCACTCCACCGACTGCTAGACTCAGTTTCAGGATCCTGAAAACTTTGTGAAGTAGAAGCCCTTCCCATGGACTCAATCCCTGGTGAAGACCTCGAGTGTGAACTCGATGTTCTCAAAGATTCTCGCGTGGATGAGCACTCGGCCATTGCCACCGCAGTTTGTCCATTCGACGCAGCACTTCTTGACACCTGAATTTGTACATTTGTCGGCACACCAGTCTGAGCATGAGTCCGTGGCTTGCCTTCACCTATGCTGGTGAAAAGCACAGCATTTTCATTGATAATGCTATCTTTAGAGTAACTCTTCGCTGGATATGTGGCATTCTCATTTACAACACTATCCCTTGAAAGAGTCTTAGTAGCATGCCTCCTGCTCCTCTGCTCGGGCACTGCTTCCATACAAGTACAGCTATCACCCACACTTGCTTCTGGGTGAATCTTCAGTGATCTGTTGTAACCTTGGTATGACGATCTCATATTTGAGTCTCTCCCAGCCAGCTGAACCTGAAGAACATTTGCTGAGGCTTCAGCTCGAGCTCTAGAGGTGCTGGTACCATTACTGCTACGAATATTTCCCAAGGCAGACAATTCAACATCTTCTGATTCTGACATCTGTTTGGCTCTTCTTCCTGGTGCTCTCTTATACTGACGCTGCATCATTGGTGGGCTACCCAGTTCTGCTAACGCAGAGGCTTGGACTGTCACAACATTTGGTAAGTGTATTGTCTGGGACGCTGTTGCCTGAACACTACCAGGAAGAATCACTGTGCTGCTGACACCTTGTACCATTGCTGAGTTGTCCGACAAGGAGTTGCAAGAGTTAAGGTAGCGATGAAGCACAAGACTGCTCTCTCCGGATATGCTGGGTGTTATAGAAATTCTTTGTGGATCAGTCCTACAAAGCATAAAAATTAAATGCACTTGTTTACAGTTGTTCAAATACAGATGATTCTCTCATTAGTGCCCACTACTGGGAAAATACTGGACGGGGAAATTCTCCTCTATTTGAGGACACCACGCCAGGTTTTCTTGTCCATTATACACAGAGTACTAAAGCGATGACTTCACAAAAACTAAATTATTTTGTGAAATTATGGTTTTTGTTTGGATATTCAGAAAGAACACAACAAAAAAAACCTACTTGCCAAAAATCAGCATTTTCTTACAGATATATCAGCACGGTTATGCTCTGCTGACTCCATACAAATCCTTCTAAATTTTACTTAGTTCATAATGTTATGAACCAAGCAAAATTTAGAAGGATTTGTATGGAGTCAGCAAAGCATAACGGTGCTAATATCTCAGAGCCGATTTGCCTTTAAATGCTTATTTTTGGCAAGTTAGTATTTTTCATCTTTCTCTTTCTGAAAATCTCAACAAATCCCATAATTTCAAAAATCCTAATATTTGTGACGTCACACTACTTAAGCACTCTATTGAGCACAAATGTAAGTGCATGGACTTTACCTTCCAAAACAGCATAACAGGTCGTATCTGCCATAAGCTCTTCTGTGCTTATCAATGGCTATCATTGCAGGGAAGATCACAATCACAGCAACAAAGTTGAACACAACCACAATGGCAGCCTGCAAGAATAAAGCAAAGTGAAAAGACATCAGAAATTAATGAAGACAACCAAAATACTGTACACTTTGTCATGGCTTTTAAATTCAGTTTTGAGCCACCATCGTTACTCTAAACTTCACACCTGAAACATTTTGTTACTTGACGAGTAAAATGAAACTATAACTTACAGTAAAGATCACCCATAACATGAAGGGTATTCAGCAGTAACAGGCACTATGGGTTATGACCCTTCACAACAGCTCTGCTTTAATTGTGGAGTGCCTCTGTTGCTGCCCACTAAAATATCTGACACTATATTGTCATGGGTCATAAGAGTAAAAACACACAAACCTGTAATGAAAAAGACCTCAAGGCAGGAATAGGAATCAGCGCTGCCATGAAGAATGCAAACATGTTATTGAAGGACGTCAAGAAAACACTGACTCCAGTGCTAGCAAGGCAATCTGCTACTGGCTCCTGAAATCAAAAATGTGTCAGGATTGGTTAGGATTTTGAAAGGGTGTCTTAGCATCTATATAGCTTCTCTTACGGGAAATTCACATCTGTACAGTTGACCTATGCAGTGTACCCATGATTCATTTATAATGCCTACTCCAAAGATCTAATGAGGTTAAACACTAAACCAAAATGGTCAATGGCACTAAATTTACCAACTGAAGTTGGTTTGTGACTGATATATGAAATAAATCATACATGAACTGTGGAAATGAAATCAAATGAAGAATGATCCTCGCAGTTGTGAACGCAATTTATGCAATCGCGAAAAGAGCCCTGAAAAAAATTCAGGACGTCAACGGGGTTTGAACCCGTGACCTCGCAATACCGGTGTGATGCTCTAACCAACTGAGCTATGAAGCCACTGACGTTGGGAGCAGGTCAATTGTGGGTTCATATGTTCCCGTGAAAGAAATGAGTGTGAATGATATATGAAATAAATCATACATGAACTGCGGAAATGAAATCAAATGAAGAATGATCCTCGCAGTTGTGAACACAATTTATGCAATTGCAAAAAGAGGTTGGTTTGTTAGGAGCAGCACTCACAATGAATATTAAGTTACAATAACTGAATTACAAAACAAAAATAGCTTAAAGCCCCTTTTAATTTTTTACCCAAAAGACTGAAGGATGCCAAAAGTGTTTTAATAATGTCACATCTGTGACTAACTTGTAACTCACGTTAGTTTTGTCTTTTGTAGTGGAATACGTGTGAGCTAGCAAGAACATGTCATCCACGCCTAATCCCAGTGCAAGAAATGGCAAGATCTACAAAGAACAGCATTTTCAAGTCATTAAATTCAGCAATGAAGGTAAATACAGAAATCTATCAATCTATCAATCTTTCTTGTTTCTTTCAAATTCCCATTGTGTGTGGCCTTAAGCTTTGCAGCCGTTGTTGTGTCGGTCCTATTCTTCCTCCCCACCAATGTCTGCTGAACCCAGCAGGGCATTCCATTCCCATTGTGTCCGAGTATCCAATCTGAATCAGGTGAGAGAATAGGACCGACACAAATGGCTGCTGAGGAGGCCACAGGAACTTAGCCACCAAAATTTAAAAACCATGACGTGATTGGTCAGTTCCTGGGAATAGAATGTCTGGCTCAGTTCAGCAGACGTTGGTGATGAGGGAGAATAGGACTGACACAAAGAACAGCTGCGAAGGAGGCTACATTGTGTGGTGAAATATTGACAGAAGCCTCTCAAAATATTTTGAATTAGACCTCCTGAAGTAGGGGGTGGAGACAAACAGTACATCAGAATAACCAAATAATTCTAGAGCTGCTGGCCAGTAAGTGGGACTGTTACAAATAACATCCTCTCAAGTGGTGGTTTTCTGATGGTACCATAATTATTTCTTATTTTTTACATTATTTTGTTTTTGGTTTGAGACTGTGGCACTCAAGCAGGGGTATCCGTTTAATCCTTAAACTAATGTAAACGTGCATATTCTCCTTACTTCCCCTACATTCCTCATTGCACTATCTGCAAGAATTAGTTTAAGCAGGGCTTCTGACAGGGTGTGGAAAAAAAAATTAAAATTGTGCATGATTTTGGAGGTAAATTGTGCCAGACAAAAAGTTGATTGTGTGGGTAATTGTGCAGGGATTGAACAATTTTGCACCAAAACAAAATGTTATTCTAGAGTGTTTTTGAAGGTAAAATGGCCCAAAATCAGCCTAAAAATATTCTAGAAATCTTGATACTCAACTATTAATACCTCTACTAATTAAGATTTCGAGTAAATATTTCAGTATTGTGTGGGATTTTTCAAATTTTTTGAATTGTGCATTATTGTGCGGGTTTGACCGAATTGTGCAGTCCCGCACCCACACACCCTGTCAGAAGCCCTGTTTAAGCATCAAATGCTCTTCATTTTTGTTGATTAGTTTTCTTATTCTTGTCATCTACATACATGCTAAAGCAGTGATGCTGTAAGAAGAGGTTACATGCTTGTCACTGTTGGAGCTCAAAGGTTATTTGACCAGTCTGATTCACAAATTTATCATTTCTTAGACACACCTGTGTTGAGGCAGCATTGAATTTTATCCCAATAAAAGAACAAAAGCCAAGGCCTGATGTGACAGCAACAGTGACGAGAAGAACACCAGCAAACCCCAATGCACCATGGGACTCCACAGCATCGCTCCAGTGTTTGAGAGTAATACATGCATAGATGAGCTAGTGACAGATCAAACAGGTCATATAAAAAACACTGTCTAACTTCAGGACTTAATCATGAAGGTACTGCAACAGTGATTTTGTACATTCAAGCCTCTCCCAAGACTTTCAAACAACCACCCCTCGTCCTCCACCTCATTCCACTTAAAAGTTACTCTCCCCAATGTTTCTATCAAAAACAGAATGCAAGAATGCCTCCCCATTTTGCACAGTTCAGTATTAATTTTCGAACAATGCTAGGGTTCAGAATTTAGGGAAATAAGGTAAGAAACTTGTAAAAATGGAAGCCTGTTAGAGAAGTTGCTATTGCTGGCATAAACTTTCACCTACTGGAGAACTGAAAAAAATTCCATAGCATCTATAATCACAGGCTACAAAAAATGTTCTCCTTTTATAAAAGACTCCTCTTTAATACTGAAATTCTAAACTGCCCCATCTGAAACATGTCTTGAATTGGTCCAAAGCTAAAGAGAGAGGTCCTCTGTTTAGCTATCATTTAATCTTGCAGCCAAGTCAAGAATAATGCCCATCCTTCCTGCTCGTCCTTACCATGAGGGCATAACCAATTGCCACTTTAGTATAACTCGTCTGAGAGAAGTCTTGCAACAGGTCATTGAAGGATGTGGAAGAGAAAGCCAACACTGATGAATCTTCTTTGCTTTGATCCACAGAATTGATTGTCTGCGGGAGAAGGAAGCTGCATCAAGAACTAGCAGAATATGAGAGAAATTATTGCCAAGGAATAGAGCCTCAGGTATCTTTAATTTACTGTGTGGGATATCACACCACACTAATGTCACCAGGTTGCCAGTCTGTTAATGCTAATGCGTTGTAAAGTTTGCAATGCATTTAATCAATCAATCAATCAATTAATCAATCAATTTATTAAAGTCATTGCGTGGGATTGAGGTTGCCCTTGGTATCCGAGCCAAGGGCTCATGTATAAAATGCAAGACTAAAATAAAAATAAGAGTTAAAATTAAATAAATAATAACAATAAGAATTAAAATTGCACTGCATTGTGGACAGTGAATCCCACAAATGCATTCTTTGGGTACCTATTTTTATACTGATAGCTGAGATAATATTTTGTCTCACGATTGAGTCACAAAGATGTGGATCGCGACGTTTCGACCGCTATACTGCTGGTCTTCATCAGGCGATGGTGTGGACTGGCTGCATGTGAGTATAAGAAGCACTGTGGCTGGTGGTGATTGGTGCGTTTCGATCCTCGCTTAGGCTGTTGTTGATTGGAGGATTTCAATCCTTGTCGTTCAGACTAGAAATTGTTCCCTCAGCGGTCCGCTTTGGTACTGATCGGCTGTTGTGGTGTTTGATCATGGGCATCCACGCTTCAGGAATTTCAATTCCACTGTCCCTCTTGATGTTGTTAGGGTGAAGTCTTATGTGAATAGCCTCTTTAACCCTATGGGTGTACCAATGTGGGTCTCGGTCAATAAATTTAACTTCGTCCCAGAGCGGATATTGTCCGGTTGCGTTGCTGTGTTCTGAAATGGCGGAGGATTGGGTTTGAGCATGCCGTATGTCTCTATCGTGTTCCTTAATCCGTTCATACATAGATCTTCCCATCTCTCCAATATAAACCTTACCACATTCGCAGGGAATCTTGTAGACTACTCCGTCTTGTTTTACTGGATCAACAATGTCCTTAGGTCGCACTAGGTGTGATCTAAGAGTTGTGTCAGATCTGAAAACGGTTCGTATGCCTTGCTGTTGTAGGCAACAGCGAAGAGCCTCCGATGTGCCTTTGACGTATGGCAGAACCACAGTAGATTTAATTTCGGGTTCAGGTTCTTTAGTGGTTACAAGTTAGTCCCTTGGTTTTCGAACTGGAGTTAATTTAGCTCTTTCGATTATACCTCTTTTCAAACAGTTCAAAAACTCAAAACCTTGAATTTTTTCACAATACAACATATAGTTCCATTCATAAATGTCGCTTCTGTGGAAAATATACCCTGCATGTCATTGCAAACCGGCGCTTCTTCAAGCGTGCTTTTGAATGTCCATGCATTTTCTGTCACGTCGGAACGGCAGCAAGGAAATTACTTTGCTAAATCCCAAAGGACACGGTCACACAAATTTCTTATTTTAATAACATTTTATTGTCTTTGAACGAGGCAGTCGATCAAAATAATGTTATGAGTTTAATAACAGGTAAGTTAAGTGAAAGAAATACAGATTGAATGCTTTGCCAAACATTACAATCGCTATGACACAAAAGAGTCAACAACATCCGTCACGTCCAAGGCGGCAGATTTCTCCGCCGATCAAATTTCACTAAGAATGAAAATATGAATTCCCAGCGTCTTAAAAATTTTCTAAGCTTAACTTCAGCAGCAAAAGTTAGCACTTCAGTCCTTGTGCCCTGTATTATCAGAGCTTCTGAATTATGTTTTATTTCATGTTGAAACTGGTTCTTTCTATTTTGGAGCTGGGATGCAAAGAAAATCTTCGATGGCTTTTAATTTTCAGTGCGAGGTTCAGCATAAACATTGATTGAAACCTTCGAAACGGTTGAAACAAACAGTACCAAACAATTGGAATGACAGAAACGCACAATGAGAAACGCTTGAAACAAAAGAAACACACGTTTGAAAATGCTATCAAACGATACGAACCAAACAACGCTTCTTGCACGATGGAAATGCTGGTAAATGATACAAATGTTGTCCTCAAGTGTAATGGAAGTAGACAAATATAGGCGCAAGTGGTAAAGGCAATTTCCATGTTTTCTTGAAATGACACGAACTTAAGTCAACTTGAAAGGCAGTCCTGAATTCTTTAAATGATAAGCGTTTAGGATCTGTACTGTACATTTCAAATAGTTAGCGTTCCAGCGAAAAATTTAGGGCGGAAGTTGAATATTAAGATTTGTGTACGCATGGTAACCAACATCGTGCGCAAGGCCATCTCAGTTCATCCACAACTTCTCAAAACATTGGTGTGATACTGTCTCCTTACCTTTGTAAATTCTCGCTTCCAGGCCTCTAGCACTTGCGAAGCAGCATCTTCAGTCCACTCCACATGGTTGACTTTCGCCTGCGCATACCAGTGGGTATAAAGCTGTTGAGTTCCCATCAACATGATGATGCTTTGGTAAGCCTTCGCACTAGACATGAGTCAGCAAACATATTAGTACTACAGTCAAACCTCAATTATCTGGACTCAACGGGACTGCAGTGAGTAGTTCGGATAATCTAAAATATGAATATTAATGAGATAAACATGAATTAATTAGGAAACTAAAGTTTCACTTGGCAACAAAACAAGTCTTAGCCAGTCAGAACTCAATTGAATGCACTGTGCTTACAACGCATGCCAGCGCTTAGAAATTCCGGCAACATTTGAAAGGAAAACCAAGTCGTTTTAAACACACTTTTCAGTGCCTAAGTTAAAACGAACTCAAAAGAAAAGCGTTTTAGGAATCTTCATCATACCTTATTAATATTCACGAAAACAATAGGACCAGAAGAAATGGTCCGGATAATTGAGATGTCCGAGATGTCACCAAAGCTCATTAGTATGTATAAGATAGCTTATTGTTTTCCTTTAGTTGATATCTCTAAAGCTCTCTATGATGCGACGTTTAAAAAAAAGAATAATTTCTTTGCAAGCAAAGTCTACTGTGTTGTTATTTTTGGTTCACACCAGTGAGCATGAATTTACGGTGTCAAAACAAACATAAAATAGTGATATCTCCAGTTCTCCAAGGCATACGGAGATGATTAAAACAGCAAAAGTTCAAGTTCAAGTTCAAGTTCAAGTTCAAGTTTATTAAAATACTCTTTCTTCAAGGCTGAAATTCAATATAAAGCTTTTTATGATGCACCATTACAAAAGAGTGATTTCTTTAATTTGCAAGCAATGTCTACTGTGTTATTTTTAGTGAATTTATGTCGATCACAGTGTCACAGCAAACATAAAATAATGATATCTCCTGTTCTACAAGGCACAGAGATGATTAAAACCACAAAATACTCATTCTTCAACGCTGAAATTTGACATATTGCTTTTTATGATGCGCCATTTATAAAGAGTGATTTCTTTGCAAGCAAAGTCTGTGTTGTTATTTTTAGCTTGCACCAGCAAGCGTGAATTTTCGGCATCACAGCAAACATAACAAAGTGATATCTCCAACTCTACAAGGCATACAAAGATGATTAAAATGGCAAAATACTCTTTCTTCAAGGCTGAAACTCGATATAAAGCTGTCTATGATGCACCATTTAAAAAAAAGTAAGCTTAATTTCTTTTCAAGCAAAGTCTCCTGTGTTCAGTTATTTTTAGCTCGCACCTGCGAGTGTGAATTTATGGCGTCACAGCAAACATAAAATAGTGATATCTCCGGTTCTACAAGGCATCTGGAGACGATTAAAACTGCAAAATACTTTTTCTTCAAGGCTGAAATTAGCCTCCATGCAGATATCTCCTATTTCCTTGGTTGCATGTGGAAAAAGGACATCTGCAAAACAGCATTGCTAATCATATATGTTCTAGTATCCCACTGTTTGGTTTTAAATTTTGCATAAATAATGAGACATTATCCACCGCTGTGGAAGTGTGATTTCTTTAATTTGCAACCAATGTCTACTGTGTAATTTTTAGTGAATTTATGCTGATCACGGCGTCACAGCAAACAAAAAATAGTGATATCTCCAGTTCTACAAGGCATACAGAGACAATTAAAACAGCAAAATACTCTTTCTTCAAGGCTGAAATTCAATATAAAGCTGTTTATGACGCACAGTTTAAAAAGGAGTAATTTCTGTGCAAGCATAGTCTATTGTGTTGTGTGTGACTTTTCGGCATCACAGCAAACACAAAATAACATTTCATGAGCTGAACTTACTGGTAATTCGAATTTGGACCGACCCAAATTAACAAAATTTCACCTGTTGATTCAGACATTGCACTGAATTTGCCATTCCACAGGCATTCCTAATATAGTTTGGGAAGCTACAAAGTTAATTGGAACACCAGCGATCTGACAACTTGTGGAAGTTTTTGTATTAGGATGCACTTCGTTGTGATGTTTTAGGACATTATGCAAATTTCAATCCGCACGACTTGTCGGTGGCATTCGCAAAACGACAAGCCATTGTCTTTCAAAGCAATGTCACACAAAGAAAATTTACCGCAGTGAATGACAATAGGTAAAATGTGCAGAAGAAATGCATCTTCTAACACACTTTTTGAACCATGTTAACGCAAAAAACATGTTTTGCATTTGCATTGGCCACATACCTCTGAGCGGTACTGTACATTCAAGTCAGACATTTTTAGAATAATCTCTTCATCAGTGTGACAGTTGGTAGGGACAAATGCTACAAAGGGGTTATTCCTGAAAGGGGTTATTCAGTTCTTCCCAAAAGGGGTTATTCCCCAAAAATCTGACTACATGCATATACAGTTTCTCTCGGCACTAGAAAAAAAAAAACAATAAAACTATCACTTTGCATCATTTAAATCAAGTGCCACACAACAAAACCATTTAAGAGTGAAGACTTACTTCCTGATAATCCCACTACTGTTCTTTTTAACTCCCCCTACAAGCAACTCCTCTGGCCAGTCCATAAACTTCGTAGCAAATCCCTGACAGCCACTGGTGAGCTCAACACCTATGTCTGGTTTCTGTACAAAACAAAAATTTAAAAACATTGATTTCATCAATAGAAAATGTTTGGTTACTGTTAAGTTAATTCAATAATTGATTAATCAGATTTAACTAAATGATAATGACATACATTTATAATTAACTTAATCAATCAATCATGATTGACTTTGTGGAGTTCAATGGGGTATTCTAGCAGCAGCAGGAGTGACAGGGCTGTCATTAGAAGCTGGCTAGTATAGTAAAATCAGCCGACAGGAAGGTGCCACAAATTTGAACATGAAACAATAGACAGAGCTGTAAACAGGTCATCTTCTCGCTGGAATTTGTGAATATATTCACTTCATATGAAGGCTAACCCTGTACAAATGCATTTCAGTGCTTTTATTCAGCAGTCATGGGAAACTTGAAACTGGACTATTGCTCGGTTTTTGACCGGCTTCTTTCTCTGAGAGACCATCTTCTAAAAACCATAATGACATCCCTGGGAATGGCCTTCCACGGTTCATGCTTCCAACACCATTCCCTGACCTTACAAACTTCTCCTTGTTCCAATTTGTAAAACAAACCGAAAGTCGCCGTAATATTAGACATGGTTCAGATCATTACAACAAGAGAGGAGATGAGTAAATTACCTTCTTTGTTTTGTAATTTGGTGCTGTGGGAGGACATTCGGGATCATAGGGGTCCAGACAAGGTTTTTCTACATAACCACTGGTGATCCCAGCCTGAAGAAAGTGGAGAAAAGGGAGAAAGCAGACATTAGTTATGACAATACCAGAAGCTTCATGACCTAAGTAAACTGTGCAGTTATTATGTTGGACAATCTCAGGAACCCTTGGCCTGTGGATGAAATTTTAGAGTGCAAACATTTCTATTGTGGGCTATAAAGTTCAAATTCTGGTACACAGGAAAAGAAATTTGGTGTTTTGTCATTGAGTGGAGTTCCATACTCTGATCAAACTATTCTGTACACAACCTGTCTACACTGGCCATCCCCTGATGAAGACCTGCAGTGAGTTGTTGAAACATTGCAATATATACCTATTTGATTAACTCATGAGACAGACAATAAAACTAAGCTGTCAAAAGCTGTACTCATGCTTTAGTATTTTATTTGACTCTGGTCACAGTCTTCACAAGAAGCCAAGGTTAATTTTATTATCATCATATGTTTATTATTATAGAAGCATTTTCATAGCATTGTAAAGAAGGATTAATTGTATTATGTTTTATTCAGTTATCATTTCACATCTGTAAAGTTGGCAAAAAGCCAACTATAGGGGAATCTTTGCCTCATTAGCATGAACAATTCAGTTTCTGATGGAGCTACAAATAAATCAGTTCTGAATATTGAAAGGTCATAGTATGAATAACTCTGCCAAGGAATATGAGCTTCATGTATTAAATACTTTTGTGCAACGCGGGTTTAAAAACACAAAATTTTGCAGAGAATGTATGAGCTCATTAGTGCTTTTGCCACCCAGAAATTTTGCAGTTTTTGGAAGATAATATCTCCTTGAATACTACATCTAAAGAGCTAAAAAGTTCACAATGTATTTAATTTCACTAGCTCTTTACCTGCCTGGAGTCAAATCACATCTAATGTGTTTCCTTCTGTAAGCAAAGCCATATGCAAATGAGCGAAAATGTAAACAATGACGTAAGCAAAGATCCCCCTATTGAAACAACTATTAAATAGTGATATTGATGCCACTTTCTCTGGCCAAACACACAACCTGTACATTCCATTAATTCGTACCTCTTTCAAAAGCCCCATGGTTTTCTCATACAATCGACCATCTTTCAAATATGGCTTCATAAAACTGATCAAATCCAAAGGGTGGAGATTCTTCCACTTCAGATCAATAGTATTTTCACCAGATCTGCAATGTGAAAGTTTCCATCTTTATGAGACCTAACTTCAGTGGGAACAACAAGTCTGTTACACTGGGTCATGAATACTTTAAAATACTATTAAAAAAAACTAATGTATGACTTCATGAACTGGCATAGTGAGAGTGATACTCCTCATGTTGTAGGTTACTTTTTTCAAATGCTTTGCATTTTAAACTGTTCCTGTACAGCCCTTAACCCCAAAATATTTTTGCCACTAATATAAACCTTTGTACCTATTCCAACAAGAGGCTACAATTAGCCTAAACTCGGGCTTGCAAAAACAGTATTGTATCCCTAATTTAGCGCTAAACAAAAGAATAGAGAGAAGTCTGTCTTTCTTACATCGGATGCATTGCACTTAGCTTGTGTTGGAGTCTATTTCTTTAGACCCCTATCAACATATAATAAATATTATCCCTCTAAAATTACAAAATTGCTTTACAGCTCAACCACTGAGAACAATAATTATAACACTTGTAAAAAAATATTTCTTAAAGAAGAAGAAAAAGAGAAACAAAAAAAAGAAAGCCCGCAATATATGCCACTAATAGAAATCGAACCTGGGTTAGGTGCGTCAGAGGCAGGAACAATGACCTCTAGGCCACAGAGGTTCATCGTAATGTAAGTTAATAAAAATAGTGTATTGATTCTAAAAAAACTAAGCACACTTGTTTTCACTTCGATGGATAATTGTTTTGAGAAACGCAACGCTTATCGAACGATGTAGGATTTTTTTTCATACAAACGTTAATGGAGTCTCGGTGAAATGTGAGGAGAGAAATAAGAAGCAAAGTGAAACTGTTTACAAATATGTCAATCCAGCGTCATTTGAAACATAAGAAAGGAATGTTTCTGCGGTCAGTTTTTAAGTCACGCAAGTAAAAACTAATTGCTTATCATTCAAAAACTTATGTCCAGAAATTGAGATATTGTGGAAAAATAGTAAATAAACTACCTTTCAAAGTCTCAGGGGTGTATGATATCCCGTACTTGAGTTATTCAACAAAATGTACCTCTTAATGGAGCAGACATTGGGAAACACGGCAGTCTAATTAAAGACATCGGGAGTTAAGTTCGGTCATGCTGAAAGCTTTCTTCTCGCAGTTGAACTTGTAAACATTCATATAGATACTTCTCTTAACATATTAGTTGTTCAGACTTCAAACACACAAGGTGAATCGACGTTTTCCGATACGTGACAACAGGCATCATTCTTTAGTTTGTGCTTGCGCAGAAACTCTGGAAGTGAGCTTTGCAGATGAAACACAACAATGAAAAATGAAGCCCATTTTAAACCTCGGGCTTTTTACTAGCCCAAGTAAAAAGCATTTTGGACTTTTTATGGGCTTCAAAGACTTGTGACAACCCAGTAATACATCATTTGGCACATAACTGAGTCAGAAGAGGTGTGGATCTGTTCTTGCTTTGACATCACAAACTGTTTTGCATCCATGTTTACAAAGACTTATCAAGGTATAAATCAGTTTCTGACATCAAATCAAGAATAGACCAAGATGCCTCACTAGATTGGTCATATAACAGATAATGGCTAGATTTAATAACTTTTACAGCCCATAGAAAGTCAAGATTTGGTGATAAAAAGGTGCAAAATGCAAAATGCATTTTGGACAGGTGCAAAGATTTACTTTATTGAAAAAATATTTTGGGGTAAGGTGCACTTTAACTTACACGAGGTTAACTTTAGTCCTTGGCCCAAGTGGTTTAGAGCCTTCCCAAAAGCAATCCAGTGGTGTTATGATGACGCATGGTAAAAGCTGTGGAAGGATCTAAAGGGAATCACAGGAAAAAAATAAACAAGGTTATCTTCTAGTTACTGATTTAAGTATCAGAACAAAAGGCATGATTTAATGGAGTTAGATGCAATTTAACATAGTTAATGACCAGGAGCAAGTTTGCTCAGTTATTGGCATGGCATGGCATTAGGGCCTGGCTAAACTAGGAAACATTGTTTCCCTGGGATTGCTGCTCAGGTGGCTAAACCAGGAAACAAATTGTTTCGGACGCAAACTGCGAGTGGTAGTCGGAAGAGATCTGGGACAGAGTTTACATGCACACAATATGTTGCAAAATGTCGACGTTTATGTCTCGCAAGAGGAAAATAGCTGCTTTGTGTGTTACGATAGTGTGTTTGTTGGAGGACGAAAATGAAGAGGGAATCATGGGGAATGGATAAAGCGAGGGAAAGGGAAAGGGGTGTATTTAAGTATTTTTAGAGAATTAGCCGCAGAAGACTCCCCGACATTCAAAAATTATACGCGAATAGATGTGGACTCCTTCCGCTCACTTGTGACGATAATATCTCTGAGAATCGACAAAACCACACCTTCTACGAGCAGCACAGGGAACTAGAGTTAATGTTTCCTGGGTGGCTAAACTGGGAGACATTTGTTTCGCAAGCAAAATTTGCGTCTGGGAAGCAAAAATGTTTTTGACCTGGTTCAAAAACATTTTTTTGCGTCCAAGAAGCAAGATTTGCGTCCGCAACAATGTTTCCCGAGTGGCCAAACTGGGAAACATTTGCATCCACGACAATGTTTCCACAACGTTTCCTAGTTTAGCCAGGCCATTAGTGTTTGCTAGTATATTGTGGGTTGCCAGCGGCTTTATAGCCTTCTGGCTTATGTCTGATGTCTTCAGGCAGTCCATTGGTCAGTGGAGGTTCTGTGGTATTTTATGCATAGATTCAGATAGATAGATTCTGGTTCAGTGTGACAGGTGCTTGGTTTTGGGGGGGGGGGGGTGCTTCTGGCTGGGTTGCAGGTAGGGCAGGCTTGTGGGGTGTTCTACCGACCTGGGTTTGGGTTGGCAGTATCAGCCCCCAGGTCCCTGAGCACCCAACCTCCACTTGTGATCCAGGCATTAACATGTAGAAGATACATTTATTTGTTAAAAATGGAAACATTTCTTGGGTTGACACATGAATTCCTGTAAATTTAAGGAAAAAGCATTTGATCAAGTAGTGATATTGCAATGGAAGGTGCTGTTCGCTATTTGAGCTTTTAATGGACCTCTTTAGCTTGCATGTTTTGTTATCCCAATGTAGGTCATGTGATGTTACCCTAGAGAATTATTTCTTTGAAATTTCATGTTCTTCACATTCATATGTATGCAAAATTTATGAAAAGACAAAAAACAAATCCCCTCGGGAACATCACATCATCACTTGATATCGTAATTGTTGATAAAGGTAATGGTATTGGATTTATATACCGCGCATCGCATAGTTTCATGGCGGATTACAATAGGGTGAGATCGGATGTCAGCCAAAAAGGGTTTCTGGACAGATCTAAGAGACACCAGGATGGGGGGAGGGGGGGGGGGGGGGGGGGGAAAGCGGGGGAGGGAGGGGCATGGCACTTTTAAAACTTTAAAACACTGTCAAACTACTCACATTATCCAGTATAACGTTATCCAGGGGAGGGAGGCTCAAAGTGTAGCATATGTCCTTCAGTGTCCAGGTTCTGCAAACCATTAGTCAGTAATCATTATGAGCACTGTGGTCAAAAGGTTGGAGCATATCCAAAACCATGCCACAGGCAGCCCAGCATGGTTTTATATTATACTGCCAACAAGTATTATTACTGCAGTAGCAAACACATTGGGACCTCTACTAAGACCAAGTGTTTACATTGGCCATGTTCTAAACGAGTAAGGGACTGGGAATGAATCCAAACGTCATTGAAAATCAATGGCATTGAACGAAATCGATTCTCATATGAAAGGGTATCTCAAAATAAGTACTTTCAGCAAGTTTGAATTTGTTTGGTCGAAAAGTCACCAGTTGACATGCAGTTAGATCTTTAACAAATCCCATACAAATGTCTCTAATTCGGAAAGTGTGTCCCTCCAAACCATATAGTCTCTAATTTTCACAATTTTCAAAAGCCTTTTTTTCAGCTCCAATTCAACTGAACAGTGTCAAAGTTGGTAAGGTGACCATATTTGAGATGCTTTTTCATGCAGTGTCAACAATTTTTGCCAATCGATAAATTTTAAAACTCATTCCCAGGCCCTCACTCCTTTAGAACATGGCCAATTGAAGACAGACAGAGTGGACACCAAGTCCTAGATAAGTTAACTTTTTAACCACCAACAGACGGCAACTAAATGTAAATTCAAATGCAGCACCTGGGTTGTCCAGTCACAGAATAATTAATTATGCTACCCTAATTCTACAATGTGAATTCCTTTTCCTGCTTTTTCGTGCAATCGCAGTTCAGCCTGATCAACGTACTAGCACTTATTGCGTTCGCAGAACGCAGTTCTAATCCAGACTGAATCGAGATTTTTGGGACAACCGGTGGGTCTTGAAAAGAGCTGCCCCTGCAATCTGCAAGCAATCTGCGGGTGCGAACAAGAATGACATCATCACCAAGCCAACTCAAAAGCTTTCAAAATGGCGGCCGTCGGCGAGGAAGACGAAAGTGATGTCTAAATGTCTTAAATGAGCTGCTACAGCCTGGAAATGGCAAAAGTAAAAATGGCGGCAATACAACTACTATGAGTGGACAATTCATCAAGTAAAAGCGGAATTGAATCGACGAAATGTTTCGAAAACAAGACCTGTTTGATCGAGCTGTTGAACACAATGAAACTGGGGTTCTGGCAGAGACCTCTGCTTGCAGGGAAGGTTCTTTGTGGCGAGGATTGGCGATTGAAGTGGATGATCTGCCACCTTACCTCTCAAGAAACGACCTCGACTGAAATTTGTTATATCAGGATAAACAAAATTAATGTCTGAGAAATATTTTGTACACCTTTTTACACCACGGATCGGTCATTTCGATTTCGTCACTGAAACAAACAAATATGCCATGCAAAGCAACATACCATGTTGGGTCGGAACAAGTCCTGAGGAGCTGAAGGAATTTCTGGGGATTACTGTCTGGATAAAGCTCAAACAATTGCTGATTTCTACAATAATTTGTTCGTTGCTGCTACAACTATTTTCAGAAACTATGTTTTAATATTGTGTTAGTCAAAGTTGATATTTTTGAGGCTTTCCAAGATGCTGTCAATGTGCTTTTAGTGTTCAAAGATCATCATGGACCACATGGCCCTCCATATGGTGGTTTTAGGGTTAACATACCAAACCTAACAATACTTGAACGCACTCTCTAATCTACGATTACTACTAGTAATTAAAATTAATACTCTTGAAATCAACTTACTGGTCAAATTTTTCCACAGAAACATTTGTGGCTCTTGTCAAAGCATCCAAGTGCTGCATCATGGCTTCCACTGAGAGAATGTTGGTTCCTTCCACATGTGGGGTTTGTATGAGGAGTTCGTTTGTTCCCCCATACCCCTCTCCAAGAGACTTCCTGGTGTACTCCAATTCTTTTTCCAGCCTCCCACCGACTAAGGAAGCATCAACAAAAATGCCTAGTTTAATTTTTTTACCCCGATATAATGAGCCTCAATGTAATGGACCTCTATATAACGAAGTCCTCGATATAACGAATGTTATTATTCAACTTATTGTAACACTTTTCAAATATGGTTGTGTTGCACTCGATATACGTTGTGCGCACTCAATGGGTATCCTGCGATGTAAGTAATTTCATGTGTCAGGGAGAAATATGGCATTTTTCCCCATTTTTTCTGCAAATAAACTCAGTAAACTGTGCTTTGAATCAGGTGATATTCCGTATGATTTTGCAGGATAATTGTTAAATATTCTTCAGTCCAATCCTTTAAAATGTATGGATATAACAAACCAATTTCCCTAGCCCCTTGGCCACAATATCAAAATGCATATTCTCCCAAATATTTGCTCTACATTTCTTATGGTTCTAATAAGGAGAACTTCTATAAAACATTGCATGTTTGAACTCCGCTGCTCTGCTCATCAGTGACACTGTGAGGAGAAATCATGTCGGTCACAATATGGGACTTACAAGGTAATGAGGGTGGTGGTAACATGACCATCAGATTAGAGTCACAGGTGCCTACAGGATTACTACTTCCCACAGTTTCTGCAGCATGAAGCAGTAAACTCAAACGGTTATAACCTTCCCCCCCCCCCCCACAGTAAAAAAAACCTGGCGTGGGATTCCCAGTCCACTATACTTCTTAGTATAACCTTAACATTTTGGCTACTCCATGTCTCAATGTCCTTTTTAAATAGTTCTTATAAGGCAAAATAATAAATTGTCTGATTTTCCATTCAGGGAGTATAGGTCATCATAATGTTAAATATACTGTACATGTACATGTACAGTACCGCCTGGAACTACTGACCCACTGGACGCAGTCGTGCCTTGTCTTTCCTGCGTGGTCCGACCTTGTGTCCGCCGCGGTGGTCAAACGGTAAAACCAAGGTAAAGACGAGTGCGACCGAAATGGACGATTGCCGCAGTAAAAAAAAGATGCGGTAATACCTCGGCAAATAACAGTAGTGAATAATTTCTATTGTGAAGAATAATTTTCATGTTAATTGTTTACATGTACAACGTGTCAAACACGGCAAGCAAGCCTAGTTTTCGCTTGCGAGGAAAGCATTAACCCATGTTGAACACGGGTGTGCGACCTCTCAAGCGAAAACCTAAATTATAAACAAACAGGTTTCCTTCCCTTCGAAGGGTTTGGATCAGCCGTTCAGAAAAGTTCTCCATCCATTGGTAAAAGTCATGCTTGATCCGCTCGAACAGCTAGTGTTATCTGATTATGACACGATCGAATCGAAAATGAAAGGAGCAATAATTATTTTCTTTTGACCGGTGAGGTTATTTCTTGTCTGAAGACGCCCATGTGTGAACGAAATGCCACAACAAGATTCAAGATTTTCCTTGCTGTTTTTTCGCTTTGCTTTGTTTTTCAACTGAATACTGCAGAATTTTCTCACAAAGTTGAGATAAACATCATGCAAATTGCTGTTCGGCTTTCAACTGGCTTTTTGAAGAATGTGAAATTACGGTAAGTCAAAAACTACTCTTTGGTTTGGCTTTGAACGAGTGCTGCTAGTTAATTTTTACATTGTAGCAAATAGGTAAACAATGTTTTCTTCCACGCTGGCAAAAATACTCAAAATGTTGCTCTGAAATATCTTACTGAGTAGAGCTGTCAAATCCACCAAATGGTGAAATATGATCACACCTTGGGTCAACAGTTCCAGGTGGTACTGTATTTAAAGCAGGATTCTACAGACAAACAACAAAACATGTTATTGGTCACGACACTGTGACCTTTGTTTGTCACAAGGACATGCAATATCCTTTGGAAAATTTTCCTGCTATAAGTTTTTGAGGCGAGAAGAATAATCAGACTCTACTAAACTTAATTAAGATGAAAATAAGGCATCAAGGGATACACACAAATCAGATTCTTTAAAATAACTCAGGCTGGAGTTTCACCGACATGTCTTTAATACAATATACTTGGGACATGAAGGCACCATTTGGTTACTAATCTTGCTTAAGACCCCTGTGCTAAGCTAGAAGCTCATCTTCTCAATTGCATTAGTGCTGTATTTGCATAAATTATTGTGAAAGCTAAAGAAAATTAATCACATGTCTCCGACCACCACTTCAAAACTTGGCCTTTGTAAGGTTCATTAAAACTAATCCATTTGTCAAATTTTCAAAGTGTTTTTCACTTCTGTTTGTGGCACAAGCCAAAAAACCTTCATCAATTGGAAGCTGGCTGTAGGCCAGGAAACCTGACCCTGGCATCTATGTAACTTACTCATGACTACAGCATCACCACAATTCAAAATATACTAGCAAACAGAATTTTCATCACTGGGCCTACACCTGACATTCTTCAGGTTTATATTGGGTAAACAAAATGTTAGCAATCCATCATGTGTGGCAACAAGTCACAGATTATCATAAACAGGAACTACCTTTTAATCTTAAGTATGTGTTTGTGAACAGACAAAACTGTCGAGGACGCACTGCTTGGAACACTTGTCAGGGGTTTCATTAAGGTTTTGAAAATGAATGCAAGTACTTTTCACAGGTGGGCAAATATGTTCGGCTTTAACTTCTTCATCACAGAAAATCACCTTGATGTGATCTTGGCTGGCAGGCAAAACTATGTATACAGCCAGCCATTTTGCCCCGCTCCTGGCCCTTAACGAAACCCCTGACTCGTGTAAACAATACTATACATAGAACAACAAGAGGCAATTAGAAGTTATTCTACATTTTCAGTGGTTTGCCATACGATGCGGTAGGTTAAACTTACTTGTGCCACTTTAAAACCAAAACCAAAACTGCGGCTTTCCCACAACACGCCCTTCACACCACTACTTGTCTTCAATTCAGAATTTTTCTTTGGTTCATTGTTTTGTTTGTATTTCCATGATTAATTTAGGTAAATATATCTTTGAATTCAGCTTTCTGCAACACTTGACTAATAACTGATCCGAACCAAGAACAATGAATTTTAATTCTATAAGACAAAAAAGGCTTTTTTGTACAAATCGCTTTTTACCCGGGCTGCGCACGTCTCGCGCGGCGCCCGGGTCTTAAACTACCGACGATTATTCTTTTTCGTCGTCGACTATCATCCACAAATGGCACTTCCGGCGTTTCTGCGCAAGCGCTAACTATTTTTAACAACAGTGATGCGTGTTGTCATGTATGGGAAAATGTCGATTCATCTTGTGGCTTTTGAAGTCTGAACAAACAATATGTTAAGAGAAGTGTCTATGCGAATGTTTGCAAGTTCAACGGCGAGAAGAAAGCTTTTAACATGAGTAAACTTACGGCAGATGGACTGCTTCAGGAGATTGCGAGTAGTCTCTAATTTTGGCGACGGATTTTGGGGCCACGTGCGCGCACGAAGTTGCGAGGAGACGCAACGCGAGGGGAGCGCCAAAAATTAGACACTACAGACAAAGGGAGTTTGACCTTTCACGGCCGAGTGATTCGGAAGTGTAAATCTCATATCAACAGCAAGAATGATGCCTGTTGTCACGTATTGGAAAACGTCGATTCACCTTGTGTCTTTGAAGTCTGAACAACTAATATGTTAAGAGAAGTGTCTATACGAATGTTTGCAAGTTCAACAGCGAGAAGAAAGCTTTTAACATGACCAAAATTTAACTCCAGATGGATTGCCGCCGTGTTCCCCGTATCGGGTGTCTGGAGAACTCAGACCTAGAAAACTCAGACCTCAGACCTAGAAAACTCAGCCCCCCCCCCCCCCAAGTCTGGAAAACTCAGACCCCCTCAAAACTATACAAATTTTCAAAGTCAAATAAACGTGGACAAAATAAATTATCGCCGTTCAGTGCGCTGAAATGTTACACCGTCTATTTATCCCAGATAACAAACACTTCACGTTATTATAATTGGCTCCGGAGCACAAGACCTAGAATACTCAGACCCCCCCCCCCCTACCCCAAACTGGAAAACTCAGACCCCCTCACAACTATACAAATTTTCAAAGTGAAATAAACGTGGGCAAAATGAATTATCGCCGTTTATGAGGGGTTTCAGTTTTTACAGTTTGGGGGGGTGGGTCTGAGTTTTCTAGGTCTTGTGCTTCGGAGCCGATTATAATAACATGAGACGACAAAGGAGAAGTGTTTGTAAACAGTTTCACTCTGCTAATTAATTTTCTACTCACATTTCACCGAGACGTACTCCATTAACGTTTATGCGAAAAAATCCTACATCGTTCGATAAGCGTTTCCTTTCTCAAACAATTATCCATCGAAGCGAAAACAAGTGTGCTTAGTTTTTTTTTTGGAATCAATACACTATTTTTATCACCTTGCAAAAGGATAAACCTCTGTGGCCTAAAGGTCACTGTTCTTGCCTGTGACACAGCTAACCCGGGTTTGATGTCTTTTAGCTTTTTTAGTGGTATATATCACGGGCTTTATTTTTCTGTTTCTCTTTTTCTTGTTCTTTTAGAAATATTTTTTACAAGTGTTATAATTACTGTTCTCAATGGTTGAGCTGTATTTTAGAGGAATAAATGTTGATAGGGGTCTAAAGAAACAGACTCCAACACAAGCTAAACACAATGCGTCCGATGTAAGAAAGACAGACTTCCCTCAATTCTTTTGTTTAGCACTAAGTTAGGGATACAATACTGTTTTTTACAAGCCCGGGTTTAGGCTAATTGTAGCCTCTTGTTGTTTCTTATCCTGATAGCAGCTCCCATTAATTCAGAATATTACAAAGCGGTGATCTTATTACATTGAAGTTAGGTCTGAGTTCAAGCATCTCACAAACAAAACTTCCTCTTCTTCCAATGAATGGGCTCCATCTTATTTCTTTTATCTCCAGCTTTTGAGATTACATTCACTATTTTTGATTTCAAAAGAACTCCACCTATCAACCTTGTAGATAATCTGCTATCATTTTAATTGCATAATTTGTTAACTGGTCAGGTGTCAGTCAGGCAGCATTTGAGAACATCTGTTAGCTTACCTGATCGTGTGTTGCCTAAAACGTGAAAATATTCAACTCTGTTATGAAAAATCTTGCAGTTACAGATAAGCTGGGCCAATGACAGTAAGGCTGCACAGCACAGAGGTCCTCAGAAAAAAACATTGATTTATTTTGAACCCTTCCAGTCAAACATCGGCACAGGAAAAGTACTGTAGCTCTGACTATGACTTTGTGAGAGAGCTTAAAATGAAAGCTACTGAGCGGTGCTGTTTATTATGCTGTTCAAGGTGGTTCTAACTTTTGAGTCTGTGCATGAAATCCTAAAGTGTGACCATTCAAATGAAAACTACTGAGCAGTACTTTCCTGTGGTGCTGCTTATTATGCTTTTCAAGGTTGTGCTAACTTTTGAGTCTGTGGGTGAAATCCTAAAGTGTGTCCATTCAAATGAAAGCTACTGAGCTGTACTTTCCTGTGGTTCTGTTTATTATGCTGTACAAGGTGGTTCTCACTTTTGAGTCTGTGGGTGAAATCCTAAAGTGCGACCATTCAAATGAAAGCTACTGAGCCGTACTTTCCTGTGGTGCTGTTTATGATGATGTTCAAAGTGGTTCTAACTTGTGAGTCTATGGGTGAAATCCTAAAGTGCGACCATTCAAATGAAAGCTACTGAGCCGTACTTTCCTGTGGTGCTGTTTATGATGATGTTCAAAGTGGTTCTAACTTTTGAGTCTGTGGGTGAAATCTCAAAGTGTGACCATTCAAATGAAAGCTACTGAGCAGTACTTTCCTGTGATGCTGTTTATTATGCTGTTCAAGGTGGTTCTAACTTTTGAGTCTGTGGGTGAAATCCTAAAGTGTGACCATTCAAATGAAAGCTACTGAGCAGTACTTTCCTGTGATGCTGTTTATTATGCTGTTCAAGGTGATTCTAACTTTTGAGTCTGTGGGTGAAATCTCAAAGTGTGACCATTCAAATGAAAGCTACTGAGCAGTACTTTCCTGTGGTGCTGTTTATTATGCTGTTCAAGGTGGTTCTCACTTTTGAGTCTGTGGATGAAATCCTTAAGTGTGTCCATTCAAATGAAAGCTACTGAGCAATACTTTCCAGTGGTGCTGTTTATTATGCTGTTCAAGGTGGTTCTCACTTTTGAGTCTGTGGGTGAAATCCTAAAGTGCGACCATTCAAATGAAAGCTACTGAGGAGTACTTTCCTCTGGTGCTGTTTATTATGCTGTTCAAGGTGATTCTAACTTTTGAGTCTGTGGGTGAAATCTCAAAGTGTGACCATTCAAATGAAAGCTACTGAGCAGTACTTTCCTGTGATGCTGTTTATTATGCTGTTCAAGGTGATTCTAACTTTTGAGTCTGTGGGTGAAATCTCAAAGTCTGACCATTCAAATGAAAGCTACTGAGCAGTACTTTCCTCTGGTGCTGTTTATTATGCTGTTCAAGGTGGTTCTAACTTTTGAGTCTGTGGGTGAAATCCTAAAGTGTGACCATTCAAATGAAAGCTACTGAGCAGTACTTTCCTGTGGTGCTGTTTATTATGCTGTTCAAGGTGGTTCTCACTTTTGAGTCTGTGGATGAAATCCTTAAGTGTGTCCATTCAAATGAAAGCTACTGAGCAATACTTTCCAGTGGTGCTGTTTATTATGCTGTTCAAGGTGGTTCTCACTTTTGAGTCTGTGGGTGAAATCCTGAAGTGCGACCATTCAAATGAAAGCTACTGAGCAGTACTTTCCTCTGGTGCTGTTTATTATGCTGTTCAAGGTGATTCTAACTTTTGAGTCTGTGGGTGAAATCTTAAAGTGTGACCATTCAAATGAAAGCTACTGAGCAGTACTTTCCTCTGACAATACTCTTTATAATGGTTCACAAGGTGGTTCAGTCTGACCTTGACTATCTGGACTTCTCGATTATCTACACTGTTTCCTCTTCCAGATTTTTTCAAGACAGTAACAAGTCATGATGAAGATCCCTGTAAACAATCTCATGATTGATTTTTATTTTCCTTTTCAAAGAGCAAACATTTAAGACCATTGCATGAAGTTCATTTGTACAAAACACTACGCTATCGCATTGAATACCAATTTTTTAATATTTTGATTTTTAATTATGCTGCCTCATTAATATTCATATTTTCAGTCCCGGCAAATCAAAGTTTGGCTGTTCTTACTTTTGAGTCTATGGATGAAATTTAAAAGAGTAACCAAGGAGTATAAATCAAAGCCAGCAAACAGTGATTTTTGGGCTAAATCTTTCATGCTGTGACTCAAAGTTTTGTCGACAGAATCCTTGAGTCCTTTATCCTTCAAATAAATTAAGCTAGTCGACAACTTCACATTGCTCTCTGAAGGTACTGTTTATTATGCTGTGTAAGGCTGTACTACGAGAAATGTTTGATTTACAGTCAACGCGAAGCCATTTCTAGTGCGAACGAATTTTTGCAAGCGCAACGAAACTTCAAAGATTCCGTCGACTAACTTTGGAGGCTGTATTGTCAGGCGAGAAAATCCTTTGTTCGTTGACATCCATCCGTCATTGGGTCATCAAATTGATGACGCTCCTTCAGTGTTTTTGCGGTTGCCTTGCATTAGAGCCATCTGTCACTAAAAAAATTTCGCATCTTCATGTGCGAACAGGATTACGAAAATTTGGTGATTACAAAATTTTCACTTTTTTGCAAACGCCAAACTCAAATTTTCGTCTTAGTGCGAACAGGCCTAGGCTGTATATGCAGGTAAAATCCATGTGGATGGCGATTGACAGTTACTAAGCACGAAGCAATAGTTTGTAATTTTTTCTGTTCCTCAAAAGTAGCAAAACGATTTTATTTTATTCTGTCCATTAAAACTTAGGCCCTGTTCGCACTAAGACGAAAATTTGAGTTCGGCGTTTGCAAAAAAAGTGAAAATTTTGTAATCACCAATTTTTTGTTTTCGTAATCCTGTTCGCACATGAAGATGCGAAATTTTTTTTTAGTGACAGATGGCTCTAATGCAAGGCAACCCCAAAACCCACGCTGAAGGAGTCCGTCATCAATTTGATGACCCAATGACGGATGGATGTCAACGAACAAAGGATTTTCTCGCCTGACAAAATTTTTACAGCCTCCAAAGTTAGTCGACGGAATCTTTGAAGTTTCGTTGCGCTTGCAAAAATTTTGGTGGGTGCAAAAAATCGTTCGCACTAGAAATGGCTTCGCGTTGACAGATTTCTTGGTAAATCAAACAAAATTTCGCGTAGTGCGAACAGGCCCTTAGCCGCCGTACATCTACGAAGAATCCACACCTTCCTACCTTCTATCCACAGATTTTCCGCATTCGTTTCCAGCTTTGCTCTCGTCAATCCAAACGCTGAAAGAATCAAAGGGATGAAGCCCAACAAAATAACTTTCCCGCAATGTCGTTGTGCGACCCTTCCAAATTTCTTGAGGACAGTTTGGAGAGCGGCTCGCACTTTCAAAGCTTTTCTGTTCCCTCTGGCACGGCCCTGCCAAACAAATATATTTATTTATCGACCGTTTAGAAGGCGGAAAAATATTATTTCAGGTTCAGTGTTGCGCAGTCACTTTTTCAGGCCTACGTGATTATTTTTACTCCTCCAGATCGCCGAGATAAGCAACAAGTTCTCTCAGTTTTTGCTACGTGTACATTTTATTCGCTTAATTTGTAACATTTCATGAACGCGATTATTCACACGAAATTACTTTAATGCCCTGCGATTTTTCCGACATACTTTCACATGCAAAGGGAAAAAATATAACACGTGCTCTTTAGACCACCCAACAATGACAAGTTTGCCAAAAGCCATGAAAAACATAACAAGCATTAAAGGCAGGAAGGGCGAGGTTTATGGAACCAGCGACTATCAAAGATCATGACATGCTGAAATTTCGTGCGTGATGTTAGCTTATATAGAATCCTTTTTAAACCTTTTACTGCTGCCATCTAGAATCGACGAAAAATGGGGATTTACGAGGGTAGCAATGCGCGAAATTTACAACAGATTTGAGCCATCCAAGTGCTGCCGTAAGTTGATTCATTCGGTGGACACCAATCGCGAATCCGATCTTTTGTTGTTCAACGTCAAAAGTCGACAGCAAAGCAAGCCGACAGAAGGGAAAGTTATTCCGGCGCCTGTCCACAAACAAAGTAAGTCAGAACAGTTCATCTAAAATAACAGAGATGTACGGAGAGAAAAGAAGGAAATAGCGATGAGCCAAAGTTTATAGATAGCTGGCTATTAATTATAAAGCCCCTTGGTGGGCTTTTCGATCGGAGCGGACGTCTAACACAGTTTTTAAACCACAAAAGCGATGCTTTATGTCCAAGATAAACTACCTTTCAAGGTGTCATATTAAAACGTTTGCCTCTGGTTTTGTGCGCCCAAACGGCAAAATTCTCGTAAGTCGCATTATAGCATCAAGGTCAAAATGCCGTAAAAAAGTCGGTTGCGACCTCCCTCGTCGCAAAACGTTAGGCAAGTGGTCCTTCGAGAGATTAATACGCCGTATTGTGTGCCACTACAAGGTGTATATTTTGCGCGATTTCGCGATCAGATTTTTAAATTGAAGCAGCAAACAATTTGGCCATCATCTGAAGGCACATATTGCCTTAGGAAAGTAATCATTGAAAGGAAAATCCTGCTGGATTCCGCTTGACGCGAAACCTTCACAGAGTAATGTAAACAACACTGCTGAGCGCGCAAAGGCACACTTGACTACGAGCTGCTGCGATGCAAATACAGTATGTAATCAAACTGCCCTGCTAACTAGCGCTGGATTATTAATGCCAGTGTACCTGGTCGATCTCCCGAAGCGCATCTTCTGCCCAAGTGAAGTTTTTCGCTGGATAAGCGCTCATATCGAGCTTTCAAAGAGAAGACAGTCCACCACGCGGGTTCGTAGCTTCAACACAGAACACAGCGGATCGTTTTCACAGCGCGCTCGCTCTGTGTCCACGGCACGCAAAACAGCCGTCAAATTCTACCTCAAAGAGCGTCTCGATCGTAACAAAGACACCACGACCCGAAAACATGGCATTCTCAGGCCATAATCCATATTATAGTCATTCAGTTGTTCGCCAATGTACATTCCCTGAGCTTGGCTCTCTGAAAGTCGATCTCCACTTGTCATTCCTGTGTGAAAAATAATCCGCGCACAGTTGTGCTTGTTCAACGTCACCGTTGAGCGCTCGTGATTGGTCGGTTGTGTCTGTCGTTACATAGGACCACACACAACGAAGGCATCTGCTACGACCGTGTTTTATCTCCAGCCATCCGCAAGCTAGACCAACAACATCGCCACTAAAAGGTTTGTAATAAAGAGCTCCGGCTCAAAGTTGACTCTCAAAATAAATCACGTACGAGAATAAAGAAACCCCGAAGCAGTACAAATACAAATCTTCAAAGAGAAAGTATTGTAATACACGCATGCATCGGAATGTTTTCATTCCACAAAATTTTCGCTTCTAAGTGGCGGTTTTCCTCGTCCACTCCAAAACTTCCTCTGGGTGAATCTTCAGTCGGGCGTGTTGCCTCCGATTTTGAGTTCCCCATTGAGGAAAGAAAATTATAAACAAGACCAAGAAAAAATAAAAAAAATAGAATTGTTATAATTCACTCTTTTTCCTCAACTCGCGCCTCGTTGAGTCACGTGACATGTGCAATTACAATTTTTGCCCTGAAGAAGGCTATTTCCGGCCTCTATCAATTAACGTCAGATTTTTTCTGTTGGCTCTTTTGACAGCGAGATAATCGTTTCGAGATGGGTTTGTATTGTTCTTAAACACCTTTTACGCCTCAAAGCGGCATGATGCATGAGTGCATGCATGGTCTTGCATTCAAGATTTTAACAGCCATTATCATCAATTTCCGCTCTGAAAAAAGCCTTTCTTGTGTACGCTTGGCTTTGTTTAATAACCACGAGGTGATAAATGAGTCTGGCTGGTGTTAGATGTACTTGGCTTTTTCAGCTTTCGTTTTTCTGCCGTAAGGACATCCGCGTTATCAGTTAAGCTTTTCATTGGGTAGCCATTTTAGAAGATTGATGCCACTCAAAGCACATTCACAGACTCGCTGGCGTCGAGATCGCTTCCATTTGCAAGCCGTTGAAATTCTGCAGAGCGCTTGTGTTGTTTGTGTTAATATTTTGATTGGACTCGGCCGGTGAACGGTAAATAGATTTAGCGGAAGAGAACCCACACAATCGCTGTTGCAGACACGATATTTGGAAAGGCAATATGCTAAGCGAAATCAAGAACACATGCACAGTTGCATTCACACTTTTCGAGATTCTTTGCCACTTCATCAATAGCCTATTAGTCTACGACCTCTTGGATCGCAACATCGTAAAGAAGCGACAAGCACTCTGTCCGCCACGCACAGAAAATCAAAAAAAAGGTGGTCCTTTGAGTTCCAGTTTCCGAACGGCATTAACATTCTTATTTAAAAGGCCAACCTCCTGTCATTTAGTTGATTACTACGGAATACGAGGATAGGTTTCACCCGAAGGGGAGCTCCGCCCGGATGTTCCCCGCTCATTCTTTCAAACAAGAATTCACCCTCACTGCAGGACTAACCCTCTCAGAATCACCTTACTAGAAGATACACCTTTCTAAAGCACCAGGATTAGCAAAACACAGAAGAATATCGTCTTGTTTATCGAAAAAGCAAGACTACATACAACTCACACGGTGGCAAACGTAATCTTGCTTTATCATTTGTTCAAGGAATCTTGGATCAGTTTTTTTCCCTTTCCAACACTCGATTAATTAAATTGCCACATCCCTGTTCAAAGTCTATGTTCGCGACCATCTGTAATAATAACTGTTGAATTTCTCTACCCTTTTGCACATTCCAGTGGTGAAAAGACGCCCCACATGCCGCCATATGGATTTCACCCCCCACCCCCTCCCCCGCCCCATCACTTCTTGCACTAGGGTGCTGTCCCAATAGCGTAGGAGATACGCTTGTGAAAGAGGTGCAATTCCTGTTTGAAATATCCGATCTGAGCCTCCCTGAATCCCCTCAAAAAAAAATCCCCTCTTCTCCCCGGTCCTGGGATCCTGGAATAAAACTTATCACACATTTCGAATTTTCGTTATTTTCGCGGTTTTCCTGGAATTCTTTTTAACCCCCACCTAACACTTTTGCGAATTTCCGTAACTTCAGAATTTTGGCAGTATTTTCGCAAAATTCACAGTTCTCGTCGATTGCTCGTGGTTTTTTTCTAATTTTAATTTTTGACCAAGGCCAAGCGACAAAACTGGACAAAAGTGCACATTTTTGCAAACAACCCACCTGACATCTGGCTCAAACAGTTTCTCCAGAAGCTCACTTTTTCGTAATTTTGCTAGATTTTGCATATTATCAAAGACTGCGACAAAAATCTGTAAACTTTCTAATTTTTGTAGCTGTGCTACATCCTAGGCAAAAATCGAATTCACTGTCCGACAATTGTAGTCTAGACATGTTCATTGTCACGCTTCTGTCATAGTTAAAGAAAAGCACACAGTGAATGGTCGCTATGGAAGGGATCTAAATTGTGTGAAGACAACCTCTATCTACTTCCTCTCCCCCCCCCCCCCCCCCCCCCCGTCCCTGCCCACCGTATAACAACAATAAACACTCAACGTAAAACCACGGTTGAAAAATTCCCGTCTTTTTTACATATTGGTCTTTCGCGTTCCCCTCCTCTTTTCCCTGACACGCCCAGTGACTAATAACCTTTCGGAAGGATTTATGCTAGTGGTATTCAACTGCACAGTGCATGGAGAAATCAAATAAAGCATTTGTTGTTGTTGATTCCACATGCGCCGGAAGAAAACAATGAAACAATTAAAATTTCTCCCATTGAGAATCATAATTTTTTGTTATTTGTGAAGGTGAAGGAAATAAGAAAAGGAATTGGTCTCTCAAAAGAAATCAGGGGTCACCGTGTATTCAAAACTGAGCCTTAGACCTATCCATTTCTTTCTGAGCGCACGTGCTCGATGTATGACGATACGAAGTCCATTCTGTGTGCAGTAAAGCCCCAGCTAAACAATCAAACATTTTCATCCAACATCGTGTTTGTCAAACATAACGTTGGATGGCTAAACGGAAAGAAGCAGAAGACAAAGCGAGTCCACGGAACGATTTTTGCGTATTATCCCGGAAATTTCGACGTTATGCGGTGGTTCATTTACGGGTGCCTTTTACCGGCTGCCTGAAACGCTTTGGTGGTTGGGATGGCTAAACGATCAAACATTTGCTCGTAACACAAAATGTATCAGTGTTAGATGAAAACGTTTGATGTAGAGTCAAACACGGGAAATCATTTATGTTGGATGAAAATGTTTGATCGTTTAGCCAGGGCTTAAGGATGTGCTCTTTTATACCCTCTCCTTTCTCATTCGTGTTCTTTTTAGCTCGAGTAGACTTACGCTCAAACACCGTTGTTTAATTAATATTTAACCCTAGAGAAAATGCCAAAACGTTCCTCTGCCAAGTTTTCCAAAAGAAAAAAAACACCGTTGTTTAATTAATATTTAACCCTAGAGAAAATGCCAAAACTTTCCTCTGCCAAGTTTTCCAAAAGAAAACAAAAAAAAAGACAAGTCTTTTTTCCACTTTATTAAGATGTTTAATCCACATTCAGCCTCTTTTTTTCTTTCTGTTTTTCTTCTATAATTTTATACTTTAAAGATGGCACAAAGAATTTGGTAAAAATAGGGCATTAATGCCGAAATAATCGGTCTTAAGGTCCCCAGTGATTTAATCTGTTTGATTAGGTGTTCCATGAACCACTAAAAACTACATCCCAAGCACACGGGACAGTTTACTGTTGTTCTGAGCCAACATTTTCAGTCTGAATTTCGACGAATGAATATCTAGATTTTTTTTATATTTCGATCCGAGTCAGAAATGTGAAAACATTTTTGTCGAGGCTTATGCGATGGGATTTTTGCGAGGGATTTAATCAGTGGATTGGTGGTTTTTCGTAATTCTGACCGTCGATTTGAAATAACTGCACTGACATTCTCTGTTGGAACATCAAAGTGTTGCGAGTAGAGCACCTTCGGAGGTCACGGGCATAGGTCTCACTACCCTCCTCACACGGTGAATAAGCTTACTGGTTTGCCGGTTGCCTCCTGCCCTAAGAATTTAAGAAGGTGAGACGCAGTGACAAGAACGAACAGCAGAAGGCATATCCCTGATTTTTTTCCCCTTCAAAGAAAAAGTGAACCAGAAATTCTACTTAAGTCGGATATCGTTCCAATAATATCACTTTCCGCAAGTTTCCCCGTGTGGGATCCATTTTTTTCACTTTCTATTTAATTTTTTTCGTGCAGAGAATAAAGGGGGTTAAGGACGAAAACCACGAGGTCAAAGTTTCTTCTAGCTACGTATTATTTACAAGACGGCCCCACGAAATCGGAAACTAGGAAATCCCGGGGGGAGGGTACTCCCTTATATTGGCTATGTAGCTATGTACGGCCCCAAAGGGTATGGTTTTTTAGCCGTTTTGGTCTGAAATAAGGTATCGATTTTCACCATTTTGGTCTGAAATAGGGTATGGTTTGTGCACTCCAGTCTTGAATTTGATATGTTTTCTCGAAGAACCTACTTCTCCATCATTAGGCGATAAGACCATCAACAAAAGCCCTTCCTTTTTGTCTTTTAATTGTGTTTACGCCAACCGTGTACGTGAAATAGGTCTGACATAGGGTATCGAATTTTTGGTCAGGTCTGAAATAGGGTAGGGAAAATCGCAGATTTTGGTCATTTTGGTCTGAAATAGGGTAAGGGTTTTAGGAAGCGGGCCACACACCCCCACCCAATTTTTTCTGGGAGTACCACCCCCCACGGGACCCATATCTACTTCCCGACATGCTAGTCTATTTTTAGAGCAGGCGCGAGCTCAATTGCGCGGTTAGAATTTGTCAAATTTTAAGAGCTGATTACTAAATCTGGGTTTCGACAATTGCATGGTCTATCCTCTCTTCTTATGGAGACAGTAATCTTAGCCAGTCGCCAAAAGAGTGTTGTAGCACGCTTATAAATGCATAGTTCGCATACGTCAAATCCTTGACGATCAGCTCGTTTTACAATAACTTCTTTCCCTTCTCGTAAACAAAATTCTTTAGGAGAGCGTCACGGTTTCAGTTGTTTTGCAAAAGCAGTGTAAACTAAGGCAAAAGACATAGTTTACCTTCAAACATTTATTAAATTGCTGTCAAAGTTTACTTATTCGTTGTAGTATTTTGAACGGGACGAAATGCTAGTGGCCATTTACCTTGGATCAGTCCTGTGGACGAAACCCTGAAGTGAACATTCAAATGAAAGCTACTGAGCAGTACTTTCCTGTAATGCGTGTTGAATTGTGTTGTACAAGTAATTACTAGTAAAGTGTCATCATTCAAGTGAAAGCTAGTTAGCCTCTACTTAGCAGTTTTTTTCCTGCGGTGTTTTGTATTATGCTGCTCAAGGTGCTTCTAATGTTTCATTTTTAGACGATATCTTGAAGTTTGACCATTCAAATAAGACTATGCTGCTGAGCAGTACTTTCCTGTGGTTCTGTCTATTACGCTGTACATGGTTGTTCTAACTTTTGGGTCGGTCAGGAGCCCACAGTGGGCTCCTGGGTCGGTGCATGAAATCCTAAGGCATGACCATTCAAATCGGAAAGTTACTGAGCAGTACTTTCCTGTGGTGCTGTTTATTATGCTGTACAGGGGGTTCTAACTTTTGAGTTTGTGGATGAAATCCTCAAGTGTGACCAAATGAAAGCTACTGAGCCGTACTTTCCTGTGGTACTGTTTATTATTCTGTACAACCGAGGTTGTTCTAACTTTTTCAATATTCTGTAGCTGGAATCCTAACTTGTAAGCATTGAAACACGAGCTATTGTGAGCTGCACTTACTTTAGTGTAGAGCTCTTTATGACTTTCCACAAGGTTGTTATTACATCTGACCCTTTGAATTAAATCTCTTTAATAACGTGACCATTCATTTAACAGTTACATAGTGAGTACTGTTTGTGGTTTGTGCTGCGGTCTATAGCTAGCACGGATCGAATTTTTGATCACCGAAATGCAATCCTTGAGCGCGTCCGTATCAAACGCAGTGCTGTTTAACAGAGACTTGCAGATTACATTTCAGTCCCAGTCGATGAACTTTGACGTCAACTCTTGGCGGCGAAAACCAAAACTGTTACAAAACTACTTCAAATGTAATGTAACATTGTTAAGGGAGGAATTCCACAGCACGCGTCTCGGCATATTTATTATCCACTACTCCATAATCCGAAGGTTTAATTTCGGCAATTGACCTTTTTACCGATTATTCATTTCGTTACCCAGTCATAGTTTTGACTTTCGACTTTGTGGGTGAAATCCTATAAAACGTGTGGCCATTTCGATAAGTTGGGAATCAGATCATTATAGGCGAAAAGCGGTCTGTAAAAATGACACTTGTACACTTTTTTTCTCAGGCTTAGTTTATTTTCACTACAGCTGCTTAAGTAGTGTTCATAACTGCAACGATCACTCACACATTCATTCTCTAATCCGCAGTTCAAATATATGATTTCATACGTTCGGCTCACTCATTTATTCATTGCTCACGGGTTAAATACAAACCAACAAAATGACCAGCTCCCAGTTGGCTTGTTAGCTCAGTCGGGTAGAGTGCTGCACCGGTATCGCAGAGGTCGTGGGTTCGAATCCCGTACAAGCCTGAATTTTTTTCAGGCTTTATTTTCACTACTGCTTAAGAAGTGTCCATAACTGCGATGATCACTCACATTTTCGGTCTCTCTCTCATTTCCAACACTAGTTTACGAATTGAATGCGGTATTTTCTCGCCCATTGCCAAGAGGAGAGACCCTGGAAACGAGGTAGATGAAATATCAGACCTGCAGTTAGAACAATTTCAATGCATTTCCGAAACTAGAAAAACTTGTTTAAACTGTACGAAAGGCGTCGGACTTTTCAGTTTGTTAACAAAATTCCATTAAGGTGTTTATTTCTGGCATGCACTTTGTCTCAGAATGGAGTAAAATGAAGTTTTGGGATGTTTTCGGTTTGCGCGGTTGAGCGGTATTCCTATGTCGTATTCAAGTGGGCTGTTTTAGCCATCTGAACGCGATTAAGGGACCTCCAGTTTCCGTTTCCGACTTGGTGATGGACGAGGCCATATATGGAAAGTTTCCAGAACTTTCTACGAGACAAGAGCACTTGACACAGTATGTAGAATGGTCAAAGCAACAAAATGCTTGATAGGTTAAATTAGGTAGTGACACGTTTTGACAAAGCATGATTGATAAATACCCGTGGTAACGAAAACAGACGGGAAAATCTTAAGTGTCTTTGCTACTGACCTCACTCATTTGCATAAAACATAACAGCTTTTGCGAACCGTGAATCAGAAGGCCGAACACTTCCGTTTAATTTAATTTATACCCAGGCGATTAATTAACCATGAATGGAGTGTATCAGGGTAATCCATTAGCCGGGAACTTCAATGCCTTTCCTTGTGTGCAAGGGTCACCCGGAGCTTTTGAGTTTTGGCAAACACACTTTGTTCTCTGGACATTTACACCAGGGGTCTAATCGAAAGGCCAGTGTCATTTATTTTTAGCCGCAATCACATCCAATAGCCTTAAAACATATTTGTATCAATCGAATTGTTAAAATGATTAGACAGTTTTGTTAACAAATACTCTGTTAATGCGCAGGAACTATTTTTTTTATTATATTTGGCTGCCGAGGGTTTCAATGGAGGCGGATTGTAACTTGAAGTCGTTAGTTTTTTTTTTTGGGGGGGGCATCAGTCAACTGCTAAATTCCTCTTGCTTCTCGAGTGAAGCAACTACTTGTTACAGAAAAAATGATTAGACGGTTTTGTTAACAAATACTCTGTTAATGTGCAGAAACTATTTTTAATTATATTTGGCTGTAGAGGGTTTCAGTGGTGGCGGATTGTAACTTGAAATCGGTTTTTTTTTTGGCATCGGTCAACTGCTAAATTCCTCTTGCTTCTCGAGTGAAGCAACTACTTGTTACAGAAAAAGTAATTTCAATAACATCAATTTCGTGCTGTTTTGGCCAGAAAACAGCGAAATTCCCGGGTGCAGTGACAATCCAAAAAGGATCATGTTAGCTTTGAAAGACTAAACAGAAACATCTTCAACATGAATCTAAAAACAATTAAATAGTTGTGGTTTATTAAGAGTCGCTACATATTATAAAACAAAAGACTTCAGATCTATAAATATGAATATCATGTATTCTTGTAGTTCGTTGTCCCGGCCAAGTTTCTCGGTTTGGCGGCTGTAAATAGCCGAGATGTAGATGAACCGTAGATGGATTGCAACTCAGGAAAGTAAGGTCACCTTTTTTAAGTAAAAACTTTTTGTGACCAGTTTTTCTTGGTGGTTCAGATATGTTTCATGCAGTGAACATGTGAACTGAATTTCGCCAGGCTCTTTTTTAAAATCAAAATTACAAGAAATCTGTGAGACATGTACCACTGATTTGTATCCATTACAAAGTTACACCGGCGCATTCTATGACCTGAAAGTTATCGTTTTTCTCTCGTTGCTGATTGAAACGGCTAGAAGTCGCGTGAAAGGATGTGAACGTTTTTTTCTTCTCCCATTTTTTTCATAATTAGTTCATATAACAGAACCAAATGCATTTCGGAAACAGACTAATGGCAATGCAGCAAGGCTGGGGGGGGGGGGGGGGGTCAAATATCCCTAAATTCAGTTTTTAATGACAATCTCGTATCAGAGCTTTATACATCGCTGGCCAACAACCGACAATGGAACAACAAATGGAAATAATTTTACTCGATCTCCGGCCACCACGGAGAAAATCAACTTCAACGAGCCTAACTGATTAAAGGGCTGGCAACCCCACTCTTTTTAGCCGGGTGATTTGGTTTAAGTGGTAAGCACTTCTGGGCCCGGTTGTTCCCAAGCCGACCCAGGATTAGGAGTTAACCAAAGTTTTCATCTCGCTAGTTGGGAAGGTTTTGTAAATCAGATTTTACCCTTAAAGTAAAGTGTGATTCCAATCCAAACTTAAGGGTTAAAATCCTTTGAAATGTTTTATTGAACAGCGGCTAAACTGTACTCAAAGTTCCCTCTAATCCGGTATTAGCTAGCCTCCTATGCAGCCGTTGTTTGTGTCGAGTCTATTCTCTCTCCTCACCAACGTCGGCTCAACCGAGCCGAACATTCCATTCCCAATGTGTCTGAGTATCCAATCAGGAGGGAGAATAGATCAATAGAACCGACAAACACAACGGTTGCGAAGCTTAGCCACCGACATTTAAAAGCCACGATGTGATTGGTCAGTTCCTGGAATGGAATGTCCGGCTCGGTTCAGAAGATGTTGGTGGGGAAGGAGAATAGGACCGACACAAACAACGGCTGCGGAGGAGACTAGATATTAGCTCAATTGTGCTTTCGACAACTGAGCCTTGCAACCTATGTCGGCTCCACATAACAGTTTGAATATTGGGACAAGATTTTACCACGTATGTGTTCTGTCACTCTGCATTTTCCAGCTTGTTTGAGTCGTATTTTACAAAAGTCATTCAAATCTAGAATAACTTTCTTGTGAAGAAACCTTTGTAAAGCCGGCCCTTATTTCAGGTGGCTTATTACGGACTTCAGGGCCTCAAAAGTGATTAAGAGGGCTTTTTTAGAAAATGATTTCAAACAGGAAACTTCGGTCTCGGTATAGAAATTTGAAAGAATATACATTATGAAAAGTATCCTAAATGGGCTAAATGTGCAAGCAATCAGTTGTTCAAATCACAATGAAGCAAACCTATAGTTTAATTAATCATTTAATAAAAGTTGTCCAAGGGACTTATTCCCTTCAGCCACGACTCTCAAAATGCTTCTAACGAGCGGGATGAAAGCTTCTGTGGATTAGCGTAATCGGCTTTCGACTGGACCCAACGTTTTCAAGGGTACGACTCTTCAAACTGTGACCCACACTATAAACCCCGCCTTGGTTTTATCCCCTTTTAGCAAAAAGAATCATACAAACCCATTCCATGAGAGCGGTATATAGCGTTTACGATGAAGTCGTTTAATGCTCCGTGGTATTTGACTTATGATATCAAGGGTCTCAGGACATGAGCAATTAAGGGTGCTCCCTGATTGGTTCCCTCCTATGCGATATCACTTCATATCTCACAAGTAGAGAAATCGCCCAATTCCAAGTAAATGAAGGTGAAATAATGATTTATTTCCTGGAGGACAAATTTCATTCATTCGAGCGGATTCAAGCTTTTTCAATTACTAATGAGGCAGTCGCGTTGAAATTAAAAGTATGCTACTCCATTCTAGTAAAATAATATGTTGGAAACGTGACCCAATCATATAGCTAGCGTAGTCCTGAAAAATGTGACCCTACCCAGGGGCCTGACAACCTTATAGCCTTCAATGCCAAGAGGTATCCCTTTTCTCCCAACTGACTGGGGTTGTTACGAAGTAAGTCAATTATATACAGTGACTCGCGGTGAAAACTAAAGCAAGCTGTTGAAATAAAGGCTCATCCTCTTCTTCTGAAGTTGTTGTTTGAATGAAGTCCGCGTTAAAATGCACCGTGAGAAATCAACTTTTAACCAGATTGAAAGTTTATACCAGATATTCTTAACTGGCTAGGTTTTCATGAATTTGCTTTGATCAATCGTATAGAGCTCCAATCGTCAAATGTTTTAGATGTACTGTACCTTTAAAACTGTAAACAATTTTGCATTTTTCAGCCGAGTGCACTCTGTAAAAATATGAGGTATACGTTTTGTACCACACACTCATGTTAACAAAATAGGAAGAAATTGCAGCCGGGTGGTCGAACATATAACATGAAATAGGAAGATCTGCTGTTTGGTAGCCAAATATTCGTCTAATAAACCACAGAAGTTACCAAAATATGGCACGCTATGGTACGTGATGATTTTGTGGTAAATTCAATTAGCAGCCGGACAGTTGGTGGGAGGCCAACGGGCGCCTTGGACGACAAACAAGGAGGTTTCTCGCCGTCAAGTCACAATGGATGTCAACTCGCCAAATGGCGACAAATGTTGCGTCTGATTTTTACCGTCTGACCGCTACAGGAAGGGTTTCTCAATTGGCTTAAGGCGATCAGTTCCATTCAGAGGCACAGCTGCACGGGCATAATGCAACTGAACAATTTAAACGGGTAATTAATAGCTTTTTGTATTGATTTAAACTTAATTTTGACAAAGGCAGGGTTTGCTTCCCTGTCGAGCATTTCATGCTACAGAAGTTCAATTTCAGTACAGACTTGAAACTTGGAACCGAAGTTATGATTGCAGCAAAGTAAGAAGAGAACCGCTCAGATACTTTCAGTTGATTAAGCAATACCACAAGTTTCTATGGTTTATAGGCTGATAAACCACGCGGTACGTTGGAAGAACACTCGAAGATTTCGTGAATCACGAGCCGCAGGCGAGTGATTTACGAATTCTTCGAGTGTTCTTCCAACATCCCAAGTGGTTTATCAGCCTATAAACCATAGAAACTTGTGGTATATTGCTTTTATATAATAATTCAGAAGACGCGCGAAATTTCCATGAGTTTACTGGTACAATAAACCATAGCTGATTGACCAATCAGAGCGCGCGAATTGACTTTGGTTATTATATAAATGGTAATATCTTTGGACTTATCGACAACTCAAAACATCCTTTTACAGCATAACAAACGGTACAGAAAGAAAGTGGTGCTAAGTAGCTTTAATTTCATTGGTCAAATTAATGACTTCAGGATTTTAGTCGTAGACAGACCTGATCAAAGTTGGAACCACCTTGTAGAGCGTATTAAAACCGCACCACAGGAAGTTACCGTTCATAGGTCACACTTATATATTTATAGGTTTTCATCTACAGACTCAAAGGTGTAGCATAAGAAATTGCAAATCAGGGAAAGAGTACTGCTCAGTAGCTTTCAATTGAAAGGTCACACTTTAGTATTTTATCCACGACTCAAAAGTAAGAACCACCTTGTACAGCATAAACAGCACCACAGGAAAGGACTGCTCAGTAGCTTTCATTTGAATGGTCACACTTTAGTATTTTATCCACAGACTCAAAAGTTAGAACCACCTTGTTCAGCATAATAAACAGCACCATAGGAAAGTACTGCTCAGTAGCTTTCATTTGAATGGTCACACTTTAGGATTTCATCCACAAACTCACAAGGTAGAACAACCTTAAGCTTGAACAGCATAATAAACAGCACCATAGGAAAGTACTGCTCAGTAGCTTTCAATTGAAAGGTCAGACTTTAGCATTTTATCCACAGCTCAAAAGTTACAGCTGCAATAGAACTGCCTTGCCTGCACTGACGGAAGCATTTTAAAAAAGATAGCAGAATCGAACAGGAAAGTTATTTTCGAGTGACCCCAGTCGCAAAAAAAAAAAAAGTAAACATTGTGGAGCATATCCTCCCATGACCAATAGTGTTTACTTGGTCACAGTTCCGGTTTTCCACTCGCAGCTCGCAGCCAAATTATACTTTACAGTAAAATGATGATCACCACGAAAATAAATTGGTATCGGTATGGATAAATAGCTTTTTTGTAGCAGTTGAATGGATTCTGAGGTTTAAACTGAAGGGGATAACATCTTAGCCCATAGCAATACTTCCGGACGGAAATCCAAGCACTGACCAGACACCCTTTCATTGACGCCCTGTGTCTAAGAATTATAACGTGGAATAACTGGCTTTTCATTAGTTTGTGTCTTGTTAGAGAGCCTAACAAGTGCTGAGTGCTTAAGTCTGTGAGGCATCTTTCTTTGATGCTTGTTCTGTTACGCAACCTTGGTGGTTGCTCTTAAACCCTGGCGTTTACGAACAGCGCGTGCATCAATTAGCTAAACGTTTTGAATCGTTGCGTCTATCTCGTGAGAGAGGCGCGCAAGCATTTTCAAGGAACTGAGGTTTTCAGACACTGGGCATTGAATGAAATATTCCATTTTCCTTATCCTTCAGTCGCTCCTCGCAAACTAAGACTAAGATTTGCGTGCATTCACTTTCGATAAATTTTGAAAGGGTTTGCAGAAGAGGCGAGTTTCACTACACTGTGAGAAAACAGTTTGTGCACTGACTGTACATAAACGTCACAAATTTTATTTATTTATAAGCAATTCTTAATGGGAAATAACTGAGCTATAATTCTCAGTAAAAGGGGTTCCTTCTCAAATCGATCGAAATTCGATAGTCATGTCTCTCTTAACTTGATTGAAAACCTCTCTACCTGTGCCATTGAAATTCCGTACATCACAAATACTCGCGTGGAAACCAATGTTTAACGCGATTAAAGAAAGAGTGGAGGAAGGTGATCGATCTCGTAATAAATATTTCTCGATTACAGTTCATAGTTTCCGCTACAGACGTTTCAACTATTCATCAAAACGGACTCTTAAGCCATGTCGTAACCTTTCTAGTGATCTAGGTTGATATCTAGATATTTTACATCACTTTTTTCTCTGTAAAGCTTCTTTTTAATCACAAGAACTCGGCCAAAACCGCAAATACTCATTTGTCAATGACACATTATTATAGTTCGTAATGAAAGACATGACACAGAAGGGGAGTTTTCCCTCCTTTCTCCACAGAAGCTGTAACATCAAATGTGTGGGAAAATATCGTGAAAATCTATGGTCACATTCTAAAAACTCGCGATGACCTTAAGATCGGGGAGATGAAATGAATTTTCCATACCGTCAAACACGGCGGACTCATCGTACGAAAACATAGCCTCAGAATTGTTAAAACCTTGATGCCTTAGAGATTACAAGCGTCGTAGCCTTAATCGGTCATTTTATAAGGGTATTTCTTGTTCGGTTCACAAAGAAAGCTTAAATAATTTGATAGGTTGTTTATTGTCCGTCGATTCCCTGTTATCTTGGTAATTGATTGCTAAATTCTTCTACATGTGCTCTTGTGATGAAAGGAAGACCGATACTTTGCGTTGAAATGTGTTCTGAAATACCTCGCATGAAAAATACCTTATCCCCCGAAAGAGAAAAAAACGTTTATCTCTTCAAACAGCAAAAGGAGCTGGTGTTATAATCTAGGTTTAGAGACAATATAATTTGAAGCTATAGTCGGCGATGAGAACCAGTACAATGAACTCAGTACCGGATGAGAGGTCATAATATTCGTATCGTAAACGCATGGCGTGTAAGTGAGATCTTTGAACTAAACTGTGCCAAATAGTTGCTTTCAGGTGGAGAAGATTCTCCAGGATTCTAAAATCTGAGAATGTCTGTCGACGCAGAGCTGAGAAGGTCACACCACGTTCAAGGAAAAGCAAAAATGGTTCGTGTCGAAGGGAAGGCTATATTCGGCAATATCGCCGCGCTTGAAACTCAACACGATAAATAATTGCTTTCCTACCTAGCGGTGTTTTATTCTCATATCTGGTCCCTTATCTGATTTAGAATTACCTCTGTCTGTCCTTGTGACAAGTTAGGTCTGCCTGGCGTTGATTTGACGTTGAATTTGATTCGTAGCATTATGGACGCAGCGCGAACGCCTCGCTGTATGGTGCGCGTGTGTCGTGACAAATTACACGGTGAGAATGAAATTAGGAGCGAACTGTTTGCTCGCCGCCTAATCGATGATATCAAGTTTAAAAATTGCGTTCCTCGAGGCCCATTTATTGCTTATGTCACTCTTCAGGTGAGAGAGATTTTTTTGCAGGTCACGGTTCACGAACACTATGAAAAAAAATACCAGGGCGCCTTTTGAGAAAGCTACTGCGCAATGTCTTGGCTGTTTTGTTTTCAAATAGAAGATAACATTGATATCCGTACACCAACGCGGCTCCCCACAGATCCGCGATAACGTAAATGTTTGTGTTTTTGTTTTGGTCGTATCAATTTTTTTGTCTAGTGGAGTTCCCATATGTTTTTTTTCCTTTAAGACCTTTGGTCGCACGATATTTATTTCACCCAAAAACGAAATTTAACATTGAAGATGTCTCAAATTTGCTATAGCAATTATTGTGGAAAATGCCGTGAGTGTGATCGGCAACAAAAAAATGTCCAGTTAATCTCCTTATTGGTGTTCTAAGAGGATTTCCTTTTGTAAGAAAAGGTCGCTTACTTGAATTTTACAGCAAATGTTCCAAGCAGCATCATGCAATTTTTCATTTGTTGTCTGGCTAGAGGAGGGGTCGGAGTAGATTCCGGGGGATATGAAACTCCCGGGAGATTTTTGGTTTGGGTGTATGCACTAGTCCTCAAACTGCGGACGCGACCACCAGTTAATATAGCTTCAGGCAGTCAGGTAGTTGAGTAAAATGGTGCGGAGAAAACGTACGAGATCACCTCCCGATTGCGGCAACACCTCATTTTGTGGCTGCATTCAACTACGTCCCTTTGTTGTCTGTGGATGTTACAAAAGGGGGAAAATGAAATTTCCCGGGGATTTTTGGTTGAGATGTGTCGATCGAGGAGTTCTCCAAATTTAGTTGCTAGATAAGAATCAGCAGTGGAGTAAATAAAACAGCCTTAAAAAATACAAGTCTGATCGAAGAGCTAAAAAAAGGTTTATACATTTTCGCAGTAGTTCGGTGACACAACCCGGCTACTATTCATCAGTGGCCAGTACAGAGGCAAAGACTGAAATGACATCATTCAGGAAATGGATCTTTAAGGGCAGAGTGGTTTATAGGCCTCACCCTTTCTGAACTGGATTGGGATTTTGTCCGTAGATGTGCAACTTAACTTATATTTGCCCCATCTCCCAACAACCTGGGAGTAAATCCCCAATTGAATGGTCACCTTCTTTGCGACCACCCGCAAGTAGAACCTTTGTGTGGTCAGACAAAGAACTTCATTGATAGCACTATACACCTATTTATTTATTGTTCAGTTATTTGTTAAGAAAATGTTTATCCAGGGACATATGTCAAGTGGGAGGAAACAGTCTTACCTAGCTGCACCTCGCTCGCACCAAAGTTTAAACATGTTTAGCATTTTTTGACTGGATAATTATATAACTAGTTTAATTGTGTGAGAACGAATATATGAAAATCATATTTCATTCAAAACCAGTTTCAAATAAAGTAATGGTAGACAACAATGAAAATAATGCACACAGGCATAAACGAAACAAAAATGACCCGCTCAGACATCAAACCACGGCCTGACCAGTCTCTTACGCATGCGCACAGACATTTAACGGTTCAAAACAAGTAAACAGAAGGTCAGGTTCGACATCCTGTTGGGAGATCTCGGGATACTTTTGTTTCGCGTATGCGAGTGCGGGCCCCACGCGCGTCTTTCATGTTTATTATCAGTAATACTGAAATGAAAGAAGTAAGCCTCAGATGGGTTCAAGTTAGACTTTAGTAATGTTGCAACGGTTCTTAGGCTTCGTTCACACTAATGCGTTTTCGTATAATGCGTTTTCGTATCCAAATGGAAACGCACACATATCGTTTTAGTGTGGACAGTCGAAAACGCATCGAAATGAAAACGTTTACGTCATCCTCACCGCGTAAGCTGTACCCAGGCATGCGCATATCATTTAACCTACGTCACACCATGTCATTCAGCGTCTTCGATCGTTTCAGTGTGGACAGTTGAAAACATTGCGAATTCGGTAGTGTGGACGCAGATCGTTTGAAAACGCATTAGCGTGGACGGGGCCGTAGATTATGCGGCAACTGGTTTTAAACCTGTGTTTTACCAACACTACGGGTACCTTACCAATTGTTATTGGTTCTTTCTGTCATTCCGGTAGCCTGGCCCTAGCTATAGGGAAGCTCAAGTGGTTCGGGCCAATCAGAATCAGCATTTTAACTTCGATCCAGTCCTTTGTGCTCGTGGCTTTACTCTGTATTGGCCCCACAGACTCAAGCTCCTTTGAGCCAGTCTCACTATGATATTATTTTTCTTCTGTGGAAGTCATGGTGGCCACGGTTGCTCAAAAACCGATTAATAAATATAATCTTGGATCAAAAATAATCGTAGATTAATCGCAGACGAGCAAAACTCTAGATCGAGTATTTTGACAATAGATCACATTATTTAATAAAACATCGAGCAAGGTTTATGGATCCCTTGTAGAACAATTTGTGCAGAGGTTGAAAGTCGTCAAGCTCGAAGTATTTACAGGAATCTACATCAACTGGGCTGAAAAACGGATTAATCAAATGGTAAAGCCAGCCGGAGGAAGTGACGTTAATTCTCCGGCCAGCATTACACGAGTTTATCTTCCATTAACAGTTGTTCTTTGGATCCCTTGATCATGTTGATTCAAAGCTTATTGCTGACCTACCTTAAAAATCTTTAAGAGTTGCAGGATCATTGTGCTCGCCTTAGGAAGTCCAGGGAAATTCCTTCTTATTTCTGCGCAATCTAATGAGAGCGAGGAACGTTTTATGCCGTTTCGTACATGCGTTTTTACTTATCCTAAGAAAAAACAGCAACTATCTCAGCTGATCCAAAGGGACCCGACGGAATTCACGTTTTATTACGAAGACTGGATTACATGCTAAAACATGTTTTCGAACGTTCTTATCAAAGAACCATACATCCAATTAATACGCCCACACTTGCACCGCATTTCGGTCTCGCCCAGCTTAACCCTCGCCTCAGGAAAACAGTCAAAAAGCAGCGTTCTGAATAAAGCAGAAAAATAGCCATACAGACAAACAGTTGAGGTAGATACGAGTTTAGGAGTTGAATGACCGGAAAGTCACAAACGCAGAACAGTTTCGATACTCATCCAACTTGATATGTCTTGGGGAGGGGAGGACAAGGGGCCTGGACAGGGGGAAGGGGGGGGGGGGGGGGGGTGGGGCGGAGTTCTCAATAAAGTTCCACGCGGAAACATCAGGACTACCTAAGCAACCTTCTGCATTGTTATATTGCATCAGTCTAATTTCTTCAGTCTGGCAAAATCTCAGCTTTTGCCACTCTTTCTAATTAGTGCTTGAATATGATTGCTGCCCTTTCGGGTTCTATCTATTTCGGTGACTCTTTGAAATACTATACTTTCAAACGATCGCCACCAATTCGCACACTACAACGATCAATGGTAAAAACCCTGGGGTACCTCCTCCTTCTCCTTTTTTCTCTCCCCCCCCCCCCCTCAGTTATCCCCGTTATCATTTCAATCTCGATTCGTATATCCAGATTAAAGGCTCAGGGCAAGCACGATTTTTCATGCAGAATTTACAATAGTCAAAATCGCCAAGCGATTTTGACTATAAACCTACAAGGTATCAACTGCGGACATTCATCGCTACTTACGCAGTAGCTAATTAAAGTTTGTTATTTCTGCCACGACCCATTAATCTAGATTATAAGCTAGAAATAACATGTCAGCAAAACTACTTATTAAACATCCAATTACTGAGAATCACGAAAAGGCGAACTTTACGATGTTACGGTATAATTCAGTACGAGATTTTGACTGAACAAGCAAGTTGGCAGTTGTGTCGCCTATACGATTACCCCCCCCCCCCCCCCTATGCTTATATAATTCAGTGATTACAATTTGGTATTTTAAGCACGATTTATAACTGAACTAGACTACACTCTAAGAGAAGGATGATATGCAAACTATGAGAATTGCCAGAGAAAGTGTTTCACACGACTTACTTGTAGAGTCAGTGTATTGCACGATTTAGTGTATAAGGTTTCGGCCCGTTTTGATTTATTTGAAACTAAGAGCTACTGGCTACGTATGTAACATTAAGTCTCCAGTGCCACTTTAACTATCAATCTTTTTTGTTACGATTTGGCCAACAACAATATTATTAACTTTGTTTCAGCCAGCAGGCTTCAGAGGGCGTATGAAAATGCCAGTTTGTTTAGAGATTTCCGCGATTCATAATATCCAGATTAAAAACTAGAAGGCGGTTTTTTAACTTGCTTTTTGTTACGTGTGTTTAAACCATCCATCGGTAAATCTGATTTAAAACGCCCATACATCACTAAAACTCAGATCAGAAAAGGCGGCTGAATAATATGGCAGATAGCAGTGAGGCCAAAGAAAGCGCGCCAAAATCGGCATTGGCAGTGTGCGTGAAAAGGCGGTAAACTTTATAAAGCACAGCGGGATAAAGTGCTTACAATTAGCGTAGCGTAGCGGCAAAAAGCGCGGGAAAAGCTTAAGGTTGCGAAGGTCGCCAGACAAGGTTCGACGCAGTCAAAAAGACTGACATAAGCCGTAGCCGGGTCAGAGTCGGTGAGCATGTGTCATGCGCGAGAAAACTGGCAACGTCAAGGGCGGGAAATGTTAATGCATCCATACTTTTCACTGGGGGTAGACGTTGATAAAAGCGGAAAAAATTCGTGCGAGTACAATGTATATAGCCACTACCGCTTGTATTATGCTCGGGAAAAGCAGGGACTTGCCACCATATAAGCTATTTTCCCCTAGCTGTTACGAACCCCCAATCTACCTCACTGAAAGGTTGCACGAGACTAGCAGTCTAAGTTAGCCCTTAGCCCGAGTTTATTGCCAGCATAAACAGCAAACCGGTTATACAAACCTGAAATTTTCCTCGTTTTTTCTTGTTTACAGTGATAGTCACGTTATCTATCGAGTGTGTTCAAGTTCCTTCAAAATATAGCGGAGTTAATAAGAGTTTTAAGTCAGCATAGTGTCGGATGAAATTGCTATTAAAACAGCACAGTTTAAATATCAGTTTAGAAGAATTTCATAGCAAATAACTTCGTAATAAAAGACACAAGTCATTCCAAGAATCTGAACAATTCTGCAGCTGAAATGAATACAAATGGCGTTAGGCATGTTCACTGCAACTTTCGCCATGTCTGTCCATCATTGCAGTTAGGATTGGCGCAACTGAAGAATGAAAAGCTCTTTCAAAATATAAAAACCTGAAAACAAACACAATCATAACAGACCAATGTGATTAATTACACGGGCCCACAACAAAGCTAATTAATTATAAGGAGCAGCCGATGACTTTAATCTAATTAAACCTATTAGGTTCGCCAGGCTGCTCGGGTTGACGCGGGAGTGGGCGGCTGTCAGTGTTTTTTATTTTTTTTTTTTTTTATTTCCCATGAATGCGTGCAGCGTATCGTGAACTCGTCAAACCTTGAATAGTTTGGAAAGCTTTTTCACTCGGAATCTGGAATGTTTTTCAAATACCTGCTAGAATAGGCCTGTATAAAGCTGATGAGACTTTTGCATGATTATGTTTTAGGCGTCTAATTGACGCTAATTGAATATAGTCGAGCTCCACAGTGTTTGAAAACAAAATCGGACGTCGCAGGGGAAGTTTGAAAATAAGGTGGCGCGATGTGTATTTTTACTTACGTTAAATATAACTTGAGTACTTCTCAGTGGAACGATCTTCTTATGTTGTAGTAATGGAATACAAGACGCAAAGAAATAGTTGTTTGTGTCATTTTGCATCAAGTTTATAAGAGACGAGAGGTTTAATGTGCAAACGCAATGATATCCTTTATATTACTGCCCATGAACATTTCCAGTCTTCTACTTTAGAGACGAACGCTTTTCATCCGTACAGGACGTGCGCAGATGCTCTCAAAGTTGTTTCATAATCTTATAAATCTTGTCGCGCGCTTTCATAGGGAACTTTTTGTTTGTCTACAGTATTCAAAATCTACTTGACTTTCTTTTGCACACCGGATGTCGAGATGGCGGCACGACTTTGCGATCCCTGAGTTTAATAAATCCCTGACGCGCCAAAGTGTTTCGTTTAAAATTTCTTTACAGAAAGAAATAATCCCCTTTGTCGTGTGATATCATGATCTCTGAAAAATCTGCTTAACTGCGAATAGACTATTAATCAAATTGACCCCTCTTTTCCAAGACTTCTTAGGTTATAACTCGACTAACCAAAGCGCAGACTTGTCCCCTTAACTGAATCGTTTGGGAGTTTCTTTTAAAGCAACAAGCTTCGCGCACGCAAATGCGCACCCCATAAAATCATTATTTCGATTAAGGGGCATACGAATTTTGGGTGTGCGCGGTTTTGAGCAATTAATTAACCAATTAATTGGAATGTCGTATATCGAAAGATAACTGTGAATTTAGCCATTCACACAGATGGTGTGGTCACAGCACAGTTCAACCGTAATCGAATTGTAATTGAATTACAGTGGAGAGTCCGAACCAGACAATCATTACTTGATTTAATCTCAGAAGGCGTTGTTTCTTGAATTGGCATTCAACTACAACGTGCTTAGACTTTTCCAGTATTGAACTGATAGATGTACTTAGGGGAACTTTAAAAGCTTCATCATCCGTAATGCACTTGATTATGCGGCGAGATAAGAGTGTATAGAAGTTGGTAAGTTGGTGTTTGGAAGTACAGTGATTCAAAGCAAGTACCTGCATTATGTCTTGTTTTTCCCAGACAAGAAACTTTACTCCACATTTGTTATGGCCAGATGCGAAAGTACGGAACGGAAAACCGTAAGGGAATTACAATAAAATACTGGGGATACGCAACCAAGGGGTGGTTCCCTAGCCCTCCTTATTTCTTAAGGCTGGTTCAAAGGAGATAAGCAGAGACAGAAGCAGGCGATGGTGATCAAAGGTGTACACAGTCTGAATCGTGCGTGGTCGCAAGACATGAAAAAAATGTATTTCTTTACCTTAGCGGTGGTTCAGGCTCACTGGACGCAACATCCGCACAAACGGCGCAACTGGCAACTGTCAGTACGTGTAAGTTACTCATTGCAAACACAAGTGCCGGAGGTAAGCGCAAAGAGACCATTGCATTGATAGCTGTGCACGTGCGCCTTTCGCTTGCCTTGCGTGCGTTTCTGATTACCTCTTACATAGAACTCCGCTGGCGTTAGGGATCCTACACACTCTGCCGCAAGCACAAACGAAAGAGACAGCAATACGCACACTTCAACACGAATGCAGACAAAAGCGAAGCAAATGCCATGGACAAATGCTTATTTAAAGTGGCTGTCCAATACAGCTGAAAGGGATCGGTGGGCGTGCGTACTACCGGCGCTGCGCACTTCAAATTTGCATGTTGGAGAAAGCAGACGTTCCCAGGTGGTGGTAATACTCGCGATAAAGAAGTCAGAGCAACTTGCAATGCAACCGTTCGATGCGAACAAGTTGCACGAAAATGTTACCCGTATTACTTAGCTTTTGAGAGCCTCAGAATCTTCTACTCTCCTAGAGGTATCAATTCTGATTGAGAGTCTTAGGTTTTTCTGTTCCCCAAGATGTATCAATTCTGATAACGTAGTTACGTTTCTTCTTATGTTTTTGTCTATACGTTTTTACCTTAAAAGGTAGCAACACCCAAAGGGGTACTCAATTCTGACGGTACTACACGGACTTTCGTCATTTTTTCATAGGACCCCCCCCCCCCCCCCCCCCACCCTAAACCCTCCAATCACAGTTTCAGTTTCCACGGCATGATTATGCTAGTTGGTCTTCAACTACTCATTTTTGATAAAAACAAAATCTTTAGGGTGGAGTGGGGTTTTGGGTTTGGGATCACCAGCTTTTCCATGGGAGCCCCCACGGGCACAGTGTCTTTGAGGAGAGGAGGAGGAGTCGGCGAGGATCAGATTTCCGAATCGAATGCCTTGAAAACCAATACATCAGGAATTACTCCTGCAATACACTTTTACTTTGAAAGATGTGGCTCGAGTGGTACACTTAACGGTGGCATACTCAAGTGGCACAGTCAGTTTCTTTTACAAGAATGTTGAAACTTTGCTGGGTCATCTGAGCCCAGAACGGCTCTCAAGGGTTTCTTAAATCTATAGCATCGGTTCTGTGGTTCTATCAAGCTACCGCTTCAAATGCTTGTTCTCTTCAGAGCTGGTGAATTGAACTGACAGGGATTGTTGTGTAAAATCAAAATATTCTTCATTAAATCTTAGCCCTAGCGCGTTCTTAAAACCTGGCCTACGTTTGTATGAAAATGACACGATTCCTCTGAAATCAGACTAGCATTTTTTTAAGTTTTATTTTTTTCGAAACTGTCGAAACTGACTGCCATCGTAAGAGACAGACCAGAACCAAATGCTCAATAAATAAGTGTTTACCAAGCGTTGTACGATCTAATAGAGTCAATATAAGACGACCAAACTTCCAAGAGTAACATATTTGTTTGAGACTTTTTCACATTATTATTGACTTCTTGGCAACTGTGCCAAACCGACTGCAATGAGCACCATTGCGGCCATTTTGTTTCCGTAATATGAGAATGATTGAGCTTAAGATGGCAATGCACATGCCCCCCAGATCTCTCAATGATCGCTTACTCGAGTTCCGGTGGTACAGTAATTAACATTTCAAGAGCTTGACCCTTGACTTTACATGTGTTAGAACTTACCGCTAATGAGTTTTAGATGAGCTTGACCTTAAGACCAGGAAAAAATCAATCTTACGCAACTGCCCGCCCCTTAGCATGATACAGGTAAGTGCTGTAAGGGAGTACTTGGGGAGGGGAGGGAGGGGACAGTCGAAAGTGATGTCACGCAGGCTATGCATTGGCGAGCTCACTTTTAGCAACCACTCTCCTTGAGTAACCATCATTATGAAATTCTGCTTGGATGTATATGTTTTACTAGTCAAACACTGTGCAGTTGATTCTATCAGTTTGATGTCTATCAGTTTGATGATGATGATGAGGAGGAGGAGGATGATGATGATGATGAGGAGGAGGAGGAGGAGGAGAATGATGATGATGATGAGGAGGATGATGAGGATGGGGATGATGATGATGATGAGGAGGATGATAATGAGGATGGGGATGATTAGGAGGAGGAGGAGGATGATGAGGAGGAGGATGATGATGATGAGGAGGAGGATGATGAGGAGGAGGATGATGATGATGATGAGGAGGAGGAGGAGAAGGATGATGATAATGAGGATGGGGATGATGATGATGATGAGGAGGATGATGATGATGAGGAGGATGATGATGATGATGAGGAGGAGGAGGAGGATGATGATGAGGAGGAGGATGATGATGAGGATGATGATGATGAGGAGGAGGAGGAGGATAATGATGATGATGAGGATGATGATGTTGATGATGAGGATGATGATGAGGATGGGGATGACGATGAGGAGGAGGAGGATGATGAGGATGGGGATGATGAGGAGGAGGAGGAGGAGGATGATGATGATGATGATGAGGAGGAGGATGGGATGATGATGATGAGGAGGAGGAGGAGGATGGGGATGATGATGAGGAGGAGGAGGAGGATGGGGATGATGATGAGGAGGAGGAGGATGGGGATGATGAGGAGGAGGAGGATGGGGATGATGATGAGGAGGAGGATGATGAGGAGGAGGATGATGATGATGAGAAGGAGGATGATGATGATGATGGGGATGATGATGAGGAGGAGGAGGATGATGATGATGAGGATGGGATGATGATGATGAGGAGGATGATGATTATGATGAGGAGGAGGATGATGGGGATGATAATGATGAGGAGGAGGAGGATGGGGATGATTATGATGAGGAGGAGGAGGAGAATGATGCTGATGATGAGGAGGAGAGAATTGATCATATATAACGGCGAATAAATCAAAAGTCCTAACAAAAAGACACTCCTACCTTACAATGCCATAAGAAGGTACTATTTCAAATTCAAATTTCAATTTTATACTTTCATTAAATATTCAATATTTCCTATTTCCCCAAATTTAAATAATCCTTTGAGAAAAAGTCCAATATATACCCAAAAATCACCAAAAAATACACAAAATATCCCACAACATAGCTTCGTGAAATGAGCGTAGGGATGTTTGATTGCTTGAAACGCGAACGAGTTATAAAATTTAAATCCATGTTAAGCAACGAAAAACGATGTCCAGGTGTATCTCCGCCTTGATATAGTGTTAAGCTTTTTGCCGTGTTGTGTGCTAGTGTGATTACGTTCTTTTTTCAACTGCAGTCCCTTTTTCGTCAAAACATTTCTCTCCAACGTACCGTTTGTAATGATCCTTTTCAATACAAATATGTTACTTTGAACTTTTGCTAATAGTATACTACTGACGAGTGCGCTCAGAAAGCCGGATTATATTGGCTTTATAAGATTTTCCAACGAAGGCGCTGAACGTTTTACAAAAAGAAAATACTGGACAACGCTTCCTGTTATTGCTTCCTTAAAATATACAGAGATCCAAGACTTTTTTAACGTTGCTGCGTTGATCGCATTTGTTGTGTTAGTCTTGTCACACGGTGTTACTTTTTCTGCGCAAGCGTAACAACGTCAAATCGCAAACTTCAACGGGCTGCGCTTTTTGTACAGGATACCTAACATGTCCCTCATAATGGTGTCATGTGGTGGACTAGCTGGTCGTCCTGTGGACTAACTTCCCATCTAGGGACAGGAGCGATACTTCTAGTCACTTCATGCCGGGAATCCTGTTTGATGAACTAACATCCCATTCAAGGGAGAGCGTTAACCTCCTAGCTGCTTTGTAACGGATATCCTTACCTAAACTAGTGTTTTATCCAGAAGGGAGAAACAATCAACTCCTTTAGTCTCTTCATACTGGGTATCCTGGGATGGACCAGTATCCTATCCAGAGAGAAGTGGTAATACTCCTAGTCAGTTCATGCTGGATATCCTGTGATGGACCAGTATCCCATCCAGAGAGAAGTGGTAATACTCCTAGTCAGTTCATTCTGGGTATCCTGTGATGGACCTGTATACCATCCAGAGAGAAGTGGTAATACTCCTAGCTAGTTCATGCTGGGAATCTGTGATGGAGTAGCATCCCATCCAGAGAGAAGTGGTAATACTCCTAGTCAGTTCATGCTGGGTATCCTGTGAAGGACCAGTATACCATCCAGAGAGAAGTGGTAATACTCCTAGTCAGTTCATGCTGGGAATCTGTGATGGAGTAGCATCCCATCCAGAGAGAAGTGGTAATACTCCTAGTCAGTTCATGCTGGGTATCCTGTGAAGGACCAGTATACCATCCAGAGAGAAGTGGTAATACTCCTAGTCAGTTCATGCTGGGAATCTGTGATGGAGTAGCATCCCATCCAGAGAGAAGTGGTAATACTCCTAGTCAGTTCATTCTGGGTATCCTGTGATGGACCTGTATACCATCCAGAGAGAAGTGGTAATACTCCTAGTCAGTTCATGCTGGGTATCCTGTGATGGACCTGTATACCATCCAGAGAGAAGTGGTAATACTCCTAGTTAGTTCATGCTGGGAATCCTGTGATGGACCAGTATACCATCCAGAGAGAAGTGGTAATACTCCTAGTTAGTTCATGCTGGGTATCCTGTGATGGACTAGCATCCAATCCAGTTGGGAGTAACAATACTCAAATGAAGAATGATCCTCGCAGTTGTGAACGCAATTTATGCAATTGCGAAAAGAAGCCGGAAAAAAAAAATCAGGACTTTAACGGGGTTTGAACCCGTGACCTCGCGGTACCGGTGCGATGCTCTAACCAACTGAGCTATGAAGCCACTGACGTTGGGAGCAGGTCAATTGTAAATTCATATGTTCCCGTGAAAGAGAAGTGTGAATGATGTGTACAAAATAAATCATATATGAAATGCGGAAATGAAATCAAATGAAGAATGATCCTCGCAGTTGCGAACGCCAGTTATGCAATTGCGAAAAGAAGCCTGAAAAAAGTAACAATACGCTAGCTCAATTCATGCTGGGTATGCTGTGATGGACCAGTATGCCATCACGTGTGGTGTAGTAATACAACAGGGCACCGTTGTTCGAAAGTCAATTAATGTTAATCCAGGATTAAAAGTTAACCACAGGTTTTCATCTCGCTCCTTGAAAATATTTTTAACAGGAAATTTCAAGCCGGAAGGTAAGGAGAAACTGAAGTGCCAAAAAGTTTCGGAAAAATCTCTTTTGAACCGAATTAAACTGAAATCAGAGTTCACACAAACTGGGTTGGGTTTATCGTTATTTGCCCAGCTGAGCCCTGATCACTTCATGCTGGGTACACTGTGCAAAACTGCATCCCATCCAGGGGGAATAGTGATACGAAGAGATGTTTGATTTTAATGGTCGATGAATCAGCATCTACTTCCAGTTCTTTCATTCTACAGACACCGATTATGGGGCAGTTGATATTGGCCCGAAAACCGACTTAAATCTTACTGTACATCCCAAGAAAAAGAGTTCCGTGTTTCTCCTTTAATTGTTCTATTCTGTGATCATGATCACGATCAAGGTGGCTTCCATATCTGCACGCGTGAGGTATCAAATCTTGTTAACTTTGAAAAGAGATCACGCCCTTGAACGGCGAAAAAATGTGATTACAGAAGATAGTCTTTAATTTCTTTCCGAGTCCCCTACAAGTCGGTTGGTCTTTGATTCGGGGACCTTTTAGCCACATGCTTCGAATAAGAGCTTGTCAACAGCTCGATAATTTGGTTGATATTAATTAGGCGTATAAATAGTTCTCGTGCTTTTTACTTGTTAGGATAAGGGTATATAAATGCCTGCAATTATATTACTATTTTTGGAAACAGAGATTTGTGGCAACCTCCCCAAAGCATCACTCCAGAGACCACATACTTTACATACGATACTGGGATTAGCGCAACGAGAACTACTTTAAAAAACGCACACATGGTGAACCAAATATATTTACTTGGAAATTTCTTTTTAGAAGGGAAACTACCTTAGTCGAAAGAGTTTTCCCGCGTTGCTAAAGGAATTACGTGTGTGGACATTTGCATTTGTGATCTACCTTCCCATCTTTCAGATCTTTCATTTCACGACAGCCCCACAAATCACCTCCAACATCGCAATGAATAATCACCTTTCATCGAGTCCGCGTTCAACATGTTTTGATGAAAAAAACACAGACACCCTAAATCGTGCTTATGGCAGAATGCACCGAAATTCATACAACGGCTACGAAGTATACACACGAAAAAGGCTACCAACGAAGGTAACTCTTCAAGATCTTGCCTCGTCCTCACCCTTCGCCACTAATAATCATTTCTTTCCTCTGGGGAGCAGGCGCGGATCCAGGATTTTGAAATGGGGGGGGGGGGGGGGGATTTTTGTAATAATGTAATAGAATCAAAGCCTGGTTGAGGTGTTTGAGGGATAAGAAAAGAAGAAAGAAAGAAGGGGGGCTCAGAAAAAGGGGGGGTGAAAATTCACCCATTTCACCTCCCCTGTATCCGCGCCTGAGGAGAGGTGGCTGGGGATAGAATACGAATATTTCCATTGGTAAAAAGAAAATGTTTGATTTAATTACGACTTCCTTTGTGCTGCCTTTTCAGATGAGATCACGAAAAAAATATTTGTGAAAGGCTACCTTGTATGGGATCGTATTGCTCGTCCACTTGAGAAACAAGAAATACTGAAGATGGTGGGGCGTAGAAAATGAATGTAAAGGATACTAGAAAGGAAGTTCAGACTTCCGATTTCTACGCCCTTCTTATAGCAAGGGTTGACCCGTAGCCAACTTTCCCATGTATGGCATTGTAATGCGTACGCCCACTTCACAAATAACAAATAGGGAGTTTTAGCAACGAGGACGGCAACGGCAACGAGAACGCCACAATACAATAGGCTTAATGATCAAAAGCAATCTCTCTGTACTTGCGTTTTACATTTTGGTACATTTCTTTGCCGTCCACTGCAAAGCAGCAACGTGAAATGACCATTTTGCTAATGATCAGTTCCTGGTGAATTGTGGGTAGATCCAGTCCTTTGTGGGGGCAAACGGCCATTTTAGGACGTAATTTGAAATTGTAATTTTGACCGTTTGCCTCCACAAAGGACTGGATCTACCCACAATTCACCGGGAACTGATCATTAGCAAAATGGTGTAAGGGCGCTTTCCTTTTGCATGGAAAAACCTGTTGTTCCGGTGGTAAATCAAATGGAACAGACTTTTCCAATGGAAATTTTTCGGAAAAAATGAATGCCTTCTAAGGTATTCCTCTTTTCTCGGTTTAACCAGAATGACCAAAAAATTCTGTACCATCTGCGGCGTCCCACTAGTTCCATGCTCCTTGATGAATTAAACTGTTTTGGTTAATACCCAGTTTCTTAAAGAGTGACTCAGTGCAAAAGGAGCACGCTCGTCCCGTTCCGTTTTGATTGAGAAAAATTTGTCCTGTTCCTTTTGACCGAAACTTCTCCCTGTTTTTTTCCATTCAAATGGAAAGCGCCCTTAATTTGAGGGTTTTTCGAGAACGTGAGCGCATGAGTGCAAATGTTTCTTTCTTTTTCCCGACATCAGTGACGCCGTTCATAGAAATTTAGTCCCTGAATAGTTTGCAAACATTTTTCCAAGTTGAACAAATAAGAACAATAGCGAAAGCGTTGCAAAGAAGACAAGTTAAATTTTGATACGACGTTTCGTTGCCGTCGCCGTCGTCTTTGCCGGGACGTGAAGATCAACGTAACAGATATTAAAAGGGAAAGGCAGACTTGAGATTTCTACACCCCTCTTACAGCAAGAATTTAATGTAGCCAACTTTCTCATGAAACTGTCTTGCATGGGATTGTAGGGCACGTCCACTTCACAAATAACAAATATGATACGGGACATGAAGATCACTGAAAAGGATATTTTAGGGAAAGGCTGACTTTCGATTTATATGCCCCTCTTTTAGCAAGGGTTGACAGGAGCCAACTTTCTTCAGTAACTTCCTGGCCTTGCTTAACTATGTGGTGGTATTAATGGAAAACTAAAGACAAGAAGATTTAAAAAATATCTTGAGGGATTACAGTCGAACCTGTATTAAGGGGTCACCCTCGGGGTATGGCTTAGTGACCGCTTAATACAGGTTGCACAGCCGAATACACCGGTCAAACACAAAAACGCCATTTTGTAACAGTTTGTGCTCATAGGCCCTCAATACATTCCTTACTCGGTTAAGATCTCCTGTACTGAATAGAAAGTGTAAAAACGAACCAACAAAACAGCAACGCCAAGTTCCTAGTCAGTATTGTTATTATATTTGAATGATTTCTTTTTAGAAAGTGACCGTTTAATACAGGTCAAGACAATAGAAACAGCTCGTTGGGAATAGAGATGACCGCTTAATAGAGGTCATAATTACAGTAATAAAGGGAAGTAATTTTGGGACTTTGACAACTCATCGCTTAATATGGTGCCGCTTAATAAAGGTTCAACTGGATTTATTACCAAAGGTTTGTTGTTCTGTATTTGTTCTTTGCAATCAAATCACCAGGCAAATCACCGACACATCCTATACAATGTTGTTTTGAAGGAGATCGGAATTAGTTATGCGAAAAGTTGCCTGAGTAATAAGGACTTCTATCTTGAGGTCAAATGTTATTCGCTCGAAGAAGCAGCTGGTTTAGTTGCAACAATCCGGCAGCCTCCAGCAAGGCCCTTCTCAAAGACTCTTTTAACCGCTGTGTAGAAATACTGCAGACCATCATACGCTTCTTGACCAATCACTCGTACATGGCGATCCTTCTGCTGGCCGAACTCGAGCTGTCGCTTAGAAACGAACGAGAGAAAAGCCTTGGTGTGATCTTCGAACTAAAACCAAACAAATAACAATCGATATATAGGTACTGTACAGATTATGCAGCGGGGAGGGGGGGGAGGGGGGGGGGTTACCCCCGCCATAGAGTGGGATATTCGAAAATCCGGGAATAGGCTCAGCTCGAAGGGAGTGCTATTTTCACCCTGGTCGTATGCAAAAAAAAGTAGCTGCGACCCGAAAAAGGCAGCAGTGAAATATAAGTATTGGAAAGGGTAGCCGCAAAAACTGAGCATTGATACCTGGAACACGATTAACGTCTACTGATTTCGTGTGCCCGTTAATAAACGATGGACCCCCGTTAATATGGACACCAAAGGGACATTCCAAAGTGTCCGCATTACCCGAGTGTTCGTATTAACCAGGCTAATTTAAGAGAAAATATAGGACCTTTTTAGTTGTCGGGATAAAGAAAACTGTCCGTTATATAAGCGGGTGTCCGTATTGAGCGGGCTAATTTAAGAGAAAATATAGGACCTTTTTAGTTGTCGGGATAAAGAAAACTGTCCGTTATATAAGCGGGTGTCCGTATTGAGCGGGCTAATTTAAGAGAAAATATAGGGGCAAAGAAAACTGTCCGTTATAGGCGGGCGTGGTGGAACCCCGTTAATAAGGACACCCAAGGGACATTCTAAAGTGTCCGTATTAAGCGTCAGCTAATCGAATCCCTGTACGGTGGTCAATTTACATTATCAACTCCGTTGATAAACCAAATTTTCGTGTCTCACTTCCCCACCGACGCAGCACCACAGTTTCTTTAGAAACTAATCCCCTTTATTCATTCGTTATATAAGCGGGTGTCTGTATTGAGCGGGCTAATTTAAGAGAAAATATAGGACCTTTTCAGCTGTCGGGGCAAAGAAAACTGTCCGTTATAGGCGGGCGTGGTGGAACCCCGTTAATAAGGACACCCAAGGGACATTCCAAAGTGTCCGTATTAAGCGGGCTAATCTCAGAGAAAATTTACTGAGTCGTCGGAATATATCCTTTCCCTACTGAGTGGGTGAAGAAGGTACCCGCCGTTGTGGGCGGACGACTCCAGCACAACTGTAGCACGACTTGATTTCACCGAAACGTTTGACAACAAGCTGAAAACCAATCAAACCTGGATATCAGTGAACCCTGCATCCTTGAGCTGGTTAATATAAACATCCTTCTCTGGCAGGTTCTTCATATACAGGTCATTTTCATAGCTTTCCTTGTCTTTCTCCGTCAAGGTCACGCCACTTTGCTGAAAAAAATCTTCTATAAAACTAAAAAGGAAAAGAAAGTAAAAATCGTAGACTGCGAGTAGTCTCTAATTTCGGCGATGGATTGTGGGGCGGGCGAAAGACACGCGCGCGCAAAATTGCGAGGAGGCATGACGCGAAGTGAGCGCCGACTGATCGCCGATATTAGAGACTACCGGTACTCACAGTCTACGTTGAAAATTGGAAAAAAAAAGGAAAACATATTTTGTTTGGCAAAATATCAAAACTAAGCGACGTTTTGTAATTAAGATTGTCTGTGAAAGACAAAAGACCAACACCGAAATACTATTTCTCAGAAACTTATTTACCTCTACAACAGGAAAGTACTGCTCAGTAGCTTTCATTTGAATGGTCAAATTTTAGGATTTCACCCACAGACTCCAAACTTTGAACCACAATGTAGAGCATGATAAACAGCACCACAGGAAAGTACTGCTCAGTAGCTTTCATTTGAATGTTCAAACTTTAGGACCACTTCGTTGACAGCATAATAAACAGAAGCACAGAAAAAACAGTTGTCAGCAATTAATAAAAGTGATAATTTAAACATGCCATCTTACATTTTCCCTCCAGGTTTCAAGGTATGAAAGCATTGCTAATATAACCTCTTTTTATCCACAATGTGCAGAAACACCAACCAAGAGACAAGAAAATCAAATTTGTCAGCTCCTGAAATGAAATACAATCAATAAATTGTGAATAATATTATTTTAAAAGTACTAGCATTATAAACTTTGATTCATAGTCTGCCTCATGTTAACCCAGTCAGCCAGTCAGTAGACTAGCTAGTCAGATCAGTCAGTCCATGTGTAGTCATGCAGCCAGCTAGCCAGGATCCGGTTGGTCAGTCGGTCAGTCAATCAGTCACTATGTCAGCCAGTTGTTCAGCCAATCATCTAGTCTGTCATTCCTTTCTACTGCTCATTAAGCTTACAAAGTAATGTATGAACATACCCAAGTCTAACTGCAGAAAATCTCCTGTAATATGCTTCAGCTTCTGGTGCAGATTGCATCTCCAAGTCAGATTTTCAGCTTCTGCATGCAAATCCTCTTGCAGCTCAAGTGCAGTCACAGTGCACTCTGTTGTGTGAGCAATATGACGGGCTGGTCCACCAAGACCTGAACCCACATCTAGGATATGATGGCTCGAGCTAGATATAGGTAAAAATTAGTATAAATAAATTAGCCAGTGCTTTAAGTTTCATGTCAACTAATGGTCAGTACCCTTGAGACTAAGCCACACTTTAGGGACATCAGGGATTATGCAGTGGTGAAAGTGTTTGCCTACTACCATTGTAGTCCATGTAAGATTCCCCGGACCCATCATCATGTGGGTTGAGTTTGAGTTAGTCCTTGTGCTTGCTGCAAGAGGTTTTTCTCCAGGTGCAGTCAGGGGTTTCAATAAGTTTTGAAGTAGCTGTCTGAGCTAACTAAAGTAGGTGGCGACCTGATGAATGTTTTTAATAATTTGAGTGAAAATACGGACAAAGTAGGAGGCGGTAAGAGGTAAATTCTGACAAAGTAGGCAACGATTTTCGCCGGTTGCCGGTTTCTAACGAAACCCCTGGGTGCTCTGGTTTTCCCCTCCCCTCAAAAGCCAAGATTTCAAAATTTATCCAATTTGATCACCACAGGTTTGTGAGTTGTAATGACTGGTAAGTGTCACCCTCATTAAATCAAGTTGATTTTTTTTTACTTTGGATAAAACAGAAGATGCAGTCTAATATAACAATGGTATCATCTTAAAGGAGCTATGTCGCGTTCATTTGTACCCGGTAATCTGTTTCAATCATCCTCCATCCTCTCCATATTTGCATTTTATTTTATTCTTGTCTCTTTGGTACTTTTCTTCCCTGACAAACTGTTATTTCACTGTTTCCCATTATTTAAATGTATTTTTTTATGTCTCTAATAATGACCCAAAATATTGTGACCAAGCTCCTTTAAAATTGCCATAATAATTGCATGCCTCAGCTTTGCTGTTCAACTGGCCATCTTATGCATCTGAATTGTCACACACGTACCAAGCATAGCATGCTAGCATGTAGTGTTTGATGCCCCTAGGACACTTTCTGATACATCATCAAAAGTTGCCTGGGGCATGGGATAAACAATAATGATCATATGGGTCTGTTCCCATAATTAATTTTAGTACCTTATTCCGAGTACTTTCACTGCTTCGTCAACAGCCTGTGTGCCATAATAATGCATCTGATCAAACCTAGAAACATCCTCCACCTTCAGTGGATCTCCATCTTTATATCCAAGCTGAAGGAATTAAGGTTAGTAAGTCATGCACAAGCCACAGGTATATGCTTCAGGTATATGAGAGGGTGGGGATTTCACGAGTCGAAGTATATGAAAGGGTAGGGAAATCTGTCATTGAGGTATTTTAAAAGGTACTTTCAGTAAAAAATTTTGAACACACATACCTTATGACTGTACTGTTTTAATTTATTGAACACTACATGGAAATGACAAGAAGACTTCCTGTTTTAAGTATACGAAAGGGGTACTATTTGTCAATGAGAGGTATAAGAAAGGGGTACCTTTTCTGTCAAAAATGGTATATAAAAGGGTAAGGGGTCAGACCTCGGGGCGGAGCCTCCCCGTATTAAACATATCAAACAACTAAGAAGTATACTGCATTGTTACCCCCACTAGTCCGACACTCTTAATAGGATCCTGGTTTATTGTAAGGTTACTCCCAGCAGCAGTATATCACTGGCACCTATTTATATGCTTGAAAGAATAGAGTGATATTTCTTGTCTGAGTGAGACAACTTAACACAATAGCCTGACAGAGACTTGGCCCAATGAACCACTAGCCATAATAGATCTTGCATTGCCTGTAGCAGATCCAGAACCTGATGTAAAATGGAAGCCTATGGGCCCAAACTGAAAGGGTTCCAACTGTACCTTATTTTCTTGAGCAGTAGGGTGGGGTGGAATCTATCTCTTCCAATTCCTAGATCTCTCCCTTTCTATACCTCCCATTAGGAACTAATCATCATCATCATCATCATCATCATCATCATCATCATCATCATCATCATCATCACCCCCACCACCACCTCAAAAATCAGACAAAGGAAGAATACCTCTCTTAATTCCTTGTTGACTCTGTCAATGTGGTCATCTACAAAAAGTTTGAAGTAGTGAATAGATGTGATAGATGGACAAACAGGTTGACTTTAAAAATGGTAAAGCTGTTATCTCCACGAAACGCACATTTTCTCTTAAATGTTATTTCTTAACTCTGACGTCATTTAATTAACATTATAATTGCAAAATATTTTTCAAAATTTCCTCACGCACTTTATCATCTTACCTTAGCTGCTGATCAGTACAGAGAGACTGTTTCTAAAGAGTTCTTGTGACTGTTCAGTCTCACCCAAGATTATAGTTTGAACTAACCCTGGTAGTGAAGTTATTAATTGTAGCGTTAACTCGCCATCTATCAGTGTTGTATATAGTGGTCGATTGTTAGTGAGTAATGGTTGTCAACAAAATGGCGGTCGCTTCTTCGCATTTTCGAAGTGTCTGTGAGCAGGATTCTGATAATTTACTTGTTTAGTTTTGAACGATTAGTAGATTTATAGTATTAGATTATTCGCCCTCGATTTCTATGCGTGATAGCTGAATTCGGTATCGCGTCGGTCTGGCCGAGGGTGGAACACTCTACTAATGGTAATTAACGTTCGCGTTTCGAAAATCAAAGTAAAAAAAATAATAACTTACACAGTTTCATAGACTTGATCTCCTTTGAGGCATCCATTTTGCGTGAATCAAGCGAAATATAGCGTTACCATAAGATTTACCGTGACAAAAAGTTGTTAATTGCGTTACTGAATACACACACCGCATACCAAACCACTGTGGGCTCTCAATATTTTTCCTCGCACTGACATCGTGAGTCGTGAAAGCAAAGGGGAAGCGAAGGAGAAGCGAAGTTTCTCCCCCTTCCCTTTCTAGCGCCTGCCCGGGGTGGGGTACTCCCTATAATGGCCTATACGGGGAGGCTCCGCCCGAAAGGGGTACCTTTTTCACGCTTCAGGTATATGAAAGGGTAGGGAAATCTGTCATTGAGGTATTTAAAAGCACATTTCATTAAAATATTTCGAACACACACACACCTTATGACTGTACTGTTTTAATTTATTGAAAGCTACGTGAAAATGACAAGAAGACTTCCTGTTTTAGGTATACGAAAGGGGTACCATTTATCAATGGAAGGTATACGAAACGGATGCCTTTTCTGTCAAAAATGGTATATAAAAGGTTAAGGGGTTGTACCTCGGGGCGGAGCCTCCCCGTATGAAAATTTTTTTACTTCCCCCCCCTGGGAGCGCCTGCCACCCAGGTAAGTTCGGTGCCAGCGGGAACGAAGCCAAGACAAGATTGAGACAAATGATTGCACCTGGTTGTCCTAAGCCTGCATACAGGCTCTTCACTTGGGCAATTCAGAGAGGTTGGCGCTCGGTCAAATGCCAAGGGATTGGGGATTGGAGATTGGAGGGATTGACCGTGCGCCATTAATCGAGGCAAAAATCCTCTCTGTGTTGCCCAAATGAAGAGCCTGTATGCAAGCTAGGTTGTCCTGGTTGATTTATTGTTTACTAAAGTGGGGGGACACTTCAATAAACTAGCAAATCAAAGCAAAAACTGAAATGGTTTCGTTCTTTTTATTAATACGAGCAGTTCAACATTCACCATAAGTCTCAGATGTCAAGAAGAACTTGGAAACTTAAACATTGCATTTCACGGTTTGGAAGAACAATTCAGTTTGCAACGTAAGACCTTTAATGGATTTCAAACAGTTTGTAGGGACAAAGTGTTTGCGGATTCTAACCCGAGACTGTTTATTATTTTAGCTGATCACTCAAACACGCTAAAACTAAATGTAGACTATTTTCGTTACAGAATGAATGGGATAATAGCCTTTCTGCCCTTTGGGTAATCTTTAAATTCTTTGCGATAGTTTCGATGTTTGCCCATCGCCCAAACGGCCATTTGATAGAATCCAGCCAAGGTGAATAGGATGGCTGAAAGAGAAAATAAATTGCAGGTTAGCCACAGAAAACATTTCTAAATCCCAATTCCAAATCCTAAAGTGTGACCTATCAAATGAAGGCTACTGAGCAGTACTTTCCTGTGGTGCTGTTTATTATGTTGTACAAGGTGATTTTGTCAGGGGCACCCAACGAGCCAAATCAACCAAAAGCTGTAGAAAGGCATTTTTAAGCACCTTATGGTGTTTGAAGCCTGTTTAAAGCGATGTTTCCGTTAGCTAGAAGATTTTCATCTATTCGGATACCTTAGCTGAAATTTCAATTGCCCGAAAATATTAGGGAACAAAATCTTCCTTTGAGAAAATACTAGCTGAAATGAACTTTCCACGACCTTTCAAGGGAACTATTTTCTTTTCGAAAATGCTACCTGACGTTTTTGACTACCAAACACAGCAAATACGACCTTTCCGAAAACCTCAGGGGCTATGATTTCCCAGTTGCGAATCTTTTAGGCCGTATTTTACTTACGAAAATCCGAGTGCACTCTTTAATCGACGCCGAAAGCCCAAGGCGAACTACCCTCCACCGAACAGATATCTACCGAAACTTGTCGTTGGGTGACCTTGATTTTGTGGATGAAATCCTAAAGTGTGACCTTTCAAATGAAAGCTACTGAGCAGTACTTTCCTGTGGTGCTGTTTATTATGCTGTACAAGGTGGTTCTAACTTTTGAGTCTGTGGATGAAATCCTTAAGTGTGACCATTCAAATGAAAGCTACTGAGCAGTGCTTTCCTGTGGTGCTGTTTACTATGCTGTACAAGGTGGTTCTAACTTTTGAGACTGTGGATGGGAACCCAAAGTGTGACCATTCGAATGACAGCTACTGAGCAGTACTTTCCTGTGGTACTGTTTATTATGCTGTACAATTAAGGTGGTTCTAACTTTTGAGTCTGTGGGTGAAATCCTGAAGTGTGACCATTCAAATGAAAACTACTGAGCAGTACTTTCCTGTGGTGCTATTTGTCATGCTGCAGAAATTGCTGTGGTTATCATATGTTCTATTTTTGGTATATTGCCTTATGCTGGCGTTCTTTCGCTCTTCCTCATATACTGTACCTGTTAATGTCTGTGTCATCACACAAAACGCCATCCAAGACCCAACCTGAAAAAAGATATGAACGGTTACACATCTCAACTGGAATGAATTACAGTCACATCGCCCCACACAAGAATTACAGGGGCACTGTCACGTAATTTGTGTCTGAACCCAAACATGTGTTTACAAAGTGGAACGCTTAAAAAATGTGTGCAGTTTTCCCACAAAGTACTTAATATGTGCATTGAAACTTTGCGGCGGCACCAGAAAGGCGTTTGTGTTTTGATAAACCTTTCATCCGACTTTAAAATTGAAAATTGTTATTGCGATCCCGAAGGGAGAATCGTGTTAATTCATGTTGTCTACCAGTCAGTGAATATGTCGATCTGTAACATCTACGCTCCAAACAATCCTGCCTGCCAACAAGCCTTCGCTCGAACCGTGAAAGAGTTATTCAGATGTCTAAAGCTTCGTTATCGAATCTTATCATAGGCGGCCTGTCTTTAAATTAATCTTTTTTACTTTAGCTTTCACAGTTATTAAGGAAGCCATTACTCTTTTTATAATTTCATTTTCTTTATTGTAACTAGTTCTGTTAGGAGAAGGGTAATAAAGTTGTCGGGGGAGTAGGGTTGGCGCAGTGGTGAGAGTACTCGCCTTCCACCAATGTGGCCCGGGTTCGATTCCCAGACTCGGTGTCATAAGTGGGCTGAATTTGTTGGTTCTCTACACTGCTCCGAGAGGTTTTTCTCCGGGTACTCCGGTTTTCCCCTCTCGCCAAAAACCAACATTTGATTTGATTTGATTTAGCGTTGATTTGATTTAGTCTCCCCAATTAGTAGAGCATCTGTGCTCAGCTAAAAAGATTTGAGACTTTAATAAAGTTATTATTATTATTGTTGTTATTGTCTTAACTGATCCAAAACATAACGATATAGGAAAGTTCTGCTCAAGTGCTCTGCGTTCTTGACCAATCAAAATAGGAACCACCTCGGCTGTCCAAACTTCTTACTTAGGGACGCATGGTTCGTACTCTTTTAAGCTCTTCAAATTCCATGACTTTTTCCATGAACTTAAGTTTGGCTCTGACAGTAGAAAATTTTTAAATTTTTATCATGTTTGACAGAAACTCGTCTTTGTTTTATTTTATCCTTGCTTTGACAACTGCAAAAGATTAATCTACTATGACTTTCCAGGTTTTCCATGACCTGTATGAACCCTGAGGCGGTGAACGGAGGACGTTTTCAAAACCGTGATCTCACCTCGTACGTGTAGTTTGGGCAGGAGACAAGTCTAAACAGCTTAGTCATGGGATGAGCTGTCGGGTAAGGGATTTTCCTCTCTTTGGTACCTGCAAACAGAATTTAAAAGAACAGCCAAGTATATTGCGTTTGACAATGAATATATGAACTGCGGATTACAGAACGAATATGTGAATGATCATCGGAGCTATGGACACTACTTAAGCAGAAGTGAAAAAAATGCACGGGATTCGAACCCACAGCCTCTGTGAGAGCACGACACTGGTATTGCAGAGGATGTGGATTCAAATCCCGTACAAGCCCAAATACTTTCAGGCGTTATTTTTCACTACTGCTTGAGTAGTGTTCATTAAGTGCGGCGATCACTCGCATCTTCAAATATTGTGTTTGAATAGTGAATGATCATCGCAGTTACACTTCTTAAGCAGTAGTGAAAATAAAGCCTGAAAAAAATTCTGGTTTGTACCGGGGCCAATGAAGTCTGCAATACCGGTGCACCACACCACCAACCGAGCTAACAAGCCAACAGGGAGCTGGTCATTTTTTGGTTTGTTATATACTCGCGAGTGATGAACATATGAGAATGAATACATGAAAATCATATATTTGAACTGCGGATTAAAGAATGAATAGTGAATGATCATCGCAGTTACAAACACTACTTAAGCAGTTTTTTTTTTTCAGGCTTTATTTTCACTACTGCTTAAGTAGTGTTTGTAACTGCAATGATCATTCACCATTCATCCTTTAATCCGCAGTTCAAACATGTGATTTTCATATATTCATTCTCATAAATATTGTGTTTGTCGCAAGAGTCTAACACATGACCATTCCAACCACACAAGGAACTTCATAGAAACTACAACTTTCGCGCCAAAAATTACAACCAATAAATTTCACCACTGAACTTGCTGACTGGAAGGGCGATGGTTTTCAAAAGTGGCACTTTGAGTGTCACAGTGTAGCACCCATCTGGCCAAGAGAAAAGTCTTCCCCTGTTTCCTGACCTCTAACCAAGTTTAACTGAAATGGAACCACCGGTGTGCGTGCCAAAATCATTATCTCTAATTAAAGCAGGCTCTCAGATATTTGGGGCCAACAAAGAACAAAGGAAGAAAATCAAGCGGGGACTAAATTTTCTTTGCTTGTGCTCGCACACTCACTCCAAATATCTAAGAGCCTGGAACAGGCTAAGGAGAGGGGATAACCCGGAGTACCCGGAGAAAAACCTCTCGGGAAAGAGTATAGAACCAACAACAAACTCAGCCCACATATGAGGCTGAATCTGGGAATCAAACCCAGGACACATTGGTACAAGTAGGAGGTGAGTGCTCTCACCATTCCACCATGAAACACACTGAAATTCATTCCATACCTACTTCTTTGTCCTGCAGGGATAGAGGGTTTTAAAGATTGATTTGAAGCCATTTTTCACCTACATGTAAAAATGGCAAACCCAAGAGCACCCCTTTACATTGATGAAGGTACATTACAAACCTGGAGGTCTCAGATCCCGCAGAGAACAGTGGATGACATAGTTACCATACTCGTTGAACTGCGAAATAGAAGGGGAAATGAGACCATAACATGGCAAATTGAATGCAATCACGCTGAAAAATGGGCAGAACAAATGAAGGTTGGAAAGGGGATGACAACACACACTATTTTCAAATTATGGATTGGATCTATCTTTGAATTTTCTAAGACAGTATAAATAATTTATAATTTATAATAATTTAATAATTTATATAGTGCTATTACATTAATTGTTCATAGCGCTTTACAACAGTAGTAATTACAGTATTAATAAGTAAAATATATTTTACAACTCAGTAAACTAATTAACTCAATTGAAACAAAAAAGGGAATTGTATTACATAACTAACTAAAAAAGCTAAAATAAATTATTATTTACAATAGAACTATGCTATAAAGAGTACACAAGAATGAAAACATCAAACTCAACTTACCAAGAAGAAAACTAAAGCAGTGTAAATCTGGGCATTTCCAAACACTAACAAAAGAGAGAGAAAGGAATATGTTTTCATAAATAAATGAATGAATGATTAACTAAAATAAACAAATTAATGGATAAATAAATTAGTTAATTAATAAACAAACAAATAAAAAGGTAAAAATCACACACTTACACGCAGATGTATACAAAGGGTGGTTAATGAAATATCCAACCAGTACACCAAAGCCTCTAAAAATAAAACAAGTTATATCAAATCACTGTTCAGCACTGTATTCAATAAACTGACTGAGATAAGTTGAAGTAATAAATCAGTGTAACTTTCAGCCATTTGCCAGTGATCTCTTACCCATAATAACCACAGTTCTTCAGAATTCCGAGTGTGAACAGGATAGGAAAAGGAAAGAAAATTGATTAGCTCATTTCAATTTTAATTCTATTTCTCCCCCACTGCCTACGTGTAGCTCCTAAAGATTACAGAAAAAGAAGTAAAAATCCAAACATATTTAACTTACCGGTACCTTAAAAATCAAATATGATTTTGATTTCATGATATGATTTATTTCATATATCATTCACACTTACCTTAAAAAGATTGAACAAAGGCATAGTTGCATGGGAAAATCGATGAACAAAGACTGTCTCCAACAATCTTTTTGCAAAATGCCCTGACCAACAAACTGCAGCAATACTACAAGAGAGAAGAATGAAAAGAAAGCACAGGAAATAGGAAAACCATACATAAAAAATAAAACAACAAAAAGTACAATATTTCTGCAATACAGAGATCTTGTTGTCTTGATTACAGGCCTCAACTTGACTAAGCACTCCAGGGTAAGTGCTGTAATGAACAAGCACCACATCCTGTATATAGCACAGGGCAGGGATTTTGCCTGGGTAATTTGAGTTAGTTCCCTAGCTACTCTGATAGAAAAATGACAAATCTATGATACAACAAAAGATGGGGTCCCCAACTACTATTGGCACATCCTTGTCTTCTCCAAAAAATCAATGACAGCCTTGTAATAGCATGCCACATAAACTAGAGTTAGTCATTGTATGGACAACTTTTGCTTATGGTAGTTCACCCACTGCGGCTAATTACTAGGCTGTCACTAATTTTTGAAGTAGGCAGGGACACGCAAAACACAGCCGGGGAATCCAGCTATTTTGATACAGTCAACATGCTGTTTTTCCATCAAAGTCGCCGAGGATCTTATTCAGAATGTCCAGGAAAAATCCCAAGCCCCCGGCCCTTAAAGGGGCACTGTAGCAGTACTTAATGTGTGCACTGAAACTATTAGCGGTTGCCTATGGCCACGGATGCAACTTGCAACTTGAAAAAGTTAAGTTAACTTTTTCAAGTTTCATCATTGTATCTCGGAAAAATCGCCATAAAATAATACTACTTCCTTTTCCTTCCAAGAAATAATAAGAAATCTTGTTCTTAGTGTTAGACAGGCAAAACGCGCAACAGAAAAAGAACTTCCTCATGATTTGAGGAACTTATGACAAGAATTGCCATGACAGTGCCCCTTTAACGACAGCCCTGTATTAAGGTGAAACGTTTAGACTCTGAAATAAGTGCACCAAACTATTCAAAGAAAATTTCAGATGTGAAAAACTAGACTGCATAATAATTAACAACAGATTAACTTACTGCACTACAGGAGCATATGGTTTGCTTGCTGCACTAGCTCCATAAACAATCGAGGGTCGAGGATACAGCAGCATATAAAATACTAGAGGACTTGCATACTCTGCTAAAAATACCTAAAAGTATTACAAATATATACAAAAAAATGAGCTGTGGTGAACCATTTGATCCACAAAATACACACAATAATTTTCAACATTGCAGAAGTCTGTAATTTTTATTTTTACTTTCTATATGATATTCATTCTGATTCATTATACTATGAAAATTATTACATAACTAAACATTTAATAATATATAGAGCGTTTTCATTCACGCGACTATTGACCATATTAGTTCACTGAAACAAACAAAACTATTTGCATAAAAATAGAGTTCAATTCCCAGAGGTTTAGTTCAAGACACCAACATGGCCATTGTTTCTTTGTTTTGGGACACCAACATTGCCGCCGTTACGTCATGTAAAAACACTCTTATAGATTATTTTACTTACTGTTCTCCAGCTTATCTGGGGACCTAAAAATACAAAATATAATACAATGATGCATCAATAACATCAAACTATAAATAAGAACATGGTACTAGACAAATGACCCAACTAAAATGTCTATCATGACAGCATCATCCTCACCTAAGTCTTTAAAGTATAATCTCCCTCCATCTTTAACATCCAAGGTCTCCAACTTATCCTCATCCTTCAAGGCCTTGCCTCCTTAAATAGTAAATTAAGAAAAACTGTGAATGTGCAATTTTTGCAGATCAAACAATAATGAGAAAGAAAGCTTCATGGAGATTCTTTGGCTGGGAGTTTCTGCATTGAACAAGAATCTCCATAATTTGAGCTTTCAAAAAAAAAACATTTTGTGACTTTCAATTCTACTGCTGGTGGGAGGAAAATCAATTCCAACTGAGAAAAGAAAGGAAAACATATCGATGATAAACTTATATCAACAGTAATGCTATTCTCCATGTTTTGACTAAAACTTACTTGGTTCAAGACGAAATGACTGCCTCTCTGGGTATGAGTTCGGAACTGGAAAAATTATGAAAAGAAAAAAAAAACCACTAATGAGAATAATTTTTGTGCAAGTGTTTAAGGGTTTCAATGTACAGCTGTTTAAGTATTACTTACACTTTTTCTGATATTCTCTTTTGACATCCGAAATTGTAGCAGTTGGATCCAACTAAAATAAAAAAAAGATACAGAGAGAAATTTTTTTCTTTAGAGTAGTTTTTTGTTTAAATTAATTAGATCAAGGGATGTGGAATTTTTTTGGGTGGTATACCGAGTAAGCATCATTTAAAAAATTAGGGAAGGGAAGGGTGCCTGACACTGTAGATGGTCATGTGAATGGGTTTAAAAGGGGATGAGAGAAGGAGGAAAGATTCCCACAGCAGCACTAAAGGACTTGGGTCTTGGCCCATGGTGAATCACTTGCTTCTCAGAAGAGGAACACATAAATGTCTGAAGCCAAATAGTGACCAATGTTTGAAAGGCATTCAAAGTGGACAACTACAGCAGCACCACCAGCAGCAGCAGCAGCAGCAGCAGCAGCAGCAATGTAGTGGTGGTTGTCAACGTTACATATTTAAGGAATGTGATGGACATGTGACTCACAGCTTCAAGGGTACACAGCTTTTTCTGGCTTCTGAAGTGCACAACGTCCACCTGAAAAAATTAACAAATGGTGAATAGTTAATAATTGTGGTCAAACATGTTTGTGTGTAAAATATCAGATGACTAATATCAACATGTATAATCTCCTTACTGTTTTTCCAAACTTCTTTTGGCAGTAGTCCCATATTGTAGTAAGGAGGGTGCAAATACATGAATGTTCCCATAGGAAAACAGATTTTGGTGCTCAAAGCCATCTATACTATACAGAGTGAGAATAATACATCAGCTCATGGTCCAATGTCCTGTGTTCTCCTGCTTCCGTGCCTCCTCACAACTTCCTCATTTTATTCCTGGTTCTTTATTTTTATTTATTTATTTATTTATTTTTTTGGAGTGGGGGGGGGGGGAGGCAGATTTCTCCCCAGATGAAACCCCAGGAGGTTCTCGCATAAATCAGGGAGTGCTCTTTCCAAAGTCTAAGTTTTATTTGGTGGATACTGAGCTCACAGCATCTGTTTCCTGGCTTTTATGCTAGGAGGTATGCATTAGCCTGAGAAATGGGCTTTATTGTGCTCAGTCCAATGACCATGATAACTCTGTCCAAGAGCCAAAGTACATTTACCCAGTCATGCAAGCTGGCCATGATTATTCACTAAGTTTTGATGCTGGCGTTTTTAGCATTTACAAAATCTCAGAATCTGTACAATACGAAAATATAAATAAAAATATGCTTCGTTGACTTTTGCTAATTACTGGATCCGCTTGTTGGGAAAGCTTTTACAGTTTGAAAAATGTACATTGTACGCCCATGTGTAGTGTACATGCTTACACCTCTACTTCCTTGAGTTATCATAGGCTTAAAGGTAATATGATTTAACTAAATAATGCTTAGTATAAAGTCTAGATCTAAGCAATATGATAGAAAACAAACTCAGCAAAACCAACTGGCACGAGGATTTCCCGAAGAGATGTCACGCGCGCAATTTCACAATCCAGCGATCCAGGACGTGGTACAAATGCAACGTGCGTGACTATTTACAAATGAACCACGCAGAACTAGTTATAAGAATTGTCCTTACCTGCATACTGATCAAACTAGCGATCGCGTTCTACGTTCAGAAATAAAAATAGAGCCTTAGTTTAACAAGTCGCTCCAAAGTTCGTTGACAAGACGCTAGCCGTGAGTGCGCGCGGTGTGGCTCAGCGGCTGTACGAATAAAACGGCTTTAGGTGATGTAAGACAACATGAAAAAATTTCTCGTTACTGAGAAATTCTCTCCTTGAAAAGGAATAAGTTTTAATCTTTCAACAAATTCTTTGTTTCAATCGACTTTCTTCACCCTGTTTATCTAGCCGTTCTTTCTTTTCCTCTCTATTATTACCCTTTCCCTCCCCTCCCACCTGTTTCCTGTCCTCTCCATGCCATTACAAAACACCGTGATTGACACGTCATTCTTAACAAGACCTGAACCCAAGTTTGTGTCACCTGAATCCAACATGAGTTATTCATATGCATAAAAAAAAAACTCCGTAATAAAGAGCACCAGAATCTCATTTTAGAGTTTTTTCATTTGCCCTGAGTTTCTCTGCCTTATTTCTTTCCTTGTTTCTGTGCAAAAGAGTCTAAAATAGTATTTTATTGTATCGTCTGTAATATGCATTTGATTATTTAAAGAAAATGCGCAATATAAATATTAAATATTATTGTTATTGTTATTATTATTATTATTATTATTATTATTATTATGTGATAAATATTTAAAGTATTGATTCTAAAGATCTCGCTAGTTCCTTTTCGATTTCAAAACCCCTACTAATCCTAAATGTGAAAAAAAAAAATTAAAGTTCCAGTACTAAAAACTCGCTAGTTCCTTTATTTCAAAGTCTTTGTCTGCAATGTTCTGCGGAGCTCTTCGCGTGCATTGTGAGCCTCTCAAGCACAACAGCGCAGACCTTAGGAGGGTAAATAAGACTTTGGCGTGGATTCATGACATCGTAGTACTGTAATCTTCTCCTTTCTTAGTTGATAAGAGTTCAGCCAGTCTACTGTGATACCTCTTGCATCCATCTGCATTCCTCCGGTACTGGTGGTAGTAAATACCAGTGGAATAAAGGAGCCTTGTTCGACTTCTAGCACCCTGCTGGCGTACATTCTTTTCTTCTTAGTCTCCTGCTAACGATAGATTTGTTTTATGGTGAGGCCTTTATTATTATTTTAGCAGTTGATAAACGTATGGATGCTAAAATGGAACAGCATAGGGCGCACAGCGTAACCTATGCAGTCTGAAGGAACTATTAAAAGAAAACTACTGAGTTAAAAAACATACGATTAAAGATAGAAATCTAATAAACAATCTAAAATTCTCCGATACTAAAACTATCTTGAGCTCCTATGCTATTCCCTCAGGGAAAGTCAAATGACGGTAGCATTCAAAGTTCTCACTATGTTGAGAAAATTCCCAAAGACTGGAAGAGTGCTAGAGTAACTCCAATTTTCAAAGCTGACTCGAAGGTTGACCCAGCCAATTGCAGGCCTATTTCTGTACTTTCTGTAATAGCTAAACTCTTTGAAAAATCCATTTTTAATCAGGTATATACATATTTAAATGACAATAAGCTACTTTCGAAATATCAGTCTGGCTTTAGACCTATGCACTCTACTCTTACAGCTCTTATTGATATCACAGACAATTGGTATCTTAACATTGACGATGGTTTGACAAATGCCATTCTGTTTATTGATTTAAAAAAGGCATTTGATACTATTGACCATGAGATCCTTCTGTCAAAATTGGAGCTGTATGGGTTTAAAGGTACGTGCAAGTCTTAATCTTTTCCGAGACTACCTCTCTGATAGAACTCAGGTTACAGTTATAAACAACGTACATTCTGAAACTAGCTTCATAAGTTGTGGGGTGCCTCAAGGCTCAATCCTCGGCCCCCTACTATTCCTACTGTACATTAACGATCTCCCAAACTGTAACCTTCTATCAGATGTGAGGATGTACGCCGATGACACTAATCTTACGTTTGCCTCCAAAGACCCTGATGAGCTGTTTTCATCCCTGACTCACGATTTAGGCAATCTGAAACAATGGCTCGATTCTAACCGTCTAAGTCTTAACGTCCTCAAAACTAAGTGTCTGTTTACAGGCACAAGGCACAAAACTCCTTGCTCCCTAGTGAACCTAACATATGCCTTGATGGCATTCAATTGAACGAGTCAATAGTTACAAATGCCTAGGCGTTCAGGTTGATGAAACACTCTCGTGGGAAGCTCACATCTCCGAAGTCGTCGGTAAGGTTGCTAAAGTACTTGCTGCCCTGAGGAGGCTAAGACCGATATGTCCCCAGAGTACCCTAGTCACAATTTACAAGTCATTGATTCTTCCGCATCTCGATTATTGCAGCGCTGTCTGGGGCTGCATCGGTAATGACCTCAGCCAAAAACTAGAGAAACTACAAAACAGGGCTGCACGCATAACAACAGGGTCTAGTTGGGATAGCAGATCTGCCCAGATTCTTCATGCCCTTAAATGGAATAGCCTCGCTGACAGACGTGCAAAACAACTGAAATCTTTAATGTTCAAAACTGTAAATAACCTTGTACCCGAATACCTGTGTGATAAATTCGCCAGTGTTAATACCATCCACAGACATAATATTCGAGGTGCGCAACATAACCTGTTTATTCCGCGGCCGAACACTGAGGCCCTCAAGAAGAGTTTTCGTTGTAGGGGCGCAGTAACATGGAACAGTCTGTCAGCGGAGGCTAAGCAGGCCACTACATTAGATAGTTTTTATTCCGCTATTGTACATTAGTAATTTCTTAACTTGGTTTAGCACTTCTTATAGGATTTTTTAACAATGTCTGTAATTTAGTCTTAGCTTTTATGTACTAGGTTTAATGCGCACGGCTCTTTAGAAGACCACTTTTTAGTGATAAGGATCCCGTGGATAAATAAAGTTTATTATTATTATTATTATTATTATTATGGTAGTCTTATTATTATTCAGTTATTATTATTATTATTATTATTATTATTATTATTATTAGACTATTATCACAGTGGTTGCCAGTGGAGTATCCACTATAAGCAGGTAGTGACACACCACATTAGCGGGATAGCCTACCCGTAAAAGGGAAGGGGAAATTAAAGGTAGTGGAAAAAATGGGGGTACTGGAAAAAACGAGGAATGGTAGCTCCCCCCTTTCCCACCCCGGGTTCCCACACTTTTTGACTTCCCCCTCCCCTTTCCCTTTCCCTGTTTACGACGGCATCGAGGGTATTGGTGACCTTCTGGCTAATGTTAGGCGCACTCTTCTCATGTTGACTGGAAATACGATTCGTATGCTTGCGGGCTAGGATCGTCGGCGCATTGAATATAAATAGTCTGGGGGCTTTCAACACTAAATAATCAATCTGCTGAAAAGTGGTTGAGGTTATCAACTCGTCGCATTTACACGTAAAGATTCTTCTCAGACGGTAGGTATTTTATTTGTCATTATTTACTGATGAAACCAATTGCGCAACGACATGTATTGCCAGTTAAAACTATTCATGGCAAAGGCATGGCAGTATAAGTCTGCTACAGACTATTTTTTGCCACATCAAAAATTTGCTTAGATCCTGTGCGCCTACTAAAGGAACCGTAAGTTTAAGATTCCAGTCTCTCCTTCTTTGTAATAAGCCCTCCGGGCGTCTTACGTTCTTCTCTGCGCAAACCGATGCCGTATTAAACTACAAGGAGTCTCTCACTGCATGTAAGTTAGTTCCATTTCGATACGTGCCGCATCCTTTTCGACTCATGGATTATGAATCGTTATTGTTTTGACTTCTCGGCTTAGCAATATAAGCGGGATCTATTCATATTTATCTGATCTTCTGTTCTTTTTGTCAACGCAAAAGTGTGTGTGAGAGATTTCGGCATATCATCAGAAATCCGGATTGCGGTTAAAATCATTCTTCCTTTAACAATGGAAGAAAAGCGAAAAAAAAAGGTGCTACAATGATGGACGAGAGTCATTCAAAAACACAAATTGCGGATTTTCACTGATTTTCGATGGAATTTGATCGAAATTTTAAAAACATAGCAACCTTTTTGTTATCTATACTCGCTTTTTTGTGTTATGATCAGATTGAGCTTGCGTTCGACTCGATACTCACTTTCGTCAGACGTAGGTCGCCCACAGGCAGTTTATATTTTCAGACAGTTGAATATTGATGGAGAAAAGTTTGATATAATTTAAGTTGACGAATAATAAAGTAAACATCTTAATCAATAGAGATTTCAACCCGATCAAAAAAAATAAAGGTCAGGCTTATTTTTAATCCTCTGAATTCAGCTCAAGGAATGTGCCAGGTCCATGTAGTGATGATTCGCGTCTCAATCAGCGAAAACATACCCACTCAAACTGAACTCTTACCCTGCTGATTTACATAGCGAGCCAAGTATAACCGCTGTGAAGGGTCTGACGGCTTTAAGATTACTCATATAACTGCAGTGGACAATACCACCGTCAAAAGAAAATCGGCGAAAGTAGAGAGCTTCGATCTCACTGTATCTCGCTAACTTTTCATATTGTATAGTCAGTTACAGAAATTTTACCCTCTTCAATATTCTACTACCACCGTGACGCACAATACTAGTACACATCATTTAGTCAATTCAACGCTGTGGTCATGAAATTAAGGTATGTGTATCATTTATTGGTGAATCAACAGTGAATCACAAATAAAAGCAGCAGTTAGATCCACAGATAACCGGATCAACGCTATCAAACAGAACAAGATTTTCAAAGTTAACCTGAATCCACTAAACTAACAGTCAAATGCGATTGTCTACCTTTTAGTATTTTATCAATAGAACTGTGATAAACGATGGTTTCCCCCTTCAGACAGATTTTGTTCCCATGTTATACGGGCGGCGTTGGTGTTTGTGTTTCGAACAGCGTTCTTTTTGGGAAGGAAGGTGGGTGGAGACCAATCAGGGAGCTACCTCAATGGGCTTCTGCTGGACAATGCTTTTTGCCAGACTGGCTTTCCAATGGTCACTTGGTTTTCCACTTGCAAATGAGTCACTTCCTCCTCCCCTATCCCTGCCGGTGTACACCGGCATCGATGGTATTGCACGCCTCTTCTGGCTAATGTTAGGCGCACTCTTCTCATGTTGACTCGATATTGGTCTGGGAATGCGATACGTATGCTTGCGGGCTAGGATCGTCGGCGCATTGAATCAAATCGTCTGGGGGGCTTTCAACACTAAATAAACAAATCTGGTGAAAAGTGGTTGATGTTATCAAATCGTCGCATTTATCCCTAAAGATTCTTTTCAGATGGTAGGTATTTTATTTGTCAGTATTTACTGATGAAACCAATTGCGCAACGACATGTATTGTTAAAACTATTTATGGCAAAGGCAAAGTAATAACACGTTTCTTTCCACTGTAATAAGTCTGGTACAGCTCTGTTTTTAGCCACATCAAAAATTTGCTTAGATCCTGTTCGCCTACCAAAGGAACCGTAAATTTAAGTTCCCTCATCCTTTTTAATAAGCCATTGACGTCTTACGTTCTTCTCTGCGCATACCTTTATTTAAGTCTCAAATCTATTTAGCCGAGCACAGATGCATGCTTTACTAATTGGGGAGACTAAATCAAATCAACAATGGCATAATATTATTACGAGAGTGCCTCACTACATGTATAAGTTAGTGTCATTTATGTGCTACATCCGTTTCAACTCAAGGATTGCAATTGTGAATCGTTATTGTTTTGACTTCTCGACTTGGCAATATAAGCAGGAGCTATTCATTTTTAGTGCTCTTTATAATCTTCTGTTCTTGTTGTTAACTCTAGTGTGTGAGAGAGATTTGATAGCATCAAAAATCTGGATCTTAAAATCATTCTTCCTTTAACAGTGGAAGAAAAGCAAAAAATTAGAGTCATTCAAAACTGAACACAAATTGCGGATTTTCATTTTCGATGAATGAATCAAATGGATTCGATCGAAGTTTAAAAACATAACAACCTTGTTGTTATCTATATATTCGCTTTTTGTGCGTCATTCATGATTTTGAGCTTGCGATCGACTTGATGCTTTCGTCAGATGTCGGAAGCCCAGTTTATATTTTCAGACACTTAAATATTGGTGGAGAAAAGTTTGATATTAATTAAAGTTGATGAATAATATAAAGCAAACAAAACAGTCAAACAAAACGGTCAACAAAACAGCAAAACGAGCCGTGGACAGTGGACGCTAATTCAGAAGGAGAAAAGTCAGGCTTATTTTTAATCCTCTGAATCCTCAAGGAATGCACCAGGTCCATGTAGTGATGATTCGCGTCTCAATCAGCGAAAACATACCCACTCAAACTGAACTCTTACCCTGCTGATTTACATAGCGAGCCAAGTATAACTGCTGTGAAGTGTCTGACGGCTTTAATACTGGCCACCTCCAAAGAAAATCGGCAAAACTAGAGAGCTTCGATCTCACTGTATCTCGCTAACTTTTCATATTGTATAGTCAGCTACAGCAATGTTATCCTCTTCAATATTCTACGACGTACTCATACTAGTAAATTAATGTCATTTAGCAGGGGCACCCAACGACAAGTTACGGTAGATATCTGTTCGGTGGAGGGTAGTTCGCCTTGGACTTTCGGCGGCGATTAAAGAGTGCACTAGGATTTTCGTAAGTAAAACGTGGCCTAAAAGATTCGTAATGTGGAAATCATAACCCCTGAGGTTTTTGGAGAAGTCGTCATTGTTGTTTTTGGCAGTAAAAAACGTCAGCTAGCATTTTCGGAAAGAAAAAAAGGTTGCCTAGAAAGTTCATTTCAGCTAGTATTTTCTCAAAGAAAGATTTTGTTCCCTAAAATTTTCGGGCAATTAACATTTCAGCTAGGGAATCCGAACAGATCAAAGTTTTCTAGCTAACCAAAACATCACTTTAAACAGACTTCAAACACCATAAGGTACTTAAAAATGCCTTTCTACAGCTTTTGGCTGCTTTGGCTCATTGGGTGCCCCTGATTTAGTCAGTTCAACGCTGTGGTCATGAAATCAAAGTATATGTATCATTTGTTGGCAAATCAGCAGTGAATCCCAATTAAACGCAGCATGAGATCCATAGATAACCGGATCAAACAGAAACTAGATTTTCGACCTTTTATCTAAGCCACTAAATCAGTCAAATGCTATTGTCTGCCTTTTAGTATTCTACCAAAGAGACGAACTAAACTATGATTCAGGGGCACCCAGCAACAAGTTCCGCGGTAGATATCTGGTTCGGTGGAGGGTACTGATTCGCCTTCATTGGGCTTTCGGCGTCAATTAAAGAGTGTACTCGGATTTTCGTAACTAAAATGTGGCCTAAAAGATTCGCAATTGGAAAATCATAGCCCCTGAGGTTTTCGGAAAGGTCGTAATTGCTGTTTTTTGGCAGTCAAAAAGGTCAGCTAGCATTCTCGGAAAGAAAATAGTTACCCAGAAGGTTCGTGGAAAATTAATTTCAGCTTGCATTTTCTCAAAGGGAGATTTTGTTCCCCAACATTTTCGGGCAATTAAAATTTCAGCTAGGGAATCCAAACTCTTCTTCTAGCTTATGAAATTAAAACATCACTTCAATCATACTTCAAATACCATAAGGTACTTAAGAATGCTTTCTACAGCTTCAGTTTTGGTTGATTTGAATATATTTGGCTCGTTGGGAGCCCCTGTATGATTTCCCCCATTCAGACAGATTATGCTCCCATGTTATAGGACATCATATAATTTTTCCTATCGCCGCGTCTCTCTGACTACAGTGTACTGTATTAACCTTTAGTTGATCAATTCTGGCGCAATTCCACAAAACAAATTTGTCAAAAATGTCTGGCACTGGAGATGTCTCGGTTTTTTGGGTTTGCGGTTTTCAAAGGAACGCTGAATCCTTTGAACGCTCAAAAAACAACCGTATAAAGTCACGTCCTGTATAAAGCATTCGCCTTACTGGAAAATATCCCTCTTGTTAATCTTGTCATCATAGTCATAAAGCGATGACAGTCAATCGTGTGTTGCACCAGTGTGGTACTCTGAACTGCAAACAAAAATGTCATTAGTGTATATATAAAAAAAAAATTCGATTCATGATCCCAGAAACTATTTATCCACGTAAATTCCCAGGAATTCAGGCAAAACACATGTAACATCCAACAGGGGATTTTCAATGCACAGGCTTACTTGCCACGTACCTAGATTTCAAAACAGGGAACCACTTGCAGTGTATTTTTCTCTTTGTTTGCATCGCACCTTAAATATTTAACAATTAGATTATGAGCTCGAGATTTCTATTGCGCGATATCAGCTATCACGAATAGAAATCGAGAGCGAATAATCTGATTGTTTTAGTATAAATCTATTAGTCGTTCAAAACTAAACAAGTAAATTATCCAAATCCTCCTCACAGACACCGCTCCATTTTGTTGACAACCGCTACTCACTATCTATCACGGAATAGATAGCGAGTAGCCAATCAGAGAACGGCATTCGTGATAGAACGCCAGTAGATTTGTACTAAAAATGAATAGTTAATTCAGTGACAATTGTTTCGACTGCCGTGAGTTTCAGCTTCAAATATATTCAAACAACTGATTTGCCCGTTATATACCTGTGATCAAAAACTGACGTTAAGGGTGGTTCCCGAAACTATATCGTTATAAAATGAAACCAAGATTAGTGAAGTGGTGATACGGAATTGTTTTAGGTGACGTATTTTAAGGTGACCATCATGTTATCATGCAGACTTCAATAATTTGTGATGATTGCATTGGAACTCGAAGTTTCGTTCTTTCGGGTACACACGAAAGAAATGATTCGACTAAGTCCTAGTCTCCTTCGCAGCCGCAGGAGCCCATGGGCTCCTGGCAGCCGTTATTAGGGTCGTCACGCAACGCTTCTCCCCACCAACATTAGAGGTGGGGAGAAGCGTTGCGTGACGACCCTAATAACGGCTGTGAAGGAGACTATCTCAGTCCTAGAATAATATTTCTTCCAGTATTTTTTTTAATTAAAAAGGTTATTACTGCTTAAAAGGTCGATCTCCTCTACTAATTTGTGATGATTGCATTGGAACTCGAAGTTTCGTTCTTTCGGGTACACACGAAAGAAATGATTCGACTAAGTCCTAGTCTCCTTCGCAGCCGCAGGAGCCCATGGGCTCCTGGCAGCCGTTATTAGGGTCGTCACGCAACGCTTCTCCCCACCAACAGTAGAGGTGGGGAGAAGCGTTGCGTGACGACCCTAATAAAGGCTGTGAAGGAGATTAACTCAGTCCTAGAATAATATTTCTTCCAGTATTTTTTTTAATTAAAAAGGTTATTACTGCTTAAAAGGTCGATCTCCTCCACCCCCCCCCCCCCCCTTCCTCCTTCCACCCCCTGGAGTTGAGTTGGGAGCTGAGCGAGCTGGGGGGCTAGGAAGAGGAAAGACCCTGGGAACGAGATTTTTAATTTACCTTTACAACGCACGGGCGACACTTAAGATGCAGGTTGAAATTCTTTCATCTCAAACCCAATTTTTCCTGTCACGAGGAGTCGAGTACAACAAAAACATTATCACGAGAAAAGAAACAAGTGGCCTGATGTTCAAGTTTCGCAAGGTCTGGTGATTGGTCCCAAATACTGCCTACTTCAAAACAATGTTTAAATTTCATTTTCTGCGTTTTCTTTGATGAACAAGCTTGTTGAAGGCGATTTTATCTGTGTGACGATTCAAGTTTCTTTATACAACAGCTTTTAGTATCCGTTATGTATGATGTGTTAATTTACCTTTAAAACGCACGTACGGTACTTAAGCTGCCTTTTCTCGTTTTTCTGTTCATTACCGTACAGGTTTTATTCGAGTTGAATGTCTTTTCTAACCAAAGAACTGACAATGGCAATGGAGACCAACAAATTACCTCAAGTGCGCATGCTTTTGCCACAAGAGGATACAAACAATAGCATGAAATTGATGGAGAACCAAGCTAGGAACGTAAAGGTGCAGTGTGACAAAGACATGGACAAACTTGACAACCTTAAGCCGACTCACACCAAGAAATGGTTCCGAAAGCAGTTTGGTATACGCAAAAATAAAGGACAACTTGAAGATGAGGGACGACCGCACGCCTTTGATGTGCCAGCGTTTCGTAAAGATCGCCGTCGGTCAAGCTCATTACCAGACCTCTCTGCGATGTTAGACGCAGCGAACCTAAAGAGATTCGGTTCTTTTACATCCATTTCTCCTGGACCAGCGAGGATGGCAGGTAAAGAAACGATTGCAAACCTGAAGGAGAAAAATCAAGAAAAAGTGAAGAAGGGCAAAAAGGAAACGGTACAACGGAAAGGGACAACGAGGTGGAGCAGAAAAAGGCACCGGGCGAGGAGCATGAAGGAAGGGCAACTCTTATGACCATAAATGAATTGGTTCCAAAATGTCGGTGTCCATCAAGGTCCGTACCAGATCTCTCTGGTAATTTAGACGACGAGAGTCAGAAGAAGCATGAAATCTCTTCTCCTGAAACAGCAAAGATCACAAGAAAACAGGAAATCCTTTCAGAGGAAGACGCTCCATGGGCATGACATAACTGACCGCGTTGCGCAACTGACCCAACTTCCAGGTAATCGGAATTTTCGTATGTGCTAAACAATATCCACTGCAAGTGACCAACCTTGTTAACTGGTATATAAGTGATATAGTTATGTGCTGCCACAATGGGTATGGTTTTAGAATAGTAAAAATGCAAGGCTCTTTACAAGGCGAGGAACGTACATATTTTTTAAAAACGCTTAAACAGAACTATGGTATCATATTATATCCGCAACTTTTTTGTAAATTGTAACGGCGTTTTGCCTTAAGGTCATGACACCCTTATGAAGAAAGGCTGTACCTCTCAAAATATTGATTTTAAATATATCTGTTTCTGTGCTAGTTCACTGTTCAATACAATTTTACAGCTGATTACACTCGGCTTCTACTTCAAGATTCGACTCCTCTATTTTGCAGGTGTGGCCTTGCCAACATATTTCAGTTCTATGGGTTTGAGACGCTTCGGTATAAGCGTTATGATCTGAATTGAAATTGGGTATACGGTTTTTAAAGGAACCACGAGGGCGCTTGAACATTTCTGTAGACGTCATTTCATTTGTTGGTGTCTAGTTCTGTTCACGTTGGCATTAATGCCCAGCTTACTCACGCTTCAACAAGGCCAGTGGGACAGTTTTTACATATCTGAGAATGACTGTGGAAAATAGCGTCTTTTAGTTTGAAATAGGGTTCCGCTGAGAACCTTCTCAATTAACCTGGAAATTTAGCTGCGTTAGTGTTTGTGCTTCTAACATTAATCTTAAGCATTCTTTTTGGCAAGGAAGGTGCGTGGAGACCAATCAGGAACCCACCTTAAAGGGAACCTCCACTCTTTCAACAAATTCACGCTAAATTGTTAGAAATAATTACAAGCTTCCAAATTTTGTTTTGGAACGTGAATATAACATCGACATCATTATCGCCTATTTTCGCTTTCAAATTTCCCGGGCGCGGCCAATTTGGATTTGATGACGTGTAATGGTTGCAGCTATTGCCAGAAAGCAAATGAAACAGAAAATCTTTTGTATTAAACAATAGGGCAACCATTACACCACGATCCCTTGGTTTCTCCACTCGCAAAAGGAGTGGGAACTAGTAGCCTGCGAGCAAGCTACAATTCTTTCCTCCCCCACCCCCAGCCCCCCGGGAGAGCTTGCTCGCAGGCTGGGGAACTAGTATCTTTCAATCATCATATGTACGTCAAAGCGACATTGAAGACTGCGCTCTCGCACCAATTATCATCATATTAAGCCCTCTTTTGCAGGGTTCTCTTAGAACTAACCACCAAAGATGGACTCCCGTACAAAATAGCAGTTTTTATTTCTTCCTGAAAGATAAGCTAACTATAACGCAGTATTTTAGGTTATCGTTCTATTAGTTCTATTGGCTGTAAGGATGTAAGCGTTGGTGCATAGCGTATTTACATTACATTGCAGTGCCTTTGTAGTCGAAGCAATGTGACACAATAGCGATAAGGGATAAAACTCGTTTCCAAAACACACTTGTATAATAAACTTGCGTCAAACAATAAGCCCCAAAGCCCAACATTGTTTACAGTTTGTGTCATGCGGTTAAGTATTGACGATAATATGCGGCTATGATCCCGGGCTATTTTTAAACATTACACAGCTGGTTACATTTGCGTTGAAGAATTTGTGGCCTTACTATTTTTGGGCATTTCTTGGAGGTAAGACACATGTTAAATGATATACAAATTACAAATATTCTGGCTGATTATTCTTTTGCTTAGAACAGCAGAGACAAGAAATGAATTCAAACGAAAGGAACAAAGAGACGTGTCTTGACAAAGTATGGAAGTAAGCCATTCCTAAACATCTGTTTTCCACCGGTTGAACACTTCAGTTGAAAGTTCATTCTTCCAACAGCATTGCATTATTTTGAAGCTTCATTCTCCTTTGCTGTCACCAAAACGTTTCAGCTTTATCCTTGTTTCACATCAATTGAAAGTAAGAATTCAAGCAGCCATATTTGAAGCGAATCGTCGTGTAAATATTTACCCATATTTCAACCCCTTTTTTATTTACCTTATTTTCCCTCACTACTGAAACAACTCCTAATATTTTTGTGGCGAATTAAAGAAACTTCGAATGATTTTCCTGTGTTTAGACCTAAATGCTGCGAAATTTCTCGAATTAAATTAAAGTCCGTTAGTGGACATAAACGAATTGAGTTGTTGTGCGTACATGTAGGGCTTCATGTATGCAAATTTCTTTCTTTTTTCACTCGTAAACGCCTTAGCTTTTGTCCAATTAAATCGTGTTTATATAGATCCTACATGTGTTGTTTGTCCGAAAAGACAGCAATTCCAAGATCTTTACTTTGAATTCAGAGGTAAGAAATGTTCGTTTCCTCGTCATGTTTCCTTGGCTTAACAGCGACAAAGTGAAACTATCACAATTGTTTCGCAGTGAACAACGCGGTCTTGAGTTTGTTTTCCTCCAATATGAAACAATTTCACCCGTCTACATATGTGCCTTATGAGGAATAACAACATGATTGAACTAACTCCGTTGTTTTGAATCAATGGGACATCTTAAAACAGTAGCCGAAACATACCGTCATAGCAATGCTTCTAAATGGCATAAACGCGCGTAAAATTTTACTTCTGTAACTTCATGTAGATGCAATAGGTTCTAGTCATTAGGACAAGGTACAGTTACTAATAGTCCGCGCTCTCCGGTATCCGTCATCTTTTGCGACAATCACATTTTGAGCAGTTTTAGTCCATTAAATTTCGCCCGGCCGAGAACGTTTCAGTGCTTTTGCCTCAGGCAAAAGAATTCATAACAACTGAAACAGCAGGAGAATCAAAACATGACCATAATCACTGATAACGAACACCTAGAGTTTGGCAGGATAGATAAATTTTGATATTTTGACTTTCAATGCGCCAAAACAACCAGCTGTTTTAAGGTCGGTGCGCGTTTCTGAAATTCTCGCTGATGATGAAATTGTCAAATCCAGGCTAGACGACTTTAAATTTCGATGAGAAGGTACGGATTTCATATTCAGTATTTATATCGCTGAGCTTGAAAGCTCCTGGAAATGTTAACAATAAACGAAGAGAGAGGCGACGAGACGAAGTCCTTATGATCAACAGTCTATGTTTTGATCAATGTCACCCCACAATATCTAGCTAGTCTTCCTGTTTTAGTGACACACAGTGCCGCAAATGCTAGAAAACTCGATACTGTTGTGATTTGAGCAACGGATCGGAAGTGCTTCCTGATTTTAGAATAGAGGGTTATCGGCAGACGTGGATCACATTTCATAACAGCTTGTTTTTATAGATGGCAGCGATACCTTTGTGGTGTATTTTAACAGCCAACCACAAAACATTTTTCATTTTCGCTCAAGAAGGTATTATGACATAAATTGCTTAGCGATAAGACGTTATTCAGAAGCGGCAATACGTAATGTCAAGGGGGAAGCAAAAATTAATTTCGAGAATTCAGTCGTAGCAATATCTTAGCATTATTGCATACGAACTAGCTTCACCTGCTACACAGAACGGTTGAAAAACATCTCCTGTCCTCCCCCGACAGGAGTGATTCTGGTGTTGTTTTTTTGACTGCATGAGTTGTCTCGACACGTAGTCTACACCTGCTCGTAGTCCAGTGCAAATTATACTTTTCGGATGTTAAAATTCTACCAGGCGTTTGATAGTCTAGTTCTTCCGACTGAGTTTATCTTAATTATTACATCCATTTTGAAATCACTCGGCTAGTGATCCTAGCAATCTGATTGGCTCTCAACAGTGCATTTTATTCACGAATCGCACTATTTTTTTGGCTCTAAATCGCATCATTTTTTTTAATCCGTTGAAAACTGGGTTTCCTGAAGTGCATAAATAAATATTAATATTGACAAAAAAGCTGTTTGATTTCAAAATGGGTGTAATAAAATGGTATTCGAACTTCGTGTCGTGCAATTTTGATCTGAAATTATACTTGTGAATTAAAATCGAACTCGCACAGCGCGCTCGTTTGAGTTTGAAATCATGCGCGTGATTTCAGACCAAATTACACTCCACTCAGTTCAATTACCAGAAACAGAGGTTCCGCTAAACCAATAGCTCGTGCCTTGTTCAACTCCAGCTATAATCAGGTCAGATATTTTGAAACAAATGAAAACTGAAAGACAAGGATTTGTAGGAGTTAACGTAAGCTCTAGCTTATTCTTTCAATTTGAAGTCGAAAAAGTTGGCAGGTAACTTCTAAACGAAACCAATTTTGAACCACGTTAAATTTAACAGTGGGATGTTATGTTGCTAGGAAGATCGAAGGGCCTCTGCTCGCAGGGTAAGTCATAGTAACATGTTACGTTACACATAACCGAGAGACAAGCTAAATACTATATGTAGTTTAAATGCTCTCTTTCTTTTCTTCTTCAAAACAGCAATGACAACGAAAAAGAACAAGCCACCGCACCTCAATTTACAGAAAGATGAGCTAAAAAAGAATGTGGAAACATCGGAGAACAGAACGAACAACACAAATGTAAAATCTGCGAAGGACATGGACACACTCGCTAACTTAAAGTCACCTTTGAGCCCGCTGACAAAGAAATGGTTCCGCAAACAATTTGGAATACGCAAAGATATAGCAGGAAAACTTGAAGGTGGGGAGAAAACGCAGACCGTAAGCAACGCAGCGTTTCAAAGAAGTCGCCGTCGTTCAAGCTCGTTACCAGATCTCGCCGCGATGTTAGAGGCGGCGAATCTCAAGAGGCATAATTCATTTAATACTCGTTCACCTGGTCCATTGAGGAGGGTAAAAGAAAGTAAAGAGCCGATTGTTTCTAAATGACGTGGTTTGAGCTACAATACTCAAGAAATGACTTCAGTGATCCGTTTTTAAGTTGCATAAAAATCGCACTCTAGACTGTATAACCGAGGAAACAATGTAATAACTTTGGACTTTAATTTCTCACTTACTTTAAATGGACCATGAACATGCTCTTTAATAGGGACCTCAAACGATTCATGCACGGAGGGTGAAAGCAAAAACAACAACAACAACATTCCACGAAACTTAGTTACCATTAACGTCAACGCCGTTTCTACCAAATCAATTCCTAGATAGTTTGACACTTTGTATAAAGCGGTTTCCAATTAAGTGTCGTAAAAGTAAAACCAAAGCAATTAGGTGACTGACTTCAGCCAATCACAACAGACCGGTGCAATGAACCAATCAGAATTTGAAGCAATTACACGTAACCAGCGCAAAGCACGAAAATGCGCGTGTGCACTGAGTCGTGATTGTTTTTGGTTTTGCTTCTCAGCTCATTGGTTGAGAAAGTGGCATGAGTTTTGCTGGCCAATCACGGAGCGAAGTAAGGCAAAACCAAAACAAACACAATTTACTTTTGATGCTGAATTGACGAAAGCCTAAACTTCCTTTTTCTAAATGACGTTTAGTTGGCGATGCTGTCGTCGATGCTAAAACTCATATCCCTAATGTAGTAAAGAGGACTTATATTCTAAGTACCATTTCCAAATTATTAACAGTACAACAGACCTCCAACAAGCGAGAAAGACATCCAGTTAATTCCAGAGTTTATTTTGACATATAAATGGCATATGGTTCAACTATCTAATTCCTTTTGATGACTTAATTACGAGGCATACTCAACAATTTTTCCATGAACAATACAGTTAGTCATTAGACTTATGTACAGTTGATAATTAAGTTAGCAATTTCCTTTTTATAAATACCCTAAGTTTTTCTTTCTTCAACGCTAGTTCTTTCAACTTAGATGCCCGAAGTGCACCCGTTATGATTAATCGCCTTCGCTAAAACGCCGGACCATAATTGAAATTTTGCCCCAGTGGTGCCTTTTTCTTTGTTTTAGAGATAACACTGTGCTTTAGCCTTAATTAAAGTATTAATTACATAAATTTGGTGGATAGACTAATCCATGCTTTCCGACTGGCTATTGTCCCTCAAGTAACGACAAGTTTTTAGTTTGTCCAACATTTCTGATAAATCCGAAAGCGAGCTGGATCGACGTCTCGCACTAGCTTCCATCTTCGGATTTCCGATCGGTAAGGGTGCCTCGCGACTCGTTTTCAAATCACGTTTCTTTGTCCCACTCGAATAAAGCCGAGTAAAGACGCATTCTTTTTTCTCCTTTGGCTTTGTTTTTTCTGTGGACGACGAAATAGGCCTCAACAACAACCCTCTGTGGACTTCTTTCCCGTTATCATCCCTACTGGACGCGGCTGTCGCGGGTCGCTTCGGGATTTGAACGTGATTATTTCTCGGGTCAAAAGGAGACCCTTGCGAAGCAGGTGACTCCACACTTGACCCTCGCAACCGAGGCGAGATCTGTTGTTTACTTTCCACGGTATTCTCTCGGCGAAGGTCCTTTGCATTTGCCGTCGAATTAGTGCTTGAAAGCGTCTGCGGTGAGCTTGATTGCCGGATTAAACGCTTGTGACTTGGCGCCGAGAATTCCAGTGGTGATACCGGCATCGCACTTGGAGAGTTCGGCGGACGAGCAATTGCTTTTCTAACCCTCGGAGGAGTAGCGATAAGGCCGGCATGATCCAAATGCAGTGGCGGAAGGTTATGCAGTTTCTGAAGCCTTATGGGCTCGTCATCTTTAGGCAAACCGGTGTTAAAATCGAAAATTTCGAGTTGCGTGACCAGTGTCCCGGTTCTAACACTATCAGAAACGGTCGGGGATTTCACAAATTTTCTTCGTGTTGAAGGCGAGCCAAAGAACATTTCGTTCCTCCTTATGTGTAAATTCAAAAGCCGCAGGTCTCTCTCGGCCTCTAAATTCTTCACTTTTTTCTCAAGTTGATGAGTTTTGTGTGAGTTCACGCTGATAGCGTTCCGCACCGTCACACTCATTTTCGAAGAAGCGCGGTCTTCCATGATCCTTATATCGGGTTCGCCTTAACGAAGGAAGGCGAAAGACTCTGGTAGAATATGGTAGAACGTTGTGCGACGTGTCTGTCAGCGAAATTGAAATCCTGAAAGCACAATTTTCCTGGAGCAGATGTTTGTATAGACCTATTGTGAGTACAAAGCTGCTAAAAGTTTGGTATATTGCCTTCTTTGCCACCTTTTATAAGCTACCACAGAATCATTAGGTTTGTTGATACAAAACAAGCCTTCTGATTGGTTTGAATAAAGTCTGTGTTAATTAAAAGAACTGAACGCTTTTTAGCCGTCATCGCATTTGCTAAACAAATTTACTCAGTTCCAGAAGACACTTCAGCAGTCGGAGTTTTAACATTTGGTAGCAAAATTAATATGTTCTGGTTGAAGCCGGATCGATGGCACAAACGTTATTCGAACTGGGCGTACATGCTTAATTTGCAGCGCTTCGTCTTTTTACTCATTCTTGTTTGGTTAGGCCAAACTTGACGGGAAATTCACTTATTGTAAGTAAAGCTGAATTTGAAAGAAATTAAAGCTTTTATCCCGGGCTTTTATCCCTGACAAAAAATTCTATTCTAAAGTGACCCCTAAGTTATATTACTGGTCATTCCATTCAACACGGTTGGATGCGCGAAGAGTTATCAATTTTCCTGATCGCGCTTTAAAACGTTTTCACTAAGTATTTTCCCCTGACAGGGAAAATAACAGAGCTTTGCTTTTGGATTAATTCCAATATTTAATTTTCCATTTCAAGTGTTATGTAAAATACTTTAGGAAACCGATCTTAACTGACTTGCATTCAGTTAACGAAATGGCTCCTCACAATTTCGCTTTAAATACAAAAGCGTTGTCGAAATAGGCGCCAGTTGTTACAGATTTTACAGACCGACCAAATTACTTACTAAAACCGTTTCTCGCCTTTGTCAATCTTCGTTTAGAAAGAAGGCAATTCGCTTAAAATCGTAGAAACATAATCATATATTTGATCCATGCTGTTGTTAAGAGACCATGAATTGCAGAATTCAGGCCGTACTGCACGAATACAATATTTTACCTCCAAACTTTTCTGTCGGAACATGACAACGGCTCAGTTATTTTAGCTGGAATAAGAAAAGTAAGGTATATCAAAAACAAAACAGTCCGGTTTTCACTGCTCAAAATTGGTTTCAAGCACTTGTCTACCATTGGACAAGCTTTTGAAAAGCTTTACTTAGTGAGGAGTTGATATGGAAGTTTGGTTGCCAAGACAACGACGTTTTACGTCGGCAACGCTAACATCTAAAACAGTCCCTCATTCCTAAATATTTCTTGTAAGCAATTGACCTACTATTGGACATTCCATATATGAGACTTGATAATTGCAAACTGCCTGAATAGGCCATTGCCCAGTTTCATACCGTAAGGTACTGGGTCGAGTGCGGACTTTCGCGCACCAGGAGACCATCACCATGGGCTCCTGCGCGGACAAATTACAAAAATAATTGACGTCCGCCACGAAGTGGCACTGGAGTTGTGCCTCCTTTAGTTTTTCAAACAACAAGCTCGTGATGAGGACGTCTTTTCCTTCGCAACAGCGGACGCCATGTTTGTCATTCTCGTTCCCATAGCCCTTTTCGCTTCTCTTAGCCGGCAGGGCCTTGGCACGAGAAACGAAGGGCTCTGGAGACATAGGATTTTCGAATTAATTTGATTTTTTTGATTGGCTATTGGAAAACAAAGAAATACTTAGAGGAAGTGAAAATGTTCGTGCGGATTTGTGAAGAGAGGACGTGGAAGATTTCGGAGCAGATTCTCCCAAAAAATAATACTTGTCGTTGTTGTATTGGATTAACCAGTACATTACAGTTTTAAAAGCCACAAGCAAATTCTGCAGGATTTGGATGGTCTGAATGTGATAAAACAAAAATGATGATAACACAAATATTGTTACTCCTCTAATAATTTGCAACCTTTTCGCAAAATTTCACCCTAAATTGAGGGTGGGACAAGACTAAATAAAGAAGGTAACTACATTCTTGTTTACGAAAAACACCTTCAAATATAATTTAAAATAAAATGCACACAATTTTATTTGTCACATTTTTTGGCTCCAAAGCATATTATCTGGTTACAGCACTCTACTTGTATGTAAGTCAGAAAATGACTAGATTATTCATGCACATGTAGTATAATTGTAATTGTGATCATAAACACTTACAAGTTGGAAAATGAGTAGATTATTCATGTTCATGTAATATAATGGTGATCATAAATTCTTTCACTTACAAAGCCTTATAATATAATGAAGTAACTGAAACGAAATAAAGGCAGATATTCATGATACTAGCCACTCTATAATGAGATGTGCTTCATCAATTAGGACAGCTCTCATGTTGCGTCTCGCTTCCTCGCAATCCCATAACTTCCACAATTTTTCAACAAATGCCTCAGGGTGGCCATAAATTATTCTATACTTTGATTGCTTGATTTCGAACCACTACTAAACAGGTAATCGTTCAGCTTGACTGTTTGACATCGCATCAATACGGAAGCTTGTAAGTGCCATCCGAGTTGTTGAGAATCTACATCCGAGTTGTGAAACTGAATCCGACATCCGAAATGTCGGATTCTCAACAACTTGGATGGCACTTACATGCTTCCGTACATCAAGGCATTTGAAACAACCAAAATTCAAGATTTAGCTGCTCCAAACTACGATTCAAAAACAAAGGGCAACAACTGAAAATTCAATGACTTGCCAAAGCCTGTTGGCAAAATAATTCAAGTGTATTTCCTTAAAACAACAATGTTCCTTATGGGGAATCCTTCCTCGATGACCGCCATGACACTCACAGACATTATATAGAAACATCACCACTGCTTACATGAAGACCGGAAGTCCTAGAATCTAGGACTGGAAAATCCTTTGTCTCCAGATAGTGGAACAGAGAATTAACTACGAAGTGTAAATTAAAGTGCTACTTAAACCCATGAATAACCCACTGGGCGTTAGCCCTAGTGAAGGGAAACAGGGAACCACACGAGGCAAAGAAAAAATCTTTTGACCTCGGTGGGAATCGAACCCACGACCTCCGGATTAGATCTACCGTTACTCTGCCGACTGAGCTACAAGGTCGCACAGAGAAAGTCGGGACGATTTTAGATGGTGAATCGCGGCAAAGAGAAAGTAAGGGTACATATGAATGTTGTGCCGCGTAGCACTAGGAACACAAATAGTGGAACAGTTAATTCTCTGTTCCACTATTTGTGTTCCTAGTGCTACGCGGCACAACATTCCTTTGTCTCCAGAGCCCGTCGTTTCTCGTACCAAGGCCCTGCCGGCTAAGAGAAGCGGAAAGGGCTATGGGAACGAGAACCAGTACCTCACGGTATGAAACCAGGCAATTTCCGAATTACTTTTGGCCTCTTTTTCAAAGCGAGGCCTGGTGCACAACCAATCGTACGAAAATGAGTTTTATGAAAAGATGAGCACCAGGACTTGCTTTGAAACTGAGAGGCGAAAGATAATTCGGAAATGGCCTATTAAATTGAGTTGCCAGGGTAACACTGCGAAGGCCCTCTAATGACTTGAAAGTTTACCGCCAAACTTACGTCTTTAGGGGAAAAAACGACGACACCAACGGCGCCGGGAACGCGCAAAATAAAACGTTTAGCAATCGCTCTGCACGTGCGTTTTACATTTTGGTACATTTCTTTGCCGTCTTCTTCAAAACAACAGCTAGGGAGCCTTAGCAAAGACGACGACGGCAACGAAAACGTCGTTTCAAAACTGATCTAACTTTTGGTTTTTGTACCTCTTTTGCGATTATTCCAATTTGTTTAACTTGTAAAATTCTGGCGAACTATTCAGGGACTATATTCCAATAAACTGCATTAAAGTAAGGAAAACCAACGAAAAATTTACCGTCTTACCGTTTGTGGGGAGCAGGGATGGCGCAGTGGTGAGAGCACTCGCCTTCCACCAATGTGGCCCGGGTTCGATTCCCGGACTCGACGTCATATGTGGGTTGAGTTTGTTGTTGGTTCTCTCCTCTGCTCCGAGAGGTTTTTCTCCGGGTTCTCCGGTTTTCCCCTCTCCGAAAAAAACAACATTCCAAATTCCAATTTCATCTGCTTGCAAAGCGCATTTGATCATATACACATGGAAAATGCGCTATGTAAGTGCTAAATTATTGTCTCAGGGGCGTAGCGTGAGATTTTGAAGGTGTACGCACAGAGAAGAAAATTTCTAGCGCCAAAGGCGCTTCAAATTAGGGGGTGTGGGGGCATGCTCCCCCAGAAAGTTGTGAAATGTAGGGTCTCGGAAATGCCATTTCCTACTATTTCCTATTTCCCTTCAGAAGGGCAAATTCTGTAATAACATCATCAATGTCAACGTCCTTGTGCTCATTGGATGTGAAGAATTGTTAAAGAGCTCAATCTCCTGTCTGTCACTGGTACTTCGTAAAGGGGTTTTCAGTCTCTTCATGCTGCTGAAGCTACGCTCAGCAGTGCAAGTGACACACGATAGGTGTAGGGGCCTCGGAGGGTAGACTGTTTTAAATTTTCTTTTGTTTTCACTCCTATATTATTTTTTTTGTTTTTGCCGTGTATGGATTCCTGAAAAGATACTGGACAGACTTACGCACAGACGCCAGCATAATTCGGCATTTAAAAATCGTCCCAATTTTATGGTAACTTTAAAAGTATGCTTTCCGGGAATAAGAAAAATATTTTTGTCCAAATTTCAGGTGTATGCACGGGCGTACGTGCGTATATGGACGCTACGCCCCTGCCGTCATGGGCTCTCGTTCTCGATAAAACCTAAAATTTGGTTATTTCACGTTGTTGTTTTGCTGAGGACGGCACGGAAATGTACCAAAATGTAAACTGCACGTGCAACCCGATTGTTTTTGCTAATTAAACCTATTTTTTTTGTGGCGTTCGCGTTGCCGTTGCCGTCCTCGTTGCTAAAGCTCCGTAACGTGAAATGGCCAAATCCAAGGTTCTGTCGGTAGATGGCGGTGAATTTTAATCCCTTTTTTAGCTCCTGCGGGCTTGCCTACAATTTACAAGTTGATGGAATTGGAGTTATCGCGAAAGAGATACAATTAATGAGGATAATTTATATTTTGGAATGATGGTTCCGTTGCAGTTGCCATCACCGTTGTTTCAGCTCCCAAGGTACGCCGCCCTTAGCTAACCGTTAAGGAGCTCCTCCTTGAATTAGAATTCTAAGAGCTTCTATGTACACTGAAGTACAGATGTGATAAACTACCTCACAAGAGTAAAGAGTAATAAAGCAAACCTAAAAAAAAAAAACGTTATCGACTTGAGAGTCCGACAGCACTTGAAGGACCTCACAAATCTACAGAACGCAAAGGATGAATGCTTAGGTTTAACTCGCAGAAAATAGGTGCTCTTCTTAATAGGCGTCAAACGGCCTAAAATGTCATCGTCAAGTCTATCAAAGCTAGATATTTTACCAACCAACTTTCAAGTTACGAAGATAAAATAGCATGTACTTGTAAGTGCCTCGTTCGACTCAGGTAGACTCTTTGCTAGTCGGAACTCAGACAGCTGTCTAGGATGAAGCCCTCCTCAGCCAATGAAACGGATAGGGCGGTCCCCAGCGTCTGTTTCGTTTTAGAACAAATTCGTTCATTCGGAAGCCCCTTGAAAGGCACATGTTTCCCCCCTTCTTGGCAAACCTCTTTGACGGATTGTATTCAAACCATGCCTTTTTTATACGTCTTTAACAATTTTTGGTCAGGTAGTGGTAACATTTTGTGCGAAAGTTGTTTTCTTCCATATTAATTTGATAAGTGATACGTTTATGCAATTTTGTTTGGACGAGGTAAAACGTACGCTAAACCGTATTTTTACATAGATGCTTACGTCAGTGTATCGGACCTAATCTATAATTAATATTATTATAAGTGTATTTGTAAATACTATTGTAAATATCATTATGCATGTAATTCTTTTTGATAGTATAAGGTTGTAAAGCGAATTAGATCATTGCGTCATGGTAATGCGCTATAGAAACCAATAAATTATTATTATTATTATTATTATTATTATTATTATTTATTAATCTCCGCCAAATACAATATGGCGTTCATTTGTGTGAACAAAAAAGAAAAAAAGCGATTTTGAGAGCATGAAATACCCGTTTACGAAGATAAACGAATGAAAAATATGACGTTTACAAACTTAAAAGTGGAGCTTTCAAATGAGAAAAATCTATTGTTTTCGCTCATTTGCATTAGATTCGGCACACCGGGCCTAAAGACGACGTCGACTGCAACGAGATAATTACAAAACGATGGGTTAACGAGCAAAAATAACCGCCTGCACGTGCAATCTCCGTAATACAAATGAACGTGTGTAAACAACCATGATATTTTCTATATCATGGATTAGTAATATGCAAATAGCTCTGCACATGCGTTTCACTGCACGTGACTTAAAAATCCCGCTACACTTCTTCAAGGAAAACTTTTCAAATCAAAGCCAACAACTGTTACAAAATTCTCCTTTTAACAGTTACAAGATGGAGAACACAACGGTTAGACTTTCGCACAGCCTCATGCATTACAGTACCCATGCAACTCTATACAGGCCCGCCCGCCGTCTGTTTCAGGTGAAAAATTGAATGAGAGTAGTGCTTGTGTAGTGATGCATGGATCTGGGCAAAAATATTTCCAACGCAACTCGTGTCAACTATAGCTTTACAAAAGAAATCGACTCTTTGCGCTGAGGAGGAAAGAAGCTTCTAACATCGTTGAATGTTGCGGTATGTTGAACGACAGCACGAAATTTTGAGGTAAGAATTCTCAGTTTGGAGTTGAATGCCGTCATCGCGAATTTCGTTACCTTAGAATATTTTGTTCTTCTTTGCATCGCTGTAGTTTCTCAGTGAAAACATGAGCAACGGATAAAACTGCCTTCATTCAAAATGGCTCAGATGGCATAAAGTAACTGCAAACCAGAGGTAAGCTTATGTATTTTCTCTCTGCTCAGTATAATTAAAGCTGATAGCTTTTATCCGATCGTTGCAACGTAAGCTCTATGATTCCACATCCAGCTGCTTACGGAGTGTTTATACGGTACCGGTTTGACTTTTAATCCAATACAAGTTCACCCCGGCTCCCTCCTGTGCCTTGTATTCGTTTACATGAAACCAACTTAAAATCTCAAAACAGTATGAGTCATACTGGTGCGAGTTAAACCGGTCGCCTTACATTATGCGAATTTATCTTGGTTTAGTATCTTCGAATATGAACCAGATTCGACCCCTCCGAAATCACTTTTTATCGTGTATGCGAAATAAACGTGATCAATGGTAAGGTATTCGTTAGAATAGTTTCACTTCAAGGTAAAAGCAAAGCCAGTGAACAAGCTGACTTGTGCCGATGCGACACAATTTGTACTTTCATTGCATCTGCATTTTTGATCAGGGGCGGATCTAGGGGAGGGTTGTAGCGGGTGCGCACCCCCCCCCCCTCCCCCAATCGAGATGACCTGCGACTTTTCTAATATAACTAATATTCTGCAAAACAAAAGAAAAAAACTATGAGGTTTATTGTTGTTGAAGTAAAACATGGTGCATCCCCGTTCTAAGAAAATTTCTGGATCCGTCCCTGTTTATCACCGTTTGTATTTTATCATTTCTCAGACGTCAATGTGCAGTTGTTTGAAGTTCAGCTAAATGCATCCATGATGGTCGCGCATTAACCTGGTACAGAAGCACTGCTGGCGTGGTATTGAAGCACCCTCCTCCCCAGAGAAATTCTTGCTTTTCATTGTTGATGAGGGCATAAATTAGATCCGAGAGGTACTGGCAACTACCTAAGTGGAAAAAAAAACATAAACTTGGAAAAGGCAATCTCTTCACGCATTGCATGCCTGTATATAAATTTCGTATGAAAGAAACAGGGTAGATGGGACTTTTATATTTCACCAAGTGTCTCCATAGAAACAAGGCGTTCGGGCAGAAGTTTTAAAAATTATTCCCCGGCACCGTAGGGTAGTCGAGTGTTTATTACGACAAACTGGACACTGTGAATTCAACATTAATGCAACAATTCAGAACTAAATCTTAGGATTGACAACAAAGCAACTCGTATGTATACTGTAAACCACTGGGGCCACGTCACGGTCTTTGCGGGCAGCGCACAATTTTGCCCCCCCCCCCCCCAAAATTTCCCAAAAGTATGTACATTCGGTGTTTTCCGAGTGAAAGTTATTTTTTGCATTGTTGCGACGAAAGAAAATGAGTGACGATGAACATTCGGAGAGTGAATTCTATTATCCTGACGAGCTTGAATAGATAAGTTCAAGATTACCGCAGTGACGAGTTCTGCTTGAACTAAGGCTTTTTTTCTTTTAGAACTGTTATGTTAGCCATATCATAAACAACTTAATAACTTCGACCGTTCGGTCGTTACTGGAAAAACTCAAACCTCGGCCTTGCCGTATAGACCTCGTTATCGCTCGGTCAATACGGCAAGGCCTCGGTTTGAGATCTCACTCTCGGTTATTAAGTAGTTAGCAAAGCGCGTTTAAATAAACTTTTGAGTCGATCTGATTGAAGTCTTAGACAGAAATAGGATCATTATAATGAAATGTTGGCTATGTTGCCTCCCCAGATTTCACATTCGCTTGGCAACTTATTCCTATATATACTGCAATTTTTTTTTTTTTTTTTGAAGTATTGAAATATCGCCAGCTACAACTTCGGGCAAAACTATTGAGACAGTTAAGTTCCATCTGTTTTTTAATTACCCGCGATACTATGATGTCATAAAACCAGAACAAAGTCGCTCCCCTCCCCACCCCCCATTTTTCCAATTTATCTCAACTAGTTTTGTCCGAGTTTTTAACATTTTCAGTAATGGGCTCCTGACATTTTTTAAAAATGGAAAGAAGTTCAGAAATTCAGAGAGTAAGGGTCTGGTTCCACTAACGTTATTACAATAATTAAACGTTTCGGCTTAAGAATCTGGGCAGCTTACAGAAATATGCTTTTAAAAAGCAATAAAAAGGTTTAGGAACACAATAACAACATTTCGGTTATCTTTCTTTATATAATAACCAAAGTCAAGTCGCGCGCTCTGATTGGTCAATAAGCTATGGTATGTTGTACCAGTAAACTCATGCAAATTTCGCGCGTCTTCTGAATTATTATAAAAAAGCAATAGACCACAAGTTTCTATGGTTTATAGGCTGAAAAACCACTTGGGATTTTGGAAGAACACTCGAAGAATCCGTAAATCACTTGCCTGCGGCTCGTGATTTACAAATTCTTCGAGTGTTCTTCCAACATCCCGCGTGGTTTATCAGCCTTTATATAATAAGGTGAATAGTTCGCGCGTTGTGATTGGTTCTTAGCTATGATCTATTAGAGGACAGATGCACAGATTACGTCATCACGACCCACTTTTTTCCAGAAATGTGAAAATAAACAATACGTTTTTCGCTTGCATTTTGTTTCTTTATTATATAAAACAAATAGATTCCATGTTGCCGTGCGTCTGTTCAGTAATAGATCACAGAAGACGTTCAAATGTGGTAAAAACATCAGTGACACACTCGCCTGCGGCTCGTGTGCCACTTCTTGTTTTTACCACATTTTGACGTCATCTGTGATCTATTACTGAACAGAAGCACGGCAACATGGAATCTATTTGTTAAATAATTTCGCAGGGACTGCTGAGGGGAGGGGCTGGTACGGCCATGGCCCTATTACTTTTTTTTTCTTGGATTTATGTTTTTAGGGCTCCAGATGACATGGATCGATAATGTATAAATTTACGACTTGAATTTGGCCATATGTTTTAGGCCAACCACTTTAAAATGGTCTCCGCCGTCCCTGTTTCGTTGGCTACCTCTGTCGCAACATTGTATACTAACATTGTTATCATTCGGCGAAAGAGAAGCTACTGAGAAGTGCTTTGGGAATTCAGTTGCTGTTTGTTACATGGGATGATAATATTGTTAGGAAAAAGAAAGAAAATTGACGATTGAGACAGGTTTTGAGCTTTTCAGCCACGCGTGATATTGTGGGTAAGGATATGCAGAGCCGGTATTGATATATCATTGTCAAAAGGAGCTTTTCAAATATTTCCTTTTTTATAATTTCGGTAATACGGAATTCCCCATATCGCTTGAATGTTCTTGCTTGTAGACAAACAATATGTCTGCATGATATAGTTTTAATGTGAATCCAAATACTTAAGGGCCACACGTACGAACAGATGATAAAGAAGGCGATCTAGATATCCCCGCTTAATTTCGGAAAAGTACATGGCTTTCCCCATATTCCGTTCATGTTTTTTCCCAAGCAATCTTATTTCTAATGCATTTTGTTGCCGATTTCTAGGGTTAACCTATCTTTATTCAAGTCGAAAGTTTAGTAAGGAAGGTTTTTCATGCCATAATGTAAAGGACTGCGATTGTGTCACATTTTGGACTAGATACCAATTGCATCCCAAGACAATTTTTTCAGGTAAACATGCGCACAAAAGATCCACTCATCTGTTTTCTTCAACTCAGCACGTACTTGGCGATCGAGTCAGTTTTCTTTATTGCGTGTTATTTCCCTGTTCCACGGAAAACATTAAGCTTCATCGTTCATGTGGAGGCGGAAATTAACTGATTTGGATAAAAGTTTGCTTTCCCCTATTTCTTGCAAAAACTGGCTTTGTTTTGTAAACAAATCAAGGTCTCAAATAAACTTTTGTTTTTTTCTTTCCTGGCGATCATATCGCACCGTTTCCGCTGAAAGCAGAAGAAAGGGAGAAAGGAAAAAAAGCCTTATCGTGATTTTAATTGTAGATAACTTGACTGGCTTTTTCATTAGCACATGTTGAGAGATATACCTCAAACACGTTTTGTTGTCTATACTGAAATACCTGTTTCGTTTTTGGCTCACCTCCATGGTGATTTCTTTTTCGATTCTGTGCCACACAGTGAGAAAAACCGTGAGAATTAAGGGTGGCTATTGTAATAACTATTCACGTTATCTCTACACCTTTTCAGTGCTGAGAATATATTCCCCTTCTAAGGGGGGAGGGGAGGGGTGACGAATGAAGACACAGCTCTGATGATTTTCCCATGTCAGAAATATTTCTCAAATAATTTTAGATCTCCTTTAAATTGCAATTTAGTTCATTGAAACGTTATCTGAAACGCCAGGAAATGAAATTAATGGTTATACGAGCCTTAATGATATTGTCTACTCCAGAAAATTGGGTATTTCCCACTTATCACAAGTGTAATTATTGTAGACCTCGACTCGCGAACGGGGAGTTATACACCAAAGCGGCCGCAATATTAGAGAAATATAAGCTTTGCAACGTGTCTTAATAAGGAGCCACGCGCTGATTTGAGCTGCATGAGCTGTCGGTGGAGTCAGTTTAGGAAATGAAATTCTCGAGTTCACAATGAACTTTTGTTTTCAATTCTAGCGGTTCATATTGGTTGTCATTTCTCAAAACGATAATTAGAGTTGAAAACAATGGAAGGCTTTTATCGAGGTTATTAATTAAATCGTGCTTTTCCTTTTTTGAAGCTTTTGCGAATATTTATTGAGATATGGCAAACCATTGTTCTGAATGTGGTCGACTAAAAAAGAGTTTGAGATTAAAATTTCAAGCATCAAAAAAATCGTTAGGGTGCCCAATAAAATAAAATAACAGGTGAATTTTACCCGAAGATATCCTTGGTAATTAGACGTAAAATAAATATGCCTAAAATCTTAGAGAGATTGACTTGAGATTAGCTTTCCAGTCAAAGGTGAGCTACTTCTTTGGGTTATAAATACGTCTTCTCGATGGAGTAATTATGCAAAGTTCACGGGCCCAACCTGTAGGTCATTATAATTTAGAATTCGATTTTCAAGTGATCTTTTTTTTTTTTTTTTTATAAAATTTGACAACTTGTAAATTACCTTAACATCAGTTATATTTTTCCATTTTCTTCAAATGACAAACTAGAAGAACGCGTGTCTGTTAAGAAAATGCAAGAAAACTAAATGTTTTGGCCACCTTGAAAAATAATATAATAATAATAATAATAATAATTTGCGTGCCAACTGTAATTATAGCATATGTAAAACGTGGATCCTTACAACGGATCAGACGATTTCCACCACAAACTTCAAAGAAAACGACAACCGTATTGTTTTCGTTTTGGACAAAAAACGTCCTCGCACAAGATATCCGTTATAATTAGTTCGGCACCCCTTCTTTCGCAAATAACACCATTGTCATGAGGTTCTGCTGCTGTTGACACCTTTGTACAATAAATTTTCTCCAGCGGCTCAGTGTGTGCAAAGTGCCTGTTTCTGACACCTGTCATACCGAGTTGACAAAGCGTAAGGCCATTAAGGCGTGATAAATTATTTAGCAACTTTTTTTTGAAAGGCCTTTCTTTAAGACTCTCGGTTTTGTGTTCAATATCTCAAAACGGCAATTTGAACTGCACTGTGCACTCCATTATCGGCGGGAGCCGGTAACCAAGAAAGAGAGGGCGTGAAATCAGAAGTAAATTTGGGCTCTTGTACGGAAAGATCGTCGATTATTCATGGACTGTTGTTTGGATGTCGTATTTCTGAAAAGAAAAATTAACAATTTGTCTCTGTTAATGAACTGGCCGTTTTTATTTCACAGCGTCTGAAGAATCGGAAGGTGCTGCACAACCAATATAGAATTCTCAGTGTCTGCACGCTCGTTTGCTCGTGAACCGCTAAACTCTTCAAACATTTCCAATCCGACTGGTTGACACTACGTTGTGCTAATGGAGGTTAAAAATAAAACCATGAAGTGCTTTTTCTTGACCAGTGTTGAACTATCGCATGAAGGAAGTATTCTCATTTCGGAAATCAGCTGCTGCGTCATAAACTCTATCCTCTCAGTGACAGCGACTTTGTTTAACATTCTAGTTACATTTGTGATCTGGAAAACACCACTTCTCCACTCACCATCGAACATCCTTATTTGTTGTCTCGCCTGTTCGGATCTTGTCATCGGACTGCTGGCACAGCCTCTGCTCATTGCTTATAAAATCGCCGAGATCAATAATGATCCCCAAACCGCCTGTACTGGAAGGCTAATTCATTGGATAACTGGCTTCGTGTGTGCTGGAGTTTCGGTTATGACGATTGCTACAATATCGGTGGACAAAATGCTAGCGCTGCACCTGCATCTTCGATATAAAGAAGTCATAACCGTTTGCCGTGTTTTCAAAGTCGTCTTCGCGTATTGGTTTTTTTGTATCGCAGCTGGCGTATCGCTTTTCATAGCGAACTCGGATCGATACTGGACGCTGATTCCTCTTCCCGTGCTCTCTATAAGTCTCACTACTACCTTTGTGGCGTACGTTAAAGTGTTCAGAGTGTTACGTCGCCATCGAAAGCAGATCAGAGCTCAGAATATATCAGCCTGGACTGATAACGTCAATATGAAGAAATACAAGAAATCTGTTCTCACCATGGTTTACGTTCTGTTCATGTTTCTGGCTTGCTATACACCCTTTCTAACAGCCATGGTCGTACGTCTTATGATCGGATACAACACGTCAATCAAGATGGGTTACGAATGGGGAGCGACTGTGGTTTATTTGAATTCCACGTTAAATCCATTACTTTATTGGGCCAGAATGCACGAGATCCGAATTGCGGCATACAATGCACTGAGAAAATTCCGCAGCATTGAACACGGGGGCAGAATCGAGAGTAAAGTGTATAGAGTTAGTCTTTTTAACGACGGGCTTAGTAAATATGAGTAAAATATTTTACGGGTCCATCTTCAAAAGAAATGTATAAGAAGTGATATGGCGCACATAGTGTTAACCGTGAGCAAAATTACAAGCAGGTTCTCGCACACGCAAAGCGAGGGAGTTGACTTTTATTATTATTTGAGAATTTTAGAGAATTTTGAAGTTGACCAAACACAACAGGGTGAGCAAACTATAAGTAAAATATTACTGTGATAAAGGAACTACTGAAAGAGGTTTTAATACTTCAAACTCTTTGTAATTTAAGTCATTTAAAGGACCGCTATAGCGATCTTCAGTTCAGGCTGTGTGCGTTCAGCACAGTAGGACGTTATGCAAACAACACAATCAGCTAGATATCGCTTATGCGAGTGAGAAAGTTTTCCTTGAACTCAAGCTGCACAAAAGCTGTATAAATACTACACCACTTGGGAAACAGACCATAAGTGGCGCGATTTAAAGCTGTCCTCGGTGAACATGAAGTTTAATATCCAAAACTGACAGGTTTTTATAGCGGGGGGTTTAATAATTCAGCTTCTAAAGTGACCGAAAAATAAAAAAAACTAGAACAGTAAAATATAGCTGTATGTAATAATCTCTGGGAATATCCAGTTTGTTTTGGCTTGAATATTTATCCGTTTAGGAAAACGCCCCATGGGGTGTAGAAATTGGAACTGAAAATACCTTTCAGTTTGCATTGACAATATTGTTGCAAAGCTAGCAAAGAAGTGACAGCTAAACTGTGTTGAGGCCTTCGTTTTAAACATATCGTTTACTCAACTTGATTAACTAGGGGTTGCTTAAATCATCAAAGACATCAAATGCCTGTTGCCGTGAATCCTTCAGGGTTTTTCTTAATTTGTCGTTGTCTACGGAAACATACATGAAACGTTTTTCAGTCCCTGGCAAGTTTCCTGGTGAGGTTTAAAAATATTGTTTACTTAGTCGTGATAAAGTAAGAAATAAACGTATGCTTAAATTATCAAATTCTTGTTGTCATGAAGCCTATTACACACTCAGGAGTTTTTCTTATATTCATGTTCTTGTCTTCGTTTATGTTTCTTATTTGCACAACTGAAATACTATTCATGTTTTTCCTTTTTCTTTTAATATATTTTCGGTTGCCCACGCAACAAATTGACATGTACTAGCAAATTAATTACAAATCGAAAAAAAATTCTGGAATAAATTAAAAAAACCACAGGAAAAAATTACTTGTTAAGGAAGTGCATCCGAAAAACCACTGAACGCTGAAAAGCCTTATGCAAATTTTATCATGTCCCATTTTAGCCGCAAGTAATTAGGTCCGTTCGACAAAGTTCATCTGCCTTATTTTCGCTCAAAAGCCGCATTATCTTAGGACCAAATCAAAACGATTTTTTATTGCTGTGCTCTTAAATACCTGAGGTCTCCTGGATTTAATTCATATTATGCCTGGGTACCCAAAAGTTCCGTTCAGTGAAATGTATAATTTGTAGGATAATTTGTAGTGAAAAGTTTATTTAAGATCGCATAGGTGCCGATAAAAAACCGAATATATTAGAAATCTAAATTTTTGTTGTTTTCGAAGGCATAATAACTTCCTTTAATGTGCAACTGCCCAGCTAGCAGTTCTGGAAAGCCGACAGCACTGATTCGGAGAATAAGCGTCCATTATATATCGAAAGATTTTGGAGCTTATGAAACCGAACAAATCATTCTGTGGTAGCTAAACGGAAATATGCCTATAACAAGAGTCATAAAAACAATCTTGGAGAACAAGAAACAGTATTTAGAGTATTTTGTTAGCTGGGTGCCTCTTTGATTAACGGATAATCTCGCTAATAGCTGGCAGTGCAGTATAACAGTTGTGAAATAAAGATGACTTTAAAGTTTTAATCTTTCCGTCACATGGTGCGCTTTTGTTGAACGGAACAAAAACCATTGAGCGGTACTCTGTGTGGTGCTCTTTAATTATGGTTATAAGGTTGGTCTGGAGAGGAAATCCTAGTCCACTCCTAAGCCACCTAGAGTAGTAATTCAATACCGAGTTTTTATTATGCTATACAACTGGTTCTGACTTATGAGGTATCATCCACACCCAGTGGACAGTGCCTGGGCCAATTCTCGTAACACATGCCGTTTTTAGCGCAAAACCAATGCATGTTTCATAGTTTACTTTATGGCTCTTTACAGGCTGAAATTGGTAAAACTGAATTCATTACGCTTGCAAATATAGAGTAATAGCGTAACTATTGAAGTGTCCTGAGATTTTCATATGAGGTGATAGGGTTTGTGAGCAAACAAACTGGGTTTGATCAACTTTGCGAAGAGTTACAAGAGGTAAACTAATGGATGGAATCTTTACTTTCATTTCGGAGGCCTGCAAAAGGGAACATAAACGAAGGAAAACTAATCTTTAAGTAAATAACAAAAAAAAAAGCTATAAAAAAGAAGCTAAATTGAACTGAAAACTATACAGATCATATCTTGAAGTAGAACATCCAAAACTTGCTCCAATGATGCAAAGTTGAAATTTTAAGTAATTTATAAGCGTCTCGTTTTATGTATTTTTTTTTCGGTTTTTAATGCAATGAAAACAGCAGCGAATTCTGGACCTTGACTAGATGGGCTTTGAAGTTCAAGTTCACAGCATAGAAAATACTGACCGTTTGGAGAAGAAAATAAAATAACGATAGTATTAATAAATAATTAATTGTCAGTGAGAAAACGAAAAGGGTAATTTGCAGATAAGAAATGTCTGAAGTTGTCGATGTTACGGCGTCAAGCGGTTTCATTGCAAAAGCAATTTAAATTTAGTCATCTCTTGAATTTAGTACGTGTAAGACTAAGGGGTTGAGGCGCGCCTCGAGTCGAGGTTCGCCTAATCGTCTGAGAATGGGGCTAAATACAGTGTTAACGTGAAAGGAAATCAAATCTTTTCCCCCTCCCTCCTCCCCCTTCGTTCTTTCTTTTGCTCTCGCCCCATTTCTTGCTCATCCAAAATTCGGAAATGGGCTTTTTTTGAGCGAACCACTCGGAAACGCTTGCTCGTGAATTTAACGTCAAATTTTGGCTGATAATGAATATGCTTTCGAAGATTTGTGAACCCTCGATGGGCATGAAATCACTTATTCAGCTTTTTAGGACATTGCAAAAGTTTATTATATGTTACAGGGTCTGTTACAGACAAAATATCAGCTCGCCACTCAACAAAGCTGCTGTAAAGACTAATGACTGCTAAAGAAACGATTAAGTGGCATGCGTGAGTTGAACGGTGTCATTCTCCGGCGTATCGCGATTTGCTGATGTGAAGCCTTTTTTGGTCATTCTGAGCGCTTTTGAAAAGGCCAGGATTTTAAAAACTTACTGACTCTAAAATGGATAAATTGCTTTTGCACAGCCAAATTAGAAATAAATGACCAAAGGTACAGATAAAGTCCAGCTTTTGCAATCATGACATCCCGGCCTTGAATAGAGGGATTTAAATGAAGCAATACTTGGTTACATTACGAATTGTTTTGTACTTGCCATTAATCCTTCAATTGTAATTTGATTCAAATTTAATTGTCCATAGAAAAATTAATGATCACATTCCTGAAATATCAATAACTTGAACAGTCGGGGTCCTCTGTTATCACCTTACCCGATGTATTCAGTAGCTTTCCAGCTGACTTCAAATTTGTAAAATAAATGTCTTTGCTTTCGATGCCATAACAACATTTCTCCTTATTTTATTCGTACAGTTCCAGCTGTCACATTGTTGTTATGAGAAACTTAAAAGAAAAGTCCTGATATTTCACCGCGTTTATTAAAACCGACGAAACAGAACTTTTCAAAGGGGCCCAAATCACACAAATTTTTAAAACGACAAAGTCAACTATTTCCGTCACGCCAAACGAAATCCCGAAGAGTTTACATACCACATGCTACGCTAAAAAATGTATGTGTTTTAGTATTTCGCTTGTGTTTTCCTCTCTGAAACTGCAGCAACGTAGTCCTGTCAGGTTAAATCTCTTTTACTAACTGATGGTAAAATAGGAACAGCATTTCCGCTGCGTGACTTCTGTTATCAAAACAGTGGACAACAGTGGGTTAATTGCAAGAGTGTTTAGATGTGGAAGGAGCCTTTCATTGTTACAAATCTAATAACCACATTGCAAGTGATTTTGATTGGTTAGTTTTGCCTTAGAATGACAAACATATTGGTAAGCGTCAAAAAATGTTGGATTTTGATTAAGTAGACAAGCGTACCCCGTGTTGTGGCATTTCGGCCAAGCACTGAGGAGTGACGAAAACTCGACGAGTAAAACCTGTGCCTAAAGCTGGGGAGTAGAGCCGGAAATCTGAGAGAATGGCAGATCTTAGCGAAGACATGATGGCCGAATTTCGAGATGCCTACACCTTGTTTGACCGTATTGGAGACGGCAAAATCGATGGGGACCAAATCCCCGACCTGTTACGAGCGATGGGCTTGAATCGTCGGCTCGGACCTGCAATCAGTCGTAGAGGAACACAAAAACAAGAGGGTCGAGTTTCCTGTATTCCTTGGAATATACACGCAGTTCAGCGCCAAACCAGAGCCTGTCCGAGAGGATTTCATTGAGGGCTTCAAATGTTACGATCGCGACAACTCTGGGACCATTGATGGGGGTACTCTCAGAGGCATGCTGTGCCTGCGTGGAGATAGCAAGCTTACAGAAGAAGAAGCTAACGAGTTGCTAGCCCCGGTCGAGGATCCCAAAAATGGTATTGTAAACTACGAGGAAATTATCAAACTGGTCATGTCAAGGCCGGAGAAAGCTGATTGAGTACAGATCAAGTTTTAATATGAAATTTTAAACCGAGAACATTGTTTTTTTTATATATATTTTTATATATTTGAACATAAACTGTTTGACCGTTTCGTAGCTAGGATTTCTAATCAAACTTTACCGGCGGTTTCCCTGAAAAGATCGTTTACCCTTAGTTGTTTTATAAAAGTTTTCATCGATTTTCTTTTGAAGGTCCACGTTATTATCTATTTTGCACAGAATGTTAATTAACTCATATGTCTAGTGAACGTCTCTGGACAGTTTCTCTTGTAAGAATGATCGACTTTTCGGATCTACGTTTAATACCGTTTTTTTTTTGCAGATTTATCTTAATGAAAATTAAAACGCCTTAGCGAATTTATGTTCAATTAAATAAACTCCCCAGTTTAGCTAAGCCTAGTTAAGAGAAGCGTATGATTTCTCGGGGTCATCCGTTTAAACTAGGGTGTGACTCGTCGACATTTACTTTCGGTTGATGTTGCTAAAGCAGAGAAAACCACGAAACAAGTTTGGGATTTGACTGCATGATTTAGTTTCCCTGATGCTTATCTGCGACTTGAGCATTTTTACGAGGAGTTTTACTGAGCCAGAATTTTGCGTTTAGCAACAGACTATTTGTCCGTAGATAAGGGTACTTAACTAGGTTATTATGCTATGGCTAACCTGCGATCCCCCGATACACTTGGTCAGGCACTTTATTCTCTTGTATGCAAAACGCTTATCATTTTTGCTTCTTGCGTGACAGATCGAATGCAAAAATTGCAGGAGCACAAATGTCAATTAAAAGTGTAGCCGAGTTCAACTTTCGAAATAATATTTCTTGAAAACAAATCAAAACGATAAGTGGTTTTTAGGTATTTCTCTTCTGAATGGTTGCACTGTAGGATATCATCCGTAGACTCGAAAGGTAAAACCACCTGGCGTGATAAAGAGCACCACACTAGTAAAGTATTGCTCAGTACTGAGCTTTCATTTGAATGGTCACACTTTAGGATTTCATCCAGCGACTCAAAAGTTAGAACCATCTTGTACAGCATAATAAACAGCACCACAGGAAAGTACCGCTCAGTAGCTGTCATTTGAATGGCCACACTTTAGGATTTCATCCACAGACTCAAAAGTTAGAACCACCTTGAACAGCATAATGAACAGCACCACTGGAAAGCACTGCTAAGTAGCTTTCATTTCAATGGTCACACTTTAGGATTTCATCCACAGACTCAAAAGCACTTTGTAGAGCATAACAAACAGCACCACTACACCGGAAAGTACTCTCAGTAGCTCTTATTTTAGTGGTCACACTTCAGGATTTTCTTGGCAGACCCAGAGTGATTCAACTCATGCCAAACACGAGCGAAACACGCAATCTGTTCCAAATGTGAGGAAAACATCCAATCGGCTTAGTGCTTAGGCTTTTGCAAAGCGCGGAAGTGTCGCCCTGGCTCCAAAAATGTGTGTCATGCGGGACATGCGTGAAGCGCGGGAAAACATGCAAACGGTGTAGCGCCGGGAAAAGTGGCATGCAGTTGGTGCACTACTCTAGAAAATACGCAACCGTTGTCAAGCGCGGAAAACCGTACATGTTTTACCTTGTTTGAAACGCGGGGAAATATGCGATAGGAGGCAAAACAACATACGCAGCTGCTGCCATGCACACAAAAACGCGCCCCAACCAAATCACTGATCAGTTTGTGGTTTGTTTTCCACTGAGTGGTTTTTGCTTACGAATTTGGTAATAACGTGTCCAACGTGGCTTGCAGTTCAGTAGCCTTGAACAAGCAATTCTTTTCTCACTTCCTTCTCTATTTAGCGTACAGAGGCGGCGCACCAAACAGGATCTTAGCTAAGTTGACACGAAGTTGAACTAACCGCCGCCTTATCAGTCTTGTACAAGCTACAATCTTGTCATTTCCAAGAAACCTTTAAACTGCTTTAGAGACCAGTAGCTTATGCCCTTTAACTCATAACAGATTCTAGTGTCACCGGTCCTTTCTTCTCTAGTATATAGGCGCATAGAGTAACAGGCTTATAGAGCGTTTTCATTCACGTGACTACCGGTCATATTTGTTTACAGAAACAAAAGAAAGTATTTACATTAAAATAGGTTTCAATTCCCAGAGGTTTAGGTTGGGACACAAACATGGCCGCCGTTTCTTTGTTTTGGGACACCAACATGGCCGCCGTGTCGTAATGTGAAAATAATCTATAGCTGCTTGGACATAACCAATTGAAGCGAGTTTTTCCGGGGATGGGTGGTTACCCAACGCAAACAAAGACCCTTGAAGGTAGACTACAGACATATTCGTCATTTTTTAGTAGCTACAATCGTGGACAAAACTACTTGAGAAAACAAGCCTTCTGAAGTCCAAAAATCCTTCTCCAGGGTGTGGCCCAACAATATTACTAGACTAACTTTTTCTTCGTCATCACTCCCTCAGTTCAAGCCGCCATTACTAGAGAACGTCCAGGAAGGGCAATCAATATTGAATTAGGGGAAAGGGGGGCTTTGAAAGTCAGCTGATCATTGTTTGCACGTAGAAAGGCTTCGAAGCTCAATTTTATCAACATTCTCAAGTCTTAGTAGGCAAGTGCGCGCGCTAATTGTTCTAAATGATGGAGATATGATGTAAACAAACGTTCCTAGGATATCTCAGCATGCCTTAGAAAAAAGTAAAACTTAAAATGGCGAGGTAAAAGATTTGTTGAGAATTTAGTTTGTAATATGTCGGCAAGAATAAGCAAAGAAGAACATCTTTTGTGGAAATTAGAATCCATTTTACATCTGTACAAGAATTTCCAACATAATGCTGATGAAGAAGACAAGTTAACAATTTTAGATGCTTTGAAAGAAATCCGAGCAAGTCTCACCAAAAGCTACATCACAAAGCCTCTGAAAGGGAAAGAAATCGTAGAAATTGAAACTGTCTTGAAAGATCTGAAGAGTCACGTGAAGGCAATAGCGCTGGAGGATTTGTTTGATGAAGTGAATGAGTTGAAGTTAAGGATGGATGTCGTGGAGAAAAGATGGGAAATAGAGAGAAGTGTTGAATTCCCAAAAAGGTACTTCTACGATGAAGGTGAGGTAATTTGTTCCGTGTTTAAACCAGGACTATGTTCTAAATTAGCGTGGATCTGTTTACTGGGGCCAAGTGGTCTTTTGGGGAGACCTAAACAACACATTGTCACGGTAATTTTGCGGTATTTTGTCCAAAATTATAGGAAATCTCTGAAAATGCACCCTCCCACCTGGAAACTCTGACTTGCTTTTCAAATACAAAAAGTGCACCAAAGTGGTTTGGGAACATAACGTAAAGACCACAATCCTTTTTTTTTTTCTAAAACCCGTGGAAAGAGCTTTTAAAACAACTCGTCAGTATTTTCATATCATGACATCGTACGAGATTCATTGGCATCTTGGTCTTCCGTGCATGGAATTGAAAGATAGACTGGATGTTAATTCCTTTCAATCAAATTTTTTCAAGAAAACTGTACTGGTAAAACCTACATCCGCAGTACAATGGTCTCCATTTTTCGCTTTTGGAAGTGACGCTAAGATAGGGGAGGGGCGTGAGGGGCGGATGCAGGATTTTTCTTAGGAGCCAGGATGCACATTGTTTTACTTCGACACCAAAAAACCACATAGTTGTTTTTTATTATTTTGCTTTTTTCAGAATACCTTATTCGTACTAATTTTCGCGAGGCTTTAAAGACTCGCTAAAATTAGGATACGCGAAAATTAAACACGCAAACTTTAATACACTTCTACAGGAGCCCATGAATAGGAGCCTCCATGTGCACTGTTTCCTTGAGTCAGCTTTTGCGTGTATCTTTCTATTTTTAGAACCATTTTTTCTGCAGGAGGGTCAAATTTACTGAGAAAATCTGTTTCCAGTAAATATCGCACACAAGCTGCGTAATAAAATTGTGGCCAAAGGTAGGGAGCGCGTTGTCCCGATCCTTCTTTTGGGCATTCTAAACAGTGCGTGCGAATTTAGAAAACCGCAGCGTTCTAAAAATAGAAAAGATACGCGCAAAGGTTGACTCAAAGGGCTTGTATGGGAGAAGAAAGCTCCTATTTATGGGCTCCTGACTTCTATAATTGCTTTAATCAATGATTAACTGCGTTTATAGCTACATGGTACTTGTCATCAGTCTATTTATTTTCTACTTCAGCACTTTCTTCATCCGAATCACTCATTTCTTCTTCTTGTACATGTAGCTCTTTGAAAACATCTTTCGTGCAGTCATCAAAATGTCCATTTAGGTCAGGCTCTTTATAATTAGCCAACACAAGCTCTTTGTATTTGTCAATTATCAATCTGTTCTTTGCTGTGGCTTCGATTTCAATCACAACTTTAACTGGAATTTCAAGTCCTCCTTGTACAGGCGGTAATCTTCTGTGCGTTTTAAGGCGCAAGATTCGAAACAACATCAGTTCTTGATGTGCGAACCCATTTCAAGCCTACCGAGACATTTCAATATACACATTTCTCATCCCGTCACCCACCCGGTGTTAGGAGGAGATTTGTGAAAGGAGAGGCTTTAAGACTTCTGAGGACAAACTCTTCTAAAACAATATTTGAAGAGAAAGTAGAAAATTTCAAAACGCACCTTGTTGATAGAGGTTACCCTAAAGCCTTTATCCAAAGAAACCTCTCAGAAGTAAAGTTTCCCCTCCGACAAAAAGAGAAAGAAAACAAACGAATCTTGCCGTTTGTAACACAATATCATCCATCAGTGCCAAACTTAACAGAAATCCTCATGAGCAAATGGCATTTTATTGAGAAACAACCGACGCTCAGAGAAATATTTAAGGAACCGCCACTTATATCCTACAAGAGAGGGCGTTCCCTGAAAGACATACTCGTTAGAGCAAAAATATAGCTTCGAGGCTAAAAACACGCGAGTGGGAATCGCGCAGGCCGATCTAACCCCCCTTTTTTTAATCATGATTGTAAATCAATCGTTATTTAAGTGATCATTCAATAAAAAAACGGTTTTCTAAGTCTGTCTTTTGTCAATTTTCGCGAAATTAAATGCCCTAAATTTATCATTGTTTTGCAAAATCGCGAAAATTAATGCTCGCGAAATATTCGTGTTCCAAATTCACGAAATTAAGTGTCCGCGAAAATTAGTACGAATAAGGTGCCAGTTATATTATGAAGCCGCAGGTCATCTCAGTGAAGGGGGGGGGGGGGGGGGGGGGGGGGGTGAGGGGGAATACACCTCTTACACCCACCCATAGATCCGCCCCTGACGTGCGACGCTACGTTCTATTACATAACACGAGCATGGCCATTTATTTTCAAGTGTAAAACAATTTCAACAATTTTTTTAAACGTCTCAATATCATTTTCTCGCGGTTTTCTTACACAGATGATGATGAGATATGGAGCAGAATTAGTGCAAAAAGAAAAGAAATACTGGGAAAATCAAGCTTACGGCTCAGATGTAGACCACCTCGTTCTGTTTACAAAGTGAGGTTTGATTTAGGTTCAAACTTCCCTGTTCGAGCGGGCACAGCTGAAGAAAATGAGATAGAAGACTGGGAGAAGATGCGTGAAGACGATGCCAATAAAGATTTCCGACAATGTTCAGCTGATCAACTGCTTCGCAACAGAATTAATAATCTTCAAGGTTTTTTGAAGGAGCGAAAAATGCGTCTGCGAGCGGCTGGAAAACGAAGAAAAGTCCGTTCTGAGCTGATTACCTCGGCAGATTTAACAATTCAAAACAGCAGGGAGAGTTTACAGAGAGCTCGGCATGCGCGCTATAGGGAGATTACCTGGGACAAGGGTGGTGCTGTGAAAACACCTGAAGGCGCCTCTGGTACTCGTTGTGGAGAATGTCACAAATTGATGAAGGAGAGAGACAAGTTTTGGGGATTAGAGTCTGATTCGGAAGAAGATGAAATTAAAAACTTTAACGAGCTTGTCAGGCGCCGTTTCTTAAGAAGAGATTCGTCAACTGAATATCCGTCCTTTCCCAGATTCAAGGAGTTTACTTCAAGACCCAAACCCAGAAGAATTGCCAGACGCGGCACATGGGCAACCCCTGTATATGTTCCCCCTTGGCAAACGAGGGGGCTCCATGGAAGAAGACCGAGCTCCTTACGTTTTGGTCCAACGGCATTCGATCTCGAAAAAGCAAGGTTTGGACCAAGGAAAGGTACGTATAAGCCAAGCTTGCAATATATTACGTTTTGAACAGTTAGTACTCTATTCTCAATCTCCCATGTGATCGCTGGGAGTTCACTCGGTCTGTGAAGAATCCCGTGCACGATCACGTGTCACGCGCGCGTCATTATTTGTTTCTTTTTTTTTTCTGGCGCCTTTCATTTTGAGTTGTATGACCCATACATGATTTCGCAGAAATGTATTCACTGTTGTTCGTCTTTTCTATGCTGATTGTTTGCCATGTTTGTTACCCTTTATTCTAGTGATAAGTTCGAGTTTCTGCCTCTAAATTCTGTTTAAGTTTTTCTTACAACTATTGCATTCAGACTGTCACCATCCGAAACTGATTTGACCAGCGAAACTTCTTGCTTTCTTGCCCTCCTCTGTATGAGTAGAAAACACTCTCAGTAGATTTCGCTCGTCAGAAAAAGTTAATTAACAGTATGTCGGCCATTTTAGCTGAGACTTTGAACAAATGGAGCTGGGATAAAACCAATCTAACAGCGTGAGCCTTGAGTATGCGGTCGAAGGGAATCGTATTTCTGGTGCAAACAAAAAGCAACTTAATTGGTAACAATTTAACAGTTGCAGCCTGGTGTAAGCTTCTTAACGTAAAGGACCATGTTCACCTAAGCCGTCTTGTGCACTTGTGCTTTTACCAAGTAAGCCTCTCTTGAAAAATTAACATTATCGAAAGAAAAATCTGACGTAAGGCCTCAAGACACGAAAAATAAAGATAATTAATTGTCGAAATTAAGCTCGACTGACGTAGATTTAGTTTGCTACAGTTATAGCACTCAAGCGATCACCCGGTCAGTTTTCAAATTTTCTGACTGTGCAAAAATCAGCACGGCGCACAGTGCATTGCTAGTGAACATGGGTCTTTAAACTGTGAATGTTTTGATAATTTGTCTTCGTTTGGAAAAACTGAATATTGACTTCAATACGCTTTCGCCGCCCGTCTCACTGTCCAATACTGAGAAGAAGGTAAAACCTGAAAATGCTGTCGAGTCCAGAAGCAACTAAACGGGAAAAGCATTGAAGAAAAAACCTTTAAGGCTCCGCCTACTTTCCGCTCTTTCTAAGCTCTACAGCATACCCTATGCAAACAAACAAACCCTACTGTCGGCAAATTCTGTAAGCGACATACCAATCCTTTCATTTTCCCCTTTATTTTGCAGGAATTTTAAGGAGGCTTTTTAATCGTTTGACTGGAAACCACTTGTCATATTAGCATCAAAAGCGATCGATGAAAATTTAAAGAAAAACTGGAAAACGTTCCAGTCACTTTTGCAGATGTTCTAATTTTACTTTGCTGCCATAACATTGTATTGTTTTGAATTTTCTGTTGAATGTTTCCGGCTGAAACAGTAAATCTAACCAATTCACCTACCCGGGTACAAAGCTACTGCGATCTCAATTGGGGCTTATACGACAGAATGGGAGGTAGATTATAATTTTTTTTTTTTTTTGAAGATTGAATATTGTAATGAAGAATTGTACCTTGGTCTTTGTAGATCAGTTCAGAAAATGCAGCTTATTCGTGATTACATCCTTCTGTAAGTAATTCGCCACAGGCATAATTTCGGGTTTGTTTTTTTCCACATTGTAAAGGTAAAAATAACGAGACACAGCAAGAGAGCTGAGCTATGAAGAATAAAGGGAGAAAAGTAAATTATTTTGATGACTAATAGATACGTCCGGGCACCGTAATATCCTAGCATTGCAATATATTGGCCATGTTATAAACGAGTTAGGGACTGGGAACGAATCCAAACTTCATTGAAAATCAATGTATTGTTTGTAGGTTTATGGGGTTGGGTAAGGTGTTTGATGGTTTCATATATGAAATGAATCATATATGAACTGCGGAAATGAAATCAAATGAAGAATGATCCTCGCAGTTCTGAACGAAATTTATGCAATTGCGAAAAGAAGCCTGAAAAAAAAAAAAAGGACTTCAACGGGGTTTGAACCCGTGACCTCGTGATTACCGGTGCGATGCTTTTTTTATTTTTTTTAAATTCATTTCCGCAGTTGATATATGATTCATTTCATATATCATTCACACTCATTTCTTTCACGGGATCATATGAACCCACAATTGACCTGCTCCCAACGTCAGTGGCTTCATAGCTCAGTTGGTTAGAGCATCGCACCGGTAATCACGAGGTCACGGGTTCAAACCCCGTTGAAGTCCTGAAATTTTATTTTTTTCAGGCTTCTTTTCGCAATTGCATAAATTGCGTTCAGAACTGCGAGGATCATTCTTCATTTGATTTCATTTCCGCAGTTCATATATGATTCATTTCATATATTATTCACAAGTTTGACTATGTTTGGTCGAAAAGTCGCCAGTTGACATGTATGTAGATCTTTAAAAAATCCCATACAAATGTCTCTATTTCGGTGTGTCCCTCCAAACCTTTACAAAGTCTCTAATTTTCACAATTTTCAAAAGCCCTTGTTTCAGCTCCAATTCAACTGAACAGCGTCAAAGTTGGAAAGGTGACCATTTTTGAGATGCTCTTTCATGCAGTGTCAACAATATTTTGCCAATCGATAAATATTAAAACTCATTCCCAGGCCCTCACTCGTTTAGAACATGGCCAATAGTATATGATCCTGACCAAAACTATTATCAATCAGTGAGCAATGTCAAATATTTTTACATGTGACCTCGTTGGTCAATCAAAGTCGATGACGGGTTAAGACTTTACAGTTACAGCTGTCGAAAAAAAATGCCCTTTCTATTATTGTTATGTTAATTTAAACGTTTAGAGGTTTGACAGTTTCACACCCGTTGTAAATTAAAGGCACATTATCCTTTCGCATTTTGCAAGTTTTCTGGCCTGGGTAATGCTCGCTTGTTACCCGTCAAGAACAAAATCAAGCTTTTTCCGTTAAGGTAAGTCCTAAAATTGAAAATAGTGATATATAAAAGGCTAAGGAAAACCAGTCTATTTGTACTCCATCAGAAAGAGGTTGTTTTTACGCCGCTACGGCAGTAAAAGTCTTGTAGGCGAAAATTATGTTTTTCTCTCCTTAATTGAGGAGTTCCCAGAGTCTATGTAGCCAATTTTGATGCAGAATTTCTTATTTTATGAAAGCGTGTTTACTTGAGGAGGACACATTTTCCTCGAGGAAGGTCGACTGAAGTTCACTGAATTTACAAGAAATATGTTTGGTTACCATCCAAGACCTCTTGTTCGTCTGGCTGCATATTTTCCTGGTTGTGAGAACAATTTTTCAAAGACTTGCATGAATTAAATAATTATTATCTTTTTGTTAGGATCAAAGATTAAGCCTTAAGCTATTCAGCTACAATGTTACATTGAAGATTGAGAGCATGTTTGCCGCGGTCGTTTAGTACTTTTAACCCTGTAGTTCTATCATTCAGGCATTTGAAAAAGTGTGGTACTTTTAATTCACTCGATATGCGGGATGCTGTATGTAAATATTAAGCAAACTCGCCTTAATGAGACATAGCAACTGAGTCCCTATCTGCAGATATAGCATTTTTACGGTCTTATTATCATTTATATCGAACTCTCTTTTCGTCCGCTATGTTCAACAGAATTACTATTTTGTGAAAAAGTATTCCTGACGACATTAAGTTAGCTACTTCCCTGGACTCCTTTAAGCGCAAGCTCAAATCCTTTTTCTTTAGGCGTTTGCATTACGTTTTTGGTGGGGATAATATTCGCTCGTATACGATTATTTGTCCAAAATGCAGAAGAGTGAATTTAAGAAACACACGTTCTTGTTAAAGTGCCAATGAAGTGAAATGTTTTTGGACATATTTATAAAATGTACCATTTGAAACTTACGATTTCAAAGTTTGAGACGTTTAGCGTTAAAATTGACGATTGTACAAGCCCTCAAAGTTGTGCCATTTTGCCCTAAGAAATGGTCAGGAGAATGGGTCCGAGTTAAGTGCAAAATGCTTTGTCGTGACGTCATTTTGTTGCCAGAAGTTTGTTTACGCACAGAGAATTATACTGTAAGCAAGGAGTTTTGGAGGGAGAAGACATGGTAAGCGAATCAGAAATGAGCGACTTTTCGCAAACATTAAGCGAATCCAGAGAAGAAGAAGTGGAGGAGGAAGAAAACGACGACGAATTGATCTTCTGGCAACAAAATGAAGTCAGAGACTGTAGTCACGTGCTATTTTGACCGCGCAATTCGAATACCATTTTTGAGGGCAAAATGGCACAACTTTGAGGTCTTGTAAAATCGTCAATTTTAACCCTAAACGTCTCAAACTTTGAAATCGTGAGTTTCAAATGATACATTTTATAAATATGTAAAAACAAATTTCGTTTCATAGGCACTTTAAGATGTTTTTATCAAATGAAGAATGATCCTCGCAGTTCTGAGCGCAATTTATGCAATTGCGAAAAGAAGCGAAAAGAAGCCTATTGTTTAAGGGCCTCTTTAGGGATTTTGTTATGATACTGACAGGTATGATGATGATTCAGAGGCCCTTGATGGGGAACCTGTTGCGCTGCGACAATTACTTAACATTTATCACTAGTTCTATTATTGTTGTTATTCCGCATCCTGTTAATTTACCGTAGTCGTTTCATACTTTTTGTACACCTATTGTTTTTCGTTTCATTGTCTGAGTTACGTAACCCGTATGTAATTTGTAACCATTGTTGTAAAATCATATTTAAGTTGTAGGTTTTTAACATTCTGTTTGTAACTGACGCGCTTGTGTCCGCTTGTGTCCGCGCGCGAGTCGAACCCAAGCAAAAATGTCGAAGACAATGCAAGGAATCAGCACATTCGTCTCCCACCTTTAGTCGCTTTTACATTTTCATTTCAATTTTTCCTCCATTTTCCTTTCTGCTTCACTGTGAGCCAGCCATTCCTCGTCTGCTATCGCCTCATTGGCATAGACATCTCCTGGTTCCTCGTCATCTGAGGTTTCTTGTACGCTCGCATTTGATGAATACTCGACTTCTAAGTTGTACTCGACATCCGTTTCTGCGGCTTCGGAATCTGAGCTACAGCCAAAGCCAGCATCGCTGGACGACATTATGAATAGATTTGATAATCCCATTTTTTTTAGTCAAAGTTCTTTCGCCAAAATACTAAACCCTGAAAACGTTTGATCCTATACAGTATAAACCAAAGCGACGCGAACAATGGCCTGGATTGACGTCACTAGTCCCATTCTCCCATTTTCTCGGTCGTGCATTAAGTGGCGCCCACTTTAAAAATTCATAAAAAAAAAATTGGGTTTTTTCCGAATTCAAAAATTTTTGCGGCTTTTTTCTCAGTCCCATGCAAAGATTTAATTGAGCGAAAAAATTGTTTGGGGGTTATAGGCACTTTAACATGGAGCTTAGAAGAAACGCCAGTTTACTCAAATACAAACATCTTGTCAATCATTTTTATAAACGTGTGCTCGAGAGATTTAACCAGTCATCACCATCTGTTTCGACCTAACTGTTATCTCTCATCGCCTCAAAGCCAAACTATGTGTATTCAGTATTGGGTGGCCGCTTAAGAGGAGTAAAGACAGTAGAAAATCCTCATCGGAACGACCAAATGATGACCGCGGCCGCTTAATAGATTCAGGTCAAAGGTGACAGACCGCAAACAATTGTTGCTTCTAAAATTATCTGCATGTAATAACTGTTCATCAGTAGGATACCTAACATGTGTGCAATTCCGCAATTGGTTTCATAGAGGTAAGGAAAATAGAAAACTCTCTTCGGGACCACCAAAAGATGGCCGAGGCCGCTTAATAGACGCAATAGCCGTTTAATAGAGATAAAGACAATAGAAAACCCACTCTTCGGGACTACCAAAAGGTGGCCGCAGCCGATTCATAGAAGTGGCCGCTTAATAGGGATAAAGAACACCCTCACTGGGATGGCCAAAACGGGTGGCCGCAGCCGATTAAACAGAGGTGGTCGCTTAATAGGGGTAACGAAAACCTTCATTGGGTTGACCAAAAGGTGGCCGAGGCCGCTTAAAAGAGGTGACCGCTTAATACGGTAGCCTCGCAGCTCCTTTAAGCTGTAAATTTCAGTGGAGGGATAGTGAAGCCCTATTGTTTTAGGGCCAGGGTCCATTGCTTGTGTTGTTTGTTCTTTTGTCTCACCTGAAGGGTGGTCTCCAATCAGGTGAGACCTTGTAAGAGCTGCGAGGTGACCCGCTTAACGGGAGTAAAGAAATCCTTCATTGGGATGACCAAATGGTGGCCGCGGCCGATTAGTAAAGGTGGCAGCTTAATAGGGGAAAGAAACCCTCATCTGGACGACCAAAAGATGGCCGAGTTGGCCGCTTAAAGGGGATTTGTTCAAAGTATTTTACTGACAATAATGTCGGGACTTTGATAAAAGCTCGCTTAAGGTTGCTCACAATGGTTTCGTTATTTTTAAACACGAAATCTTTGATGGATCGATACTCCCACAATTTTTTGTTTGCTTTCTTTAACATGGTATCAAAAAATTTCCCTCAATTTTTTGACATATGAGGTTACCATAGCAACAGTACAGCCTCTTAGAAACACCCTAAATTTTGGCTTTGTGCCTATAAATAAAAAACGAGTCCGGTGACCCTAAATTTTTATTATTGAATTGCATTCTGTATATGAAGATTCACCTTTCTGCAAAGTTTAAAAACATCTGTACATGGGGTTCAGAGCCACTATAATTTTTCGATGATTAAAAGTGGCTCTGAGCCCCATGTACAGAATTTTTTTAAAACTTTGCAAAAACATGAATCTTTATGTGCTAATTGCAATTCAATAATAAAAATCGGGGGTCACCGGACTCATTTTTGAGTTACAAGCAAATAAAGCCAAAAGTTAGGGTGTTTCTATGAGGCTTTACTGTTGCTATGGTAACCTTATATGTAAAAAAATTGATTGCAAATTGTTGAGAAAAAATTGAGAAATTTTTTGATACCATGTTCAAGAAAGCAAACAAAAAATTGTGGGAGTATCGATCCATCAAAGAGTTGGTGTTTAAAAGTAACGAAACCATTTTTTTAAGGTTCATATTTTATTAAATGTAAAGTGTACCAAGTTGATTCAATTCGGTTGGCGCATGGCCTCTTCCTGTTGTACGTAAAACGTACCAAAAACGATAGAAAAAAAAGCTCATCGCCAGTCAGTTTCAGTTTCAGTTTCAGTTTATTTTTGCCACTTATTGTTGTTTTAAATTACAAAATAAATATATATTAAACTACAAGAGATATTAAATAATCGATAAAAGAAAAGCATTAGGCGAGGATGCCCATATAAAAACCATTAGGGCTTATTCGGGCTACAGGCACCTCAAGAAAAATGCAACTATAAAATGATAATTTAGGCGTGTCTTATTTAATTTGTAAGCACGTTTAGGTTAAAAGGCAAGAACACAAACAAACAAACAAAATAAACAAAATAAGGGGAAGTCAGTTCAGGAGGAAAGTTCTTAATTTAGACTTAAATTGAGAAAAACTGTCAGCATTCTGAATTTCTGTATTGAAAGAATTAAACAATTTAGGTCCTTGAAAGCGTATTGCAAACTATCGGATATTTGTTCTACAAGAAAATAAGTAAGAGGCATTGGAGTTTCTGGTATTATAATTATGAATTTGATTAGTCAGCAAAAACATTTCATTGAATGCATCAGGAAGGAGGCCTTTCTTAAAAGAAAACATTAACTTGCCAATTTGAGATCGACAAATATCACTGAGTTTCAGAATTTTCAGCTGCTTAAATATTGGTTCAGTATTAGCATCGAATGCGCTTCTCGATATGATTCTTAAAACCTTTTTCTGAAGTAAAAAAATGCGATTTAGATTAGAAGGATAGGTCGATCCCCATACTGATATGCAGTAAACAAGGTAAGGATAAACTAAGCTAAAATATAAGGTGCACAAAGAGGAGGTGGGAAGGCAAAAACTTGCTTTATAAATTATGCCAATAGATTTTGATATTTTTCTAGCCACATTAGCAATGTGTGGTTTCCAAGTTAAATTTTAGTCAAGAATAACACCTAAAAACACGGTTTCTTTTACTCGTCCAATGGCACATCGACTAATTTCCAGATTGATGTCATGTGTTTGCCTTTTTTGCCTTGGTTTAAATACCATAAAAGTAGTTTTTTTAAAATTTAAGGAAAGCTTGTTAGCTTGGCACCAGTCTGTAAGGTTAGGTAATTCTTCATTCAAAGTTTTTTCAATTACATTTACATTTTTGTGTGAAAAGAAGATATTAGTGTCGTCAGCGAGTAGAATGAAATCTAAAACTCTTGAAACATCACACATATCAAAAGTAGGAAAAGAGGAGGA
>JAEMWC010000411.1:670000-734727 GCA_016490735.1 Pachyseris speciosa
GTGTTGAAGATAAGTTAACCTAGCGACTGTCCAAATTTGACCAAAATCGAACAAATTGCCCTTGAGTTGTAATTCTTGAAAGTGTCCCCTTCAAGACAAAAACAAACTTTGCGAAAAATGCCCGTGAGAAAAATCTTCACTACATAAACACAAACACCTACATCGACGATCGGCCAATCAATTTACGCTAACTTTTCTTTCGATCACCTACTGTGAAAATTTTCCGCGTCATTTTATCTCCACGCAAACACTCGTGCTTCAAACAGTTCACTGGTTGATCATTTTGTCACATTCTCCGGCTTAGACTAAGTTTACCTGACCCATCGTCATAGCCAAAAAACTAAAAGCGCACAACCTTCAGAAGGCAAAGCAACTTTTTCGCATCCAATATTTCCTGCGCAAATCGTCCCAGTTGGTTGCAGTCGCATAACATACTGTCAACGTTTACATCCGGTGCAAATATATTGTATACCAATTTCTCGGCGGCTATTCACTCGTTTTGAACATGGTTTTTTCGCTTGAAAGATCACAGTAAAAAATTTCATTTTTCATGGAAAAATAAAAAATGATAAAATGATACTTTCTTCCCTTCTGGTCTGGGGCTACCAGCTGGGTTTTTGTTTACAGCGATTAGCCATACGTTGAACTCGTTACGAAACGGTATTTTGTTTTTGGTTGCATGATCCTAAGAAGGGATTTCCACTCCTGAATTAGTGCGTTCCTATTAATGTCATTGGACGTCATTTTAAAATGGCGAAAACACAAGATGGCGCTGCTCAAAGGTGTTGTGTGAAAACTGAAATAATACTACTGTGTGTGAATGGAATTAGACACACGCTGGAATCCGTTTGCGTCATCGTTTTTGAACAGCGCTTCCTATTTCATTTGCACATTGTAAGCGACGGTCGAAGTCCACCTTTTTGTTATTTTGCAGTGCGGGACAGATGTCGTTGTTCAACCAAGTTAGTCGATTTTTGTTCTCAAACGTTTTCTCAGTCTGCAACCTTTGATTACTATTTTACTTCAGCATGGGGAAATGCACCAGTGGAAATGAGATCATGGTACAGCAACGTAGACAGTTATATGGATGTGGTTCTGCTAAAAAATCTAGCGAGTAGTTTTAAATTTTTCCCATACATTTTCTCGTTAAAGAAACTAAAAAGGGAAATTCTCGTGTTATTGTTCGTGACATGCCAGTAAAATGCACCTGTTATTTACTCTCAGTAAATGTGCTGATGAAGACCGTTCCCTTTTCCACCTTCAATCCAGAAGCTGAAATAAAAATACAGTAAACCAGGAATAGTTTATATCCTATATAATGACTGCAGGGGAAATGAACCTGAATTGGCCAAAATTCAAGTGGAAAAATATAATCCAAAGTTGAAGTGTGAAGCATTGAAAGGAAACGTCAAAGGCTCAAAACCGTATTATGAAAATCCTGGACGCGGTTGCCTTCTCATCGTATTAATAAGCTTACTACGCTTTCAAATAACCAGAATCAATGCTGCCGGAACAAATCTGCACCTGGCACTTAGTCATTAAGCGCTCGTCTTTTTGGCCATCGTTTTCCTTTGTTTCTGTTAAGTCACTTCATTTGGCAGGTATTTTAAATATCTTTCTGCACCTTAACAATTCTGAAAAGCTTTGGAAATGTTTGCCATTTGTCATGCGTTTAAAGAAATTGTCATGTGTTATGATACCACACTGTACTGTTCTTCTGTTTTATGCTTATCATATCATATCAAATCATATCATATAATACTGTCAGGAAAATCCGCCAGTATAGTTTTCAGTCCTATAATCTTCAAATGATGAAAATAAAATAAAGATACCATGAAAGGACAAACACGTTACTTTCTGTGCTTAATGGGCAGGAAATTAACCCAAATTTTTAAAACTAAGTTCTCAAATGGATCGTTTTGAAAACCTCCAGCCACTGTACCCAGCACTGAATTTCAGAAAATTGTTTTGAGTTCGTAGTTCTCAAACAAGTTGACAAAGTGCTTTGCAAATATTTTTTCCACATAGTTACTGAGTCCGTCACGATAATATACACAGAAGCTTTTGACATCTGTGCGAGCACACGATAATCGCATTTACGTAAATGTACATGTTGTGATTATCATGTTAATTGCAGCATTTAGCGGGCTTAAGTGAAAAACAGGGTTTGAACTAAAGAGTTTTTAAAAAGGTGCCATTTAATCTTAAACCGCCCTGTCTCGTATATCAGTGCCAGATTTACTGAGAAGACGTGAGAAGCTACTGGGGCTAAGGTGAGTTGTGTAAAGGACTGAATTATCTCGAAAACCCTGATAGAAATGACAGAGATGGTATAATTAAGTCATTTGGTCAGAAGCAGACCAACAATAAATTGTCCCTGATAGCGCTATTACTTCATCTTCATCAGCGCGACGAAAAAATACACGGGCTCTGCCTTTACAAATTTGCACATTTCTACCTCTGCTTGTTTCTGGTGTTATTTTTCGTCGAAAAGAAGGTAAATTTTGAAGAAGAAAATTTTAATAAGAATTAAAGGGTAATATTGACATATTTCGCGCTTTAATGAAATTCTTGATTGTAACTGGAAGTGGTTTGACGGACTTAAGCGGCTGTTACTAAAGCACCAGGGCGCTATTACGGTAATTACAGCATTGTGTTATAAACTTTGTAGCCTTAACATTTTACGAAAACCGTAAATACTTTCTGATGGCTTTCTTAATTAAGGACCATGGAAACGTATTGATAAAAATATAAAAATAATAACAATTTAGCTAGCCGTTTTATTTTACAAGAAAACCTTTTTACAAATTCGATTTGCGCGGAGAAATGTTTCAACCTCCCGCTGTTTTCTGAAAGTATTGGTTAATTTCGATTATCCTTTTGATTTTCGCGTTTTTAAATGAAAAACAGCGTCAAAATTCAAGAATATTTGACGACGCTGTCAATGTGAATTCAAGGCTTTTACCTAAATTCTCAAGATTCCTTAGACTTGGAACACAAGCCCAATTAGCCTAAGATTGAAACCTAGGTGAAAACAACATGTTATGCAAGTAATCAGATTACGCCGCCTGAAATTCTAAATTGCTTCTTATTCCTACACTGCAAAACACAGATCGGCCGTGAAAATACACCCAGCTGCTTCTAGACCGCTCTTGCGGAAAAGGAATTTAAGTGTGCCTTGTCAGTCCATCGCTACGGATCAGTAAGAAGAACGCTGATCGTTTTTGTCAGACTGGAAAATGTGATAGATCATGTTCAGCGGCAGTTGAATGAAGTCTTTCAGATGACAATGGAGATAAAGTAAATATGTTAGTTTGTGGGGATTCTTTCTTCAAAGTTTCTTTGTGAATGAACACTAAAAAGATTCAACGTAGCACTGACGAGTGAAGAGGCTGGAAAAAGCGAAATATATATCCATTATATTGCCATAGTTTTATCCGAAAATAGAGAGTGTGTTGACGAGAGTATTAAGACTTGGTGATGTCTTATTTTTTCCTTATGTACGCTTCAGAAACGTTTGAGACTCTTTCCCAGGTGCGTGGGCGAACTCAGACGAAGGAGCCTGGAAGAACGCTGGAACTTAAAAAATGGAAGTACAAGAGTTTACTGTGGAAACAAGGTACAACATCTGTATATTTTCCCTTCTAGAGCAAACAGCTCTAACAGTGCGTGTCATGTGTAAAACCAATTATCAGGACAAACCGTTTTGAGTGGTTTAAGTTGTTATGCAACCGAAGTTTTCTAGTATAGGAGAACTTTTAAACTGAAATGGTTGTCAGGTATTTTGATATGGTCTAATCTAATATGATATGATATGATATGATATGATATCATATGGTTTAATATGATATGATATATGATATAGTTTGATGTGATGTGATGTAATGTGATGTGATGTAATGTGATGTGATGTGATGTGATGTGATGTGATACATGTGATGTGATGTGATGTGATGTGAAGTGATGCGATGTGGTCTGATGATATACCATAGTCATCGAAATCAGAACACCATGACTTTTGATGATACAAGCTTGTGGCTTTGCAAAGAAGAAGTGAGAGAGAGAGAGAGAGAGAGAGAGAGAGAGAGAGAGAGAGAGAGAGAGAGAAGAGAGAGAAGACATTTATTTCATATTGTTATATACCTAGACTTTCACTCAACAAAACGAGCACTGCGATTGGTTGATTCTTGGTCACGTGCCCCTGACCAAACTCAAATGTATACCGACCGGGATACAATTCCGCAGTTGTTTCCGGCGCGCCGGATACAACGGCACGTGATTAGTGCATGACTAAAAGGTGGCATGATCTTCAGCATGTGCTCACGTCAGCTTGATTGACGAGGCCGGACCTGAGACACTGACAGTTTTCAGTTTCAACCAACGATATTACAAAAGTTACGGAACCTGAGACTAAAGGAAACGTTTTTCTCCGGTATAAGCCCAAGAAATTCAGCATCTAACAGGAGAAAAAGATTCGGAAAATATAAGAAAGGCATTTTCTACTTTTTGAGGTACTTTTAAACATTTGTAAATTATTCATTCAGCAGGCTTGCGAATAAAGACGGGTTCATATAGTGTGTCAATGAGGAAAAACGACTGAGAAAGGGTGATAAAGGAATGGAGGAACTAAAAAACCACAACAAACATGGCCGATCCAAAAGCACATGGTTTTTAATAACATAACTGCGGGGGTTCAAGCCCCTGAACCCAAGACTGGGCTCCAGTTCCCACGCGTAACTTAAACACTTAAATCTTCTCGACATCCTCCGGGGGCGCAACAAGTTCTCTTGCCCAATTTCCTATACGTTAAACAGCTCTCACTGCAGCACTCGTCTAGTAGCAATTCTCCTGGGATAACAGTGATTTGCTTGACCATCGCGATGATCGGTTTGACTTATTGGGACAGAATCATTTCCATTCTGGTGGGTTACCTCAAGAGGATATAGTTTCGCGATTGGGCGATTGGTTCTGCCTCCTTCGGTGCGAATGTTTACGGAACGAACATGTCCGTCCTTTCCTGGTAACAGGCTTTCTACCACTGCAAGCTTCCAATTGATTCTTGGGCCCTCGTCATGGACAAGAACAATGTCATTAACTCTCACCCTGGCTTCATTGTTTCCTGAGGCCTTGTGAAATTCTCTCAGTGAGGTTAGGTACTCCTGCCTCCAGCGGGACCAGAAGTGTTGAATAAGAAGAGCAAGACGTTTCGAATCTCTTTGGAACTCGGTGGTTTCTTTGTAGTCAGGATCGCTAATCTCATCTTCTTCTGATCTCAGGTGATAGTTATCTTCTTCCATAAAGGAGGTGGGCTGGTGTGAGTGGTTCTTCATCCCTTACATCTGACGAGACATATGTTAGAGGTCTGTCATTCAAGATGGCTTCGATCTCAACAGCAATGGTCTGTAAGGTGATTAGGTTCACGGATGCTCGTCCTAAGACTTTCTTGAGTGTGGACTTAGTAAGGCCAATCAAACGCTCCCAGAAACCGCCACACCATGGTGCTCTTTTTGGAATGAACTGCCAGTTGACGCCTTGTCTGCTGAGTGACTCTTTCAAGGTCGCTGATTGAAACAACTCTTTCAGTTCTGTGGCGGCGGAAAGGTACGTGGAGGCGTTGTCTGAGATCATTTGTCGGGGAGTAGATTTCCGGGCTGTAAATCGACGATAAGCAAGGAGAAATGTGAGGACAGATAAGTCTGAGACGATTTCCAAGTGTACAGCTCTGCATGAAGCGCACGTGAACTGGCAGATATAAACTTTCTTCTCAGCTCCATCTTCTCGGATGTACAGTGCGCCTGTGAAGTCAACCCCTGTCACGGTGAATGGTTCCAACTGTTCGAGTCTTGATTTTGGAAGAGGGGGTGGATCAGGGGTATTGAATGACAGTCCTGAAATCTTCTTACAAGTAACACAGTGGCTGATTATGTTCTTGACATGCTGTCGTCCAGCGGGAATCCAGTATTTCTGACGTAAGGCAGTTAATGTGGAGTTGGTACCAGCATGTAATTGGTGCACATGAGTTTCGCGATTACCAGATCTGTACAGGTACCGCCGACCGGTTAGCTCAGTGGTAGAGCACCGAACTAGCGTGCGGGAGGTCGGTGGTTCAAACCCCGGTCGGACCAACATTCAGGGTCTTTAAATAATTGAGGAGAAACTGCTGCCTTTGTAATAACATCTGCAAATGGTTAGACTTTCTAGTCTTCTCGGATAAGGACGATAAACCGTAGGCCCCGTCTCACAACTCTTCTCAATTGATTCTGTGGGACGTAAAAGAACCCACACACTGTTCGAAAAGAGTAGGGGACGTAGTTCCCGGTGTGGTGGTCTATCTCTCATCTGATGATTAAATGCTCGGAGATATTAGCTGCACAAGTTACTCTAAAATCCGAGGTTAAATAATGTGATGTATGTATGTATGTATGGGCGGTAGCAGAACGGGGAACTTTGTTGATTCTGCCACAGGGGCATTGTGAATCCTTCCACCACAACGAATGAGACCTGCATTATCAAGGAACAGACGCAGTTGGCGTACTAAGGTTGGGCGGTGTGAAGATTTCGATTGTAGGTGGCTGATTTCCTTGTGGTAGGTCGTTTGTTGACAGTTCCTTATCCACTCTCTTCTTGCTTGGTCCAACTCGTGGGTACTCAAGGATCCAGAGTTCTTCTTCTGGGTTTTTAAGTTCTGGATGAAGCGAAAAACGTAAGCAGTGACTCTAATTAGCATGGGAAGACTGCTGAACTTGGGAACGTGGATCACTTGATGGAGGCCTGGTTGCTGGATGTGGTCAGTTTCACCTGCACTTTCTGTGTTTGTCTCGTCTTCAGTGAGAAGGTGAGTAGCTTCGTTACAAGTTGTTTCCAATGGGAACCAAGAAGGCCAAAGAGAATTCCTGGGTAGCCAGACAGGGCCGTGTTGCCAAATTTCTGAAGATGCCAATTGCTGGGGTTTGATTCCTCGTGTCAATAAATCAGCAGGGTTATCTGATGTAGGGCAAAATCTCCAGCTAGTGGTTGAGGTAAGTTCCTTGATTTCTTTGACATGGTTAGCAATAAACGGTTTGAGTTTTTTCATGCTATTGAGCCAGTAGAGAACAATTTGACTGTCAGACCATAGGGTGATCTTGGTTACACAGAGGTGAGTTTGAAGAAATGAGGCAAGCCTGGCACCGATAACAGCTGCGGTTAACTCCAGTTGTGGCAAAGTTAGTTCCTTTGTGGGTGCGACACGTGATTTTGCCATTACAAATGAGGACTACTGAGCTTGCGAAGATTTCAGATAGGTGACCGTTCCATAGGCCTTTGTGCTTGCGTCTACGAAGATATGAAGTTCAGCGTCCTGTGGCCACTCAACTGGATTGTAGAAAGTACTGTCGGGGCAGTTCCATGGCTGCAAGAGCTTCTAAATCTTGTGCCAACTCTGTCCACTTTATTTGAAGGTCTGGAGGCAAAGGTTCGTCCCATTCTATTCCCTTTCGCCATAAATATTGCATCAGGAGTTTTGCACGGACTGTAACTGGTGCGAGAAGACCAAGTGGATCATAAACCCTCGAAGACTCTTGCAAAACTTCTCGTTTTGTGGTAAGATGAGGAATGTTCTTTCCGGTGTTTCGCTGCGGGTATTTCAACACGTCTGTTTCTGTGTCCCACAGTAGGCCAAGGACCTTCGGTACAGTAGAGGTATCAAGTAGGTTGTCCTTTGCTGCCAATGACCGGATTGCGGCGCTATTGGATGTCCACGAACGTAGGTTGAAACCGACTGGGGACATTAATGACCTGGCGTGCTGGTAATATACTATGCCGTCATCTTCTTGGTGGACTCCGGAAAGAAGATCATCAACATAGATGTTCTTTCTCATGTCGTCTGCGACGGGGTCACTGCAATTAGTTAGATGCTTATCAATAGTAGCGTTGAGTATGAAAGGGGAGCTTGAAGCACCAAACAAGATGGCTTTAAAGCGATAGACAACAAAGTCACTCTCTGGATTATTGGGGTCCTTCAACCAGTAAAAGCGCGTGGCATCCCTGTCGCCATCATCAAGAGTAACGTTGAAGAATGCTTTCTCGATATCTGCAGTGAAGGCATATTTGTGGCGGCGGAAGCGGAGCAGGATGGCAGTCAAGTCATTAGCAATAGGTGGTCCGGCCAACAGGCAGTCATTTAGGCTTGGTTGGGTTTGAGACTGTCGACAGCTGCAGTCATACACGATACGAATGGGTGTGGTAGAAGAATCCTTTAACACTGCATGATGTGGGATGTAATGACATTTGCCCTCACTTGTTTGTGGGTTGACCACTCTCTCGATGAAACCTCGATATTCCTGATCAACAATGATGTCATTGTACATCTTGAGTTTTTGTGGGTCCTTTGCTAGATGACGCACCATGGAGCGAGTTCTTTTTTCTGTTATGTCAGCATTAGTAGGAAGTGGTGGGTGGTCTGATTTCCAAGGAAGTTTGGCGGAGTAACCTTTCTCTTTCAGAGTAATGGAAGTATCTTGATAGTCGCGCAAGAAATCAGTGTTCTTGTCAGTGATTTCATGGGGCTGAATGCCAACTGATTCTAAGTTCAAGAAGTGTTCAAGTTCATATTCATCCTGCTTGTGTGCTGTCATGACATACAAGATGGATGTTTGTGGTGTGGTGTATCGAGCGAGGTTGGGTACTGGTCCAGATAGCAGGTAACCGATCTTGACTTAGCTGCAGTAGGACCACTTCCCCTTACTATGTGATCTTCCACAATGTTCCAGTAATGATCAGCGCCTATCAAGAGGTCAATTTCGAAGAGGTCTTTGTCAGAAATCGGGTGTGCCAATTTGAGTCCCTGAAGGTGCGGTAAGTTTTGCAGATCGACTGTCATGTGGTTCTGAAGAGGTGTCGCTATTGTAGGAACAATGATTACTTCAATGGGAACAGTATCTTCTTGATCAGTTTGCAAGTGGATGGTAGCTACCTTAACGCGTTTTACTGAGGTTGATGTGCCACCAAATGCAGACAAGGATATGGTGTCCTCTCTGTCATGTGTTAAGTGTAGTCGTTGGGCCAAATCATTTGTAATGAAGGAACGTTGTGAACCCTCGTCAAAGAGTATGCGGGCACTAATTTCCCTTCCGTAATGTTGAACTGGGGCTATAGCCGTTTTCAATAGTGTTGACATGCGTTGACTGTCTTTCTGTTGGACGGTGTGGACACTTGCCACTGGGGGAGTGACTGGTTCTGGTTCGATCTCCTGCATGGTATTAGTACTACTAACAACAGAGCTGAGTGAGGGTGTAGCTGGTTGGGTGCCTCCAATACACAGGGTGGTGTGGTGTTTTCGGTGACAAATTCTGCAACGGTTCTTTGATTTGCAATTGGATACTCGATGGCGACCAAAACAATTGAAACATAAACGGGACTCACGAATAATGTTGTATCTTCTCTGAAGATCTGTCACCTTAGTGCACTCCATGGGTTGTGTGGCCCCTTACAGTAAGCGCATTCTCGTTTGGTTGCAGAGTGATTCCCACTGGGGGGTACAGGCTTCCCCTTTGACCCAGCAAGAAACGCAGCAGTGGGTGTGGGGGTGATGGAGTCACGGGTATCAGTCATGTTCTGCCCTGCTTCTAGTATTTCAACTTCCTTTAGTATAGCCTTACGTAGTTCATCCAATTTCCATTCCTTGTTGGCATGCTCCCTTGCTAGGTTTCTTTTAAGATCTATGGGCAATTTCCTTTGAATAATTGGCACTAGAATGTTTCCACAGGATTCATGAGACTTCCCCAATGCTTCAAGGCCACGTATGTGGGTTTCCGTGGTGTCATAGAAATGTCTCAAATTGGCTAAGCGGTTTGTTGGGCTTGGTAAATTCAACAATGCTTCCATGTGAGCATTAACAATTCGGTGTGGTTGACCAAATCTCTCATCTAATAACTCAATACTTCTGAGGTAATTGGCACTGGTAAGGGGAAATCCAGCAATGGATCTTGAAGCATCACCATGGATTTGAGCTTTCAAATAATTGAATTTCTGAATGTCACTCAAACTAGAATTGTCATCTACAGCTGCTTTGTATGAATCCCAAAACGATTGCCAGTGGAGGGAATTTCCATCAAACATTGGTAAGGTGAGTTTAGGAAGACGACTAACATTGTGGTATGTACTCACCGAGGCTCCTGACGATGTTGAATGGGTAACCACATTTGCGTTCTCTGGAGATCCGGACGACGTTGAATTGGCATTTGTGTTCACCGACGCCCCTGACTGCGATATTTGTGATGTTGGAGGTGAGTTTTCTGAGCCAGTAATAACCTCCGTAGACTCCGGGTTGTCATCTATGGTTGATGGATGAATATCTTGCTCCGGTAGAGTGGGAGTCGTGACAGGTATCTGTAGTGTGACCTCGAGCGTTGCTTTGATTACGCAGATTCTTTCCATGATTGAGTTCTGTATGTCCTCGGATTCGAAGATTTCCTTTTCGAGGTCTTCCAGTTTGTGCCGGCGAGGAGTGCAGCAATTTCAGCGTCTAACTGTGACAGTTTCTCTCCCTTCCGTTGAAGTTGCTCCATGTACATTATCAGTGTGGCTCGTTGAAAAGCATCGATTTCGCCCTCCATGATTTCGTCCAGTTTGTTTTGAAGTTTCGTTAGATGAAGTTTCGTTAGATGCGACCTGTATCCTCCTCTAGATGCTGTTAATCGCGACAGTCCCTCCATCCTGGTCTCGGCACCAGTGTCAATGAGGAAAAACGACTGAGAAAGGGTGATAAAGGAATGGAGGAACTAAAAACCCACAACAAACATGGCCGATCCAAAAGCACATGGTTTTTAATAACATAACTGCGGGGGTTCAAGCCCCTGAACCCAAGACTGGGCTCCAGTTCCCACGCGTAACTTAAACACTTAAATCTTCTCGACATAGTGCTGTCTTTGTTGGTGTGTTCATTTTGCTGTGATTGTTGAAGGGAAAGTCTCGGTATATAACAAAGCACTTAATGTATGGTCCCTCGGGAAACTAGTTAGTTTTGTTTTCCCTCGAGTCCTGATGTTTCTCTCGACTACGTCTCGAGAAACATCAGGACTCTCGGGAACTAAACAAAACTAACTGTTTCCCTCGGGACCATACATTAAGTGTATAATATTGGCTGTACAATTTCTTGGCACACAGTTAGCCAAAAACGCTAGTGATGGCGTGCCAAATTAATTCTGTTACAAATCAGATATTACAGATGATAAAAAAAAAAGTAAAGAAAAAGGGGAGAAAAATATGTGTAAGTCAAAGCAAGAGAGACAAATCTATTTAATGCAAGCTTTGAAAGAAGCTAAGGTTTAGGATTTCGAAATTTCATTTCATGTGTTATTATGGTTGCATCAAGGTAATCATCTTGGTCTTTTAATATTTCAAAGAGCATACTAACTAATTTTCGTTTAAAAACGTTTTTTGACATATCTCTCATTCTACCGGGTATCTCGTTAGTTGAAGTTAATTGAAACCGACAATGGTTAACCTCTACGTGCAGAAAATACTGCTCGAAAAATTAACCGCGGGTGGCGGTTAGAAAGAGGGGGAGAGCGTAAGTGTACTAACTTAGTGATATAATAGATGATATTCTAACTATGAATTAAGAAACTATCTTAACATCAGTTTTCAACAATTTTCTTTTTTCTGGGCGGGTGTCCTGTGTTCGATCATCAGTCGAAAAACTTTGGAAATATCGTGCCTTAAGGGTTTTCTATTCTTACTGGGAAGCTTGAAGAGAAGGACGGACTCCCGTAAGATACGTTGACCTCATGAAAAAGTAATCTTTAACAAGGCAGAACGTATAACACAATGATCAACTCGAGTAAGCACGTCTCCAAGCTGTGTAAATCGTCTACACAGAAGTTGCACCTACTAACGTCATTTTATTTCTTACAAAGTCAGTGATCGGTTGAACTTTTATTTTAAAGTGATCTTACTGTTGATAACTTATGGTCTGATTGTCATGTGGGACTCGTGCAACAAATCACTGTTTGATGAACTTGAACGCATTCATGTCAGAGTCGCTAGGATAATTTACCGTCTTAACTGGAGTACGCCTACCGAGCTAGTTTTGAGTACTGTAAAGTGGATTCCAGCTTTACGACATATTTCAACGATTACTACAGTTTATCTCAAAAATCTTATTATTATGGGCTGCTTCCTACTCCACTTCAGGATTTGTTCGTCAGACGCGAGTCCAATTAGAAACAAGGACTGGTTTTGCAAAGACGTCTATCCAATATTTCGGATAGAGAGGAATTGCTTTTGTGGAGTTTTTAAGAATATGTGTTGTCACCGGAACTGCTTTCTGAACCGGAACTCGAGTACACGTTATCTCCCATGATACCTTTGGGTCATACGCGGGATGTGCTCCATTAGAGTCAGACATGTTTATTGTGAAGTTCTTTGAATATCCTTTCCATCGAACGAAGAAACGATATTGACTATGTCGCTTTTGATTAACTTCTACCCGGACTCGTCAACATCTGTAAGTTTTGTAGAATTTTCGCGCTCGTTTTTTGAAACCTATTTTTGACAGCTTTCCTGAGATCAACTTGTTCCGTTGTAAGCGAATCTACAACAACAACTACTGAGATCGAAATAAAGGCAGAAACCAGTAGAACCTCTGTACGTGAAACTGTTGTCCAATCTCGATATACACGAAGCCGGGATTGAGAAATTTGCAGGAGTGACTACAATATGGACTCAGAATTCTATAAACTTTGATCCAATTATGGTTTCGTTCTTAATAAATACAGTCCTTAGTGTCGTTTTGTAACTTTGATAGTTTGCTAATCATGTAAATTTTAGGTTTTAGTTCTTATTTTCTAATTTTGACACGACCACATCCGCAATTTAGTTATCGTGCATAAATAAATGCTTTATCATTATTATATTATAAGGTTGTGCAATTCTACCGGAAGCCAGGCATTTTTGGGTTTCTAATCAGAACTTTCCAAACTGACTGGTTTCTTGACCACTCGACAAGTGAAACGGTGACTTTAGGGTCAAAATTGATGCCCTTGCCTTGGCTCAATCTCGAGAAAAATTGTTTTGATGTCAAAAGTCTTCCGCACAGTCTCCTGGAGGTCACTCTTTTGTATCCCCATATTATCAATTCAGAGAGAGATTGCTACCTGTTGCCATGGCGATAATCGGAGAAAGACTCGAGTTTTTTTATATTCAATTAGGGAGCAGCGTGCTGCACAAAAACTGAACCAAAACTGAACATGTTTGTTTATCAGTATTATGATTGTAGTTTAGCAAAACAATCTTTGCTCGTTACTGTATTTCAGCAGGGTAAAAAAGTAACCAAATCCCCCTTCACTTTTGTTTCAACAGTAAAAATAAAGTGAAATTAAAATGTTAATGACAGGGGACTACCTACTGTTTTGCTTTAATTTTTCTTTTGGGTGCACGAATCCCAGCAGCTGCCGCAGTGATATGATAACCGAAAACCAATTACAGGAATTTGCATAGTTTTAGCATAGTTAATTTGAGAATTGCTTGTTTGGCGCTGTACTCTTTCGAATTGGTTTTGCCGATCTGTTTAAATAAGGAATCCTTCTTTTTGTTATAATAGCCTCAAATCAATATCTGTTGTCTATGACGTGGTCAGGATTTGTCTGTGCACAAACTAATTATGAAGGCGAATCTACAGCAATAAAGCAGGTGTCGAGACGGTCACTGGAGAAAATAAGCGCTTATTCACTGCCCGCCGAATTTTTCTTTGGAGCCAACTAGGACAGAAAAAAAAACGATAGTCTTATGGCTATCTAACAAGGGAATTTCTGTGAACAGTGGTGAGTACGAAAACGGTTTCTTTGTGGTCATATTTTTGCGCAAACTTTTGTTCCAGTTTTCAAGGCTTTCTCTTTTAGTAAGCCTAATTATCTAAAAAGCCAATAACAAACGAAGTTGGTAAATCAGGATATGAATCGATTGTCACACTCTTAAAGATTTCGTTTCAGAAATAGCAAGGTTTGCAACAGGTCGAGATAAAAATTTTTTTTTCTGCTTCTGCATAAATGGAGCTAAAGTTGAAAGTCAATTTTGACGCTATATTTCTATTACGTTACGTAGGGTAGAAACGCTAAGACATCGACAAATAAGCAACATCTGGATTTCGCTTACACGATTAAGAAACCCTCGACAAGACTAATGCTTTTACTTCAAATGCACTAAACAACATACAGAATGTGTTGAAGTACTGACTATCACATACATTTGAAGATGTTTTTCGAGAAATTGATACTCCATGGAAACAATTATCTTTTGTTTACACGTCGGTTTGTAAGAAGCTGATAACTAATTTATATATGTTATGGTATACCTTCGTATCAAATGACCGCTAAATTCACTCGAACTGTGGCTTGAATTAGGGACTTCTCAAACATGATTGTTTAGAACTCTTTTATCAAGTACCTGCGTGAAATGCATGTGTACAGAAATTGGTTGTCAACGGATCTTCGTCGAAAACACTATAGTATTCACCCAAGTAGCGAAATCGGATAAAGCCCAGGAGCTCAGCTGATCTGCTCTCTGTTCACTGCTTACCTCTGAATCGTAAAGGGTATTACTCGTCACGTTATTTGTGTGTTTCTTGGGATCAAGTGACACATGACTCAAAGCTATGTAAAAGTTGCACTCGTTGTTTACTTTAATCACCAAATATCTTTCCACGAATACACTTTCGAATAATAATAATAAAAAAAATGACCATTTTTTTTTTCGCCAAAACAAGGTACAGTCCGAATATTTTGTAGGCTCGATTTCCGCCGCTCACTCGGGTCCGGGCTTTCCTCCCCGAGGAAATAAATCTGCACTTGTTTGTAATGTCTTTTTGCACCTTTTTAAACCAAATCTTGCATTTTCAGCTGGGACCTGCGTCTGTTCCTGGTTTGACATCACAAACTGATTTGCATCACCGTAAATCTTTGTGAACATGCATGCAAAGCAGTTTGAAATGTCAAATCAGGAATAGACCCACGCCCCTTCTGAATAGAATAGGTGCAAAGTTTTATATTAGCGGACAAAACATTTTAGGGCTATGGGTACTTAAATGATCTTACTGTTTCAGTTTTGTTCTTCATTTCATCCAAGTATATATGTTTTATATGTAGGGGTATGACATCCTTGAATATCTCAAATGCAGGAAAATTTTCCACCAGAACCCTCCCAATCAGTACTGTGAAGTCAGATAGTAAGGAATTCTGGTCAGTCAAGTTGGGCAGGAAGGTGCTGTTTGGTACATCTTGTAGATCTGCTATTGGAGAATCATCTGGTAAGTGGGTGGGATTCACTCGGTCTAGATAGGCATTGTGGTTACACCAATGGAAGTCTTTATTTTGGTCATCTGAAGTCATATCAGAAGCCAGGACTTTTAGGTCCACATTGTCCAACACAATGTTGAAACTAGTGGGACGCCTTTCAGCTAGCTTCCTTTTCTCTTCATTGAAGTTGGACAGAGATTCGTTGACTGCTGTAAGCTGTTCAGCCACATTGACTTCTGTTTCCACCAACTGGACAAGCTCATCTTTTCTGGTCTTCAACTCTTGACCTTCTTGTGCTTTTTGACAGCACTTCTCAAGATGACAGGTAATGCTATCTTTCCAGTTGTGAAGAGGTAAATCATAGTCATCCCCAAGAAGATCCAGGGCCTTGTTGATACTTTTCGGGGACATGGTAATCCCCAGCTTGTTAAGCCTAACAAGGGCCTAAAACAACACAACCAAAATATTTCTTTGAAATTGTTGTTTGAGAAAGTATTCCTCCCCAAACCCGAACCCTTCCTCCTGCTGTTGTTAAAATATTGAGGTATAAGATCTGATTATGAACTCTTTCCGCAAACTCATTAAATGTTTCACAGAGCTATGCTTTCATTGGATTTTGTCCGTTGTTCAGCGAATTGTTAAGAATGATAATGTTACGTACGCTAATCATTGTAATATGAATTTAAAGCTATAACAAAAACAAACAAACAACGAACGCCTTTGACTTACCCTTTTCGAGGTCTTCCCAACTTTGAGAATGGTGCTGATAACGTAAGGAACCAAGCTCATGCCTTTGTCCCGGTTTTTGAGCAGGATCCCCTCCGCAGTGCAAATACCAGGGTATCTTTCAGGGTCGGTTTGGCTTTGGGAAAGTGATTTTGGATCTGCCGAGGTCAGGAGAAGACGATGAAAAAGTGGCGCCTTTTCACTCTGTTCTTTCCCAACAGCACGCCAGGAGAAATTTAAAATGCTGTCCTTTGTTGCACTTCTTAAAAGTGAAGGGCCGTTCTTCGCGCACATTTTTTTACATTCGTTGTCTACATCAGAACAAATACGGTCCTCGATGGCTTTTTTGAGTTCAGCACTATCCATCACTGCGTCCGCAATCGACTTGTAACTGCTTCCTCGCGGCAAAGCTTTTCCGAGCCGATGGAGATCCTTTGTTAACACTCCGATTTTACTCCCGGATTTATAAGTCACAATTGCCTAAAATAAAGAACATTTTTGTACTTTTATTTAAGCCGAACAGCGAAGAAGGATAACGTGCAAGTTCTGTCAAATAAATTGTAAACAAATAAACTTAATTAGCGTTTACCTGTACTTCACAAATATCTCCCTCGCAGTGGACTTCTGGCGTGTCCTTCACCAAAGGCGCATCTTGGACGAGACCAATGGGCCAAACTACTGGTAACTGAACAGGCATGGGACTTGGTTTGGGTCGAATCTCTCCAAATGACAAGCTTTTTGCGGCCTTTCTCCTTCCTTCATCGGTTGCCTGGCGAAGAGACTTCGACGGCGCTGCAATACTTGGCGAGATTGACGAGTCTGTAGGAACGCCTCGCTTCGGCCGATTATTTGCTGTAAACTTTTCTTTCAATGAATGCTGGAGAATTTTAATATCCTCTCGGATCTTTTCAAGGCGCTTAACATCTCGATAGCAACGCTCGTTGGAGATGTAACTGTCCATGTTTACACTCGACAGAGGAATATCCAATATGTTGCAAATTCTGTTTCGCAAATCAGACACTTTTCCATTTAATCTAGTTCTCTTCCTAGAGTCAGCAAGCACACAGCCACAGAATACGCATCCAGTATTCGTTTGAAATTTTTTGGGCGTATCCTCGCTTGCACATTCGCCATCCATTGCAACATCGCGTATTTGCGCGCGAAATAAATAAGGAATATTTGTAGTATGATTTCACATCCGGTGACATCTGAGACACATAAATTACAGACAAGGTCGCCGGGTCACGCGTCCAGCCGTTCTCTCTCGGGGAGGAAAGCCCGGACCCGAGTGAGCGGCGGAAATCGAGCCTAAATATTTTGTCGCCCGGACATAATTTTAATTATGTAAGTTTTCGTAAATCACCAGTATAACCGCAATTTTAAATGTTACACTGTCAAGAAAGGCTCACGATAGGACCACTGGATACAATTAACGTCCACTTCAAAACATATTTTGAACTTAAAGATCACAATCAGTAAGCTATTAGGTTTAATTAAAGAAGTCTTCACTTCTTCCAGTGCATCCTCGGAGACCCAGGGGTAGATAGTCGGGACGGGACAAAGATTCGGGACGAGCGAAAGTTTACAAGACAGTCGGGAGAGCCCCTGGGAACATTTCTTTATCGGACTCGTTCCAGAAGCTATTGAAATCCAGCCTCGTGATTGGGCGGAAATTTTCTGAATTTTTTTCTGCCCAATCGGCGATCAGCTTATATATCCACTCCTTTCGTGACTCCTTATACCAACAAGTAAGCGGTGAATCTATCGTCAACCATATTTTTAGTGGTTCCACTTGCGTCGTTCGTTCGACGGATTGATCCTACGAGGAACATTTTGGTGGCTTGCAAGGGACGCACAAAACCCAGAAATCCACAAATTAAATTGAACTCAAGCAGCAATCACTTGTAAGGAACTAGAAAAATCAAGATGAAGACCGACCGCAGGCATCGTAAACTTCACGCGAAGAACAGCACGTAGCTCGGTCTCTTTCTCTCGTAAGGATCATTGTTGTTTGGTTTGGGATTTTTTCTCTGGTTTACTTACGGGCAGTGGGCCACTCCTGAAACTCTTCGGGCCGATGAAATTTCTGTTGCACGGGCCCGACAACTTTGCCGATCGGGCGAGAAGCACCCAGCTCGGCGGTTTAATTTTTTGCTCACGAAATCGAACCTTGGAATCGACCGTTTCAACTCAATTTCGAGAGAGACCACGGAAAGGCCTTAGAGAAAGTGTACAGTTCCAGTGTGATCTATTGCAATGTTTTGGTTTTCAAATTTTTTTGACTGGTATCTGTTGGCCAATATGTTTTTCTTCCCAAAGTGTGCATAAAAATATGCAGATTGCCTTAAAAATAATTGGTAATTGTGTTGTACTGTACATGCAAGATGCATGGTACTTTGCACAAGCTTTCCATGAACTCTTTAAAAAGTTAATGAAACATTTACATTATGTTGACTGTGCTGCAACTTTTAGGTTGCAAAGTTTCAGACAAAATTGTTTACAAGTTGATGCAGGATGTTTAGTTTCTTGTATGCACTCTTGTCTTTATAAACGCTCAAGTGTATCCATAATATAACAATTATTAAATTCCATTTTTGCATGATACAGTTGTAGTTGCTGTGATTGCTAAGCCAGTGGTACACCAGGAAACGACTTGATTTCTCCCATGAGACCACACCAATTTTGGAATGGGTTCTTCCTGTCACCGCCCTTTTCCTTGACAATTTTTAAAACATGAGAGAATGCTTCCAGTTAATTAAGGAACCATTTTTTCAGTTCCTCAGATAGTGTAAATGCATTTTGTGCCGAAAGACCCTTGATAACCACCTATTGACAAATCATTCTCAACTATACAGTTCACTGAGTCAAACAGTTAGGCTGATAGAATAGTATGGCTAAGTATAGTTAAATTATTTTAAGGTAGGTTTCAAATTAAAGAACACTACACCAAACCCATAACCTGAATACAATTACAAAATATGTTGACATGGTCACTCAGACAAGAAAATTTAGTAGCTTCTCAGTAAGATATCCCCTTTTAGATAAAGTGGAAACAAAAAAAAAACAATAAAATAAAACTAGAGGGGATTGCTATTTCATTTATTTTTTGTTTCTTCAGAAGTTTTCTTGATAGTGAGATGTAACTTTAAATTCAAGTTTCCAATGTACATGTAATCTGTTTGGATATTGTAGTTATTATTTGTCACAGGCCTTATGGCATCAGAGTTGTTATTAGGTTATAGAGTAGCTAACTGGAATCTAACAAGAAGGTAGCTTTTTTATGAGAATTTAAACAGCCTGAAAACTTTTCATTGAAAAGCAGCTGGCTCAAAATTTCAAGAAACCATTTTTAGCCACCTGCCAGCACTTCAGGAGAAGCCTACCTTGTACTAAATGAAATTTCCAATGAGTATACCCAAGATGAAATTACACCCTCACTTTCGGAGGGGGTACAAAAAAATTTAAAATAACTTTTTATTCTAAAAATTTAATTGTCCATCTGTTATCTGTTGGTCTTTCACTTTGCTCAAAAGGGTCAATCACAAATCAATTTACCGTGAACAAAAATCAGTTTCCCATAACACGAAAAAGTTTCTCAAAACACAGACAATTTCCCGAAACACAAGTCAGTTTACCATCATCATTCACTGAAACACCTGTAATAGGCTAATCATAGTAAGTGCATTGCACAAGATGTTCAGCAATACCACATCCCACTGCCTAATTCTTAGGAGCTATGAAAGCCCTGTAATGCTACAAATGGTATCAGGTCAATACCGTACCCCAATTACCATGCAAAACATTTGCCACAAATCTGCTAAGGTCTCAAAAATTATGCTAACTCTAACAATAATAAGGAAAACATTAAGTGTCTATATGCTCATAAGAGTGATGATTTTTGTAAAAATCTGTTTTCATCTTAACATAATACATGCCATTTTCCATTCCTTTCTCCCCAAAACACTGGAGTAGTTTCTATTCGAGTCTTACTCTATAACCAAGGTAATCACCTATTTTAAAAGCACAATCTGAACTCACATCAACGTCAAAATGGCATCTGTATGCAAGAGAATGTCAGAGCACTGGGAAACTGATTTTGATTTGATAAATTGGTTTGTGATTTCGGCCTCCGTACTTTTCCACACAAAAGCAGCCTTCAAGTCCAATGACCTTAGCCACTTAACCTGGTCTTTCATGATTGTCATAATATAAGTGGATGGAGAGACAACCACGACTACGGGTAATATATTTTAAATAGGATTTTTCAGGCCATTTCAAGGTCTCTCTCGAAATTGAGCTGAGCTGAGCTGAGCTGAGACGCGACTTCGAGTCGATTGTAAGCAGTGGACGGTTCGATTTCGTGAGCAAAACAAAATTCAACGGCTGCGTTTCACTCGCCCGATCGGTAAACTTGCCTGGCCTGTGCAACAGAAATTCCATCGCCCCGAAAACGTTCAGGAGCGGCCCACTGCCTGTGAGTACACCAGAGAAAAACAAAAGCTTATAACAACAATTGTGGCCGAGTTGTCAACAATTCTTCGCGTGAAGTTTACGATACATGCGATCGGTCTTCATCTTGATTTTTCTTGTTCCCTACAAGTGATTTTTGCTTAAGTAAAAGTTGAATTTAACGATATCTGGGTTTTGCAGGCCCCATTCCACCATAACTTTCCTCGAAGTGTCGATACAGCGATCGAAAATATGGCTGACAGCAGATTGGACGTTTGACCCTCGGTATAAGAAGTCACGAAAGGAGTGCGATATATAAGCTGATCGCCGATTGGGCAGAAAAAAATTCCTTGCCAGAAAATTTCCGCCCAATCAGGAAACTGTATTTCAATGGCTTCTGCAACGAGCCCGATAAAGAAATGTTCCCAGGGGCTCTCCTGTCCGTCTTGCAAACTTTCGCTCGTCCTGAATCTTCGTCCCAACCCGACTCTCTGCCCCCGGGTCTCCGAGGATGCTTCCAGTGGCGATCAAGGCACAGTCATATACATAACTTTTCTCCCAATCTGATTGGCTTAATTTGATCACGTGACGTGGTAGTCTTTACCCTCCGCCGCGCAGAGCCACTATCACGCAGGCATGTGTTCAACCTGTGACAATAACACGACAGATTATTATACTCGTCCGCAAAACACGTTGCTGGCATTACATTTTTATCCGACTTTAACGCACGTTCGTATTCAGATTCATTTGATCCTCTCGCAAGAGCGGTCAAATTACTGAGCTGCAAACTCTAAATGCTTTTAGTGACCTATATAGACCTATAAAGTTGTTATTTTATTTATTTCGCCCATCATTGGTGTGATCATTGGTGTGATCACAGGTGCATGAGATCTCAGCAAGCTCTAATGTCTGAGCTTTTCATGGGAGATCCCCAAAGATTTAACTGATACCTAATTAAAATTACAAGTCAATGGCGCGTCTGAATGTACATCTTAAAATAACGTAAGCTAATAATAAAATAAGCTATACCATTTTTGAGGTTTTAAGAGGCAGTCCCGCTCAAAGCGGTCCTCTTGACTTGGCGACCAAAAAAAGTTTTCCTTTATTTTTTGACCATGAAAAGGGTTTGGTACACATGTTACAAGCCTTTAGAATCTAGGTGCTGCAATAGAAGAGTTTATGGTATGTGTGTTAATTCTTAACATTTTGGTACCTGTCGCAGCGAAATGTGCACTGACTTTTAATTTTTTTTTGCGTGTAATCTGTCCGGATACAGGGCAAGGCAACAATATTCCCGACTGCTATTTTTTATTGCTAAGTGTTTGGTATTTTTTCCACGTTAACGAGGAGAATTACAGGTAGCTTACTCACTTAGTTTATAATTTTTTAATCGTCTCATAAATATTATTTGCATAATGGACGTTATATTCTTACAGTCAAGTTCAACTAATTGAAAACACCATGTACATGAAATAAAACATTACACTGGGGAGGAAGCAGTGATAACCAGTGCCATAATTATGTAAACTTTCCGGACAACTGATCAAGCAGTGAAGCCAACAAAGTGACGGAAAGATCGACAGTTTTGGATACTGTTACTAGCAATTGACATCTACCATTGTTAATATGTACATGCAAAATTTTGCTAAATGATTCTGTTATTCTGACGTTGAATGAGAAACAAAGATCTGAAACCTTGTTGCAAAAAGAATCGGGTATGAAATATTGACCATGACTTGGAAGGCGGGCGATAATCAGTTTACCAATTTTGTACCACGTGATTATCCTCATCCAATGAAAACCCCTGAAGAGTTACTCAATATGGTATACATGAAAATGTTAAACGCTTGAATTGAATTAGTTGATTCTCCAAGAAGCTGATCCAGTTGCAGCTCTCCATATTTAACAAACCGTTTATGGAAAATGAAAATTCAGTGAAAGACTTAAGGTATGGCTCTATATGACTAAGAATTTTATATCTTGACTATCAAAATTGCCAAAAATACACTACGGTGATCAAGAAATTTATGCACTAAGAAAATATTCTGAATATCCGCATGTTTTGTTTTTTTTTTTTTTTTGATCGAAAACTGAGGACAGACCTTCAGATTAAATTTCATCGGAAACATGCGAGTTTTTAAATATTCGATACGTTTGTTTGAAATTAATTCGCTGAAATTTCTTCAGTCAAAAGTCATGGAGAAAATAAACGCGTAAAGTTCTGCTCCCTTCCAGAATTAGCTAAACCCATCACGTTTATCAGTGCACCGTAAATACGTTTCCGCTCGCAGACTGCGAAGTGGAATATTCTAATCAAAATTACTCGAAATTTGGGTCCTGACTAGCCTATCTCTGGCTATATTTTTCAGGCATAATGTCAGGTAACACATTAGAGCCCACTGTAAATGTTAAATAAGAATGAAAAGTATATTTACACGACGGAGAGAGTTAAAAAGGCGGAGGATTTTTCCGTTCCAAATTTTAAGTGTTTCCGTGACTTTGTGGCACACAAAAACGAAACAATTCCGTTACACGGAATCGAGAAAATTGGAACTCTGCAAGAACTCCTATGGCTATGGTTCTCTGGTTGGGACCATCGAAGGCTACAGTTTCAGAACATTGTGGCTAAACGTTACGGCAATTTCCATATGGAAACTTATCGAACCGTTCGAATGAATATTTCATGGATTCCCGTGCGATAAATTGCTTGTGGCCCTCAAAATTAACGAAACCTTTGAAATGAATATTTTATCGGTTGCTGTGCAATAAATTGCTCGTGGCCCTCAAAGACTAATCATTTGAAGTAGCATTAGTACACTGTTGAGCTGAGCCAAAACACATATTTGCAAGAGTTTTAATTAACAACACTGTCATATGCAGTGAAATTGTTTTAAACAAATTTCAATATCAATTGAGTCACCTGAAAAATCTGTATTTCACATCACATGGTGAATTTCGTTTCACTGCCTTTCAATTTTTTGTCCGCCAAATTTTGTTGCATTGAAAACTAATTTTGAGCTTAGACGTAGACAGTCCTGAAAAGATACTCAAGGTAAACGCAAATGAACTTGAAGACTGAATTATGATTCAGTGTTTACAACAGGAAGAACTCACTTACACGTTTTCCATCATCCGATGCCGGTCTTTACGCGAAAGTCTATCGAAACTTCTGGATCCGGAGCGACTTAAAATTTATAAAACAGCCTAGCTTCTAAGTCGCAAATTCATTCTAAAATTGCAAAGTTATAGCTTTTAAAAGGTGGAATATTTTATAGATATTACAGACGTTTGTATGGTGGGGGGCGCCAATTAGCGCTCCGGCATACAGACGTCTGTTGACAGATATATATATATATATATATATATATATATATATATATATATATATATATATATATATATATATACGGGTATAGCGATGCTGATCAAATCCCTTATATTTGTTATATTTTCTTTGCTTCTTTTAAGTTCATCAAATTTCTTTTGTCAGTCTTATCGGCAGCATCTTAACTTAACGCTTGGTGGTTGTTTTCAGTTTCTTATGTCAGACAAATGCATGTAATTATTGTTGAGGATAAGTAATTCCGCAGTTGATTCAGGCGTCGAACTTAATTCTTCAAATCGATCAACAAACAGATCCAAACAATCATGCATTTCGCTGTCTCGTTAAAATGCCATCACGATTCAACAGGTACGCCAGAAACCAAATCAAACCAGGTCATCAACTCGATTTCGGGTAAATTTAAAACAACCCAATGTTGCTGAATTTTGAATGATACTCGGTCAAATGATATTTTGCTTTTTTCCTTAAGGCTATATGACCTCTATTCAGTCAGGAAAATTCTGGAAAAGCTAGAATGAATTAAGGCTAGAAAGCCGACATCTAACCACTTCATTGTTTAATTTAAATGGCTCTATCATGAGCTGCCAAGAAAACTGATAAAACGTTTGCGCGGTTAATCACTTATTAAAAATTCCGTCTGGGCTCCATGATTGCTGGCTGACGGTTATAGTCAATTTCTATCAGAGTTTTTCATGATTCGTTATCATAATTCATGCATTTGCTTTGGCACCTGTCAAAGTTTTGCCCTTCTTTTTCGTTGCGTCTGACTGTCGAATATAACATTTAGTCGACCCCAGTACAAACCAAAAGTTAGAAAAAATATAGGCAAATTTACTTTTAAATACTCTGCTTCTGTCATGTACGAAACTGTCCCCTTGGCATTAAAACAACTGCAAAGTTCAAATTTAAGACATTTTACAAAGCCCACCTAATCTCTTGTCAATCAGACAACAATGGTGCTATGTAATAATGAAATACATAATCTGTTGTTACACTTAATATATACCAAGCTGCTTCCTAATGCTTGTTGCCTGTTTGTTTCTCTATATGTTCTTTGTATTCCCTTCCCTTATAATTTATTGTTGCTTTCCCTAGAACTTACTATTGCTATTATTACCATGTTTTCGATTTTTTCTCCTTTCTCTTTTTATTTTTTCGTATTTTTCTGATCTTTTCAGCTTTTCAGTTCTTCAGTCCGCTCATATACATATATATTTGTTTCCTAACTTACGCTCTATAAAAACATTTTATACCAAAGCTCAAGAGTTCTCCTTTTTTTTCTTTCTTTTATTCTAAAGTAGGTGGTGCCAACTCGAAATCATTTGCTACTTTGGCCACCACACACATCATGTAATCTCCATCTTAGTGTATCACATTTTTGTAATCCTGTTAAGTGTAACTCTTGTACTTTTTTGCCATGTAATTACTTTGTAAATAGTGTGAAATAAAATGAAATGAACTGAAAAAAGAAAGTAGTTCGGTTGGAACGTTTCTTTTGCCAAATCAGCGAATGCAAGATCCATGAAGACAACTACAGTCTGTACTTTGTATAAACCTGTTTTTGTTATAGAAATATTAAATTTAAAATGCTTTTATTTGTAATTACAAAACTTTAACCCACATATAAGAATAGGTTTGATCTTTCTTGGCTAAACAGGTTCTTATATTTTTGGGTATTAAAATGGAGCGCTACCTTACATGCAGGTTTTCAGTACTGTAGTTGTAGTAGTTGGTGTTTCGGATCAAACATGTGGAAGAATGTAATCATGAACGCGGTCACAAGCATGGAGAGCACAATCAAGCCCCAAGCTGAATTTTAGGTTTCAAGGGTTGATGATTTATAACCAACAGTTATGCCAGTCAAGCATGTCATGTGATCGTTAAGTTTGGGCACCTGTTGCTCAGTGGTCAAATTGTTAAGTATTGTTAACTACTTAGTTTCTCAGTTCAACCGCCATGCATTCAACGCTTTTCACACATTTATCTCTCTGGCTTTTTCAGCGACATGAAGGAGCCGGTCGAGACGGATAAAAGTCGAAACAAATTTTCTAAATTACTGCGCATGTGCTGGCGATATGACGTCACCACAGCCGCTGGCCGACGCATACAGTCTTTGAAGATCATCGGTGTCGCGTTGATAGCAATTGTTGGCCTTCTGTTCTTCGTGATTGAGGATGTCATTCATGCAAGCAAACACATCCAGCAAACCAACAAGTTGGAAGAAAATCTCGATTCAAGCCTGATGGTAGCGTCTTTGATTCATCGTCTGCAAATCGAAAGAGGACTGACAGCGTTGTGTTTGGGATCTTCTGATACATCTGACAAGGCCGGTGTTTACCAGAAATTGAAAAATGCTCGTGTGGAAACTGACAAATCTATAAAGGATACGATTGGCCATTTGACGACAACTTTGAAGCTGAATTTCTTCGCGAAGTTCAAAGTTTCCGAACGTATTTAAACGAGAACAGGTAATCTGTGTTCAATTGGCTCAAATTCGCGCTCAATTTTGTAGGTAACTTCTCTTACTGAAAGGCCCCTCATATTCCAAACTTTCATGACAGGACTACAAAAAGACAAAACTTACAGTAGAGAACATTTAATCGTTGCAGGTTGCCTACGGAACGTAAAAGTAGAAACAACCACAACAACAAAAATAAAACAGACTTCGAGGGGATCAAACCCTTTACTTCAGCGATCGGAAGCAGACCTATCCCGAATGAAACATCGACCAACTCGAAGCGCATTAGCCATTTTAAGAGTTTGCAATTCTTTGATTGTACCTGGCGGCCATTTTTGGGAAAGAAACAGTAGCGAAAAAGTCTTTTGGAATTTGACTCTATTATTATGCAAACCTTGAACTACATTTTTGTATTGTTTTGGCACCAACATGGCCGTCTTATCACGTGAGTGCAATCAAAGAATACACCCATATAGGATAGGCCACTTAATTTGAACTATAGGTTATATCGGGGAGCTGCTCAGTTGCTTACGTCACGTAGGAAACTGTCAATGAAACAAAAAAAAAAAAAAACCCAGAGAGTCAGACAGACAGACAAAAAGACTTTTTCCAGATGTTTATGTCACTTTCTCCTTTGCCTCTTCCGGCAACCTAAACCAGCGGAATCCTGGTTACAGAAATGATATGTTAAAGGAGCCTCCAACCTTACAACAACCCATCGCCTATTTTCGTTTTTATATTTCCCAGGCGTGGCCATTTTAGATTTCATGACGTGTAATGGTTTCCCTATTGTTTAACACAAACGATTTCCTGCTTCATTTGCTTCCTGACAATAGCTGTACCTATTGACGTCACGAAATCAAAAATGGTTGCGCCCGGGAAATCTAAAGTGAAAAAAGGCGTTAATGACATTCAATTTTCTGTGCATTTTAAATGCTATTCCCACGGTATAAACGAAATTTTTGAAACTAGTAATCATTTCCAACAATTTAGGGTCAATTTGTTGCAAGAGTGGAGGTTCCCTTTAAGATTACTGAAGAATAAGTTAAATAAGTTGCCTCTCCCGGCAGCCATCAAAGTGCTGACATGTTTGAAACTGCCGTGCCAATAAGTTAGTAATGCTTTAAACTTTCTCTATAGAGAGTTTCCAGTTGAGTGTAATAAGTTTCCTTTGATTGTGCTTTACACCGCTCCTTGATTGGTTGGCAAAGTTCAGGCAACTTTCTCAACCAATGAGCAGAAAACCAATCGTCACTTGCCAGCGCGCGTTTTCGCGCGATCGGTGCCGGTTACATGTAATTGCTTCGTATTTTGATTGGTTCATTGCCCTGCTTGCTTCTGTTGCGATTGGTCAGAGTAATTGCTTTGGTTTTGGTTTAAAGACACTCAATAGTCCAGTTTCGAGTTCACCATGACCGCTGAATAAAAGTAATGAGAACGCATTTGCACACCGTTAGCCTCGACCTAAAGCAAAATATTCACAAATTCCAGCGAGAAGATGACCTGTTTACAGCTCTGTCTATTGTTTAATTTTCAAATTTGTGTCACCTTCTCGCCGGTATTTGTGAATATTTTATTTTAGGTCGAGGCTAACCCTGTGAAATGCATTCTCAGTGCTTTTATTCAGCGGTCATGGCGAACTCGAAAACTGGACTATTGAAAATCGCTTGTAATCTGAAGACTAGTTATCTTGGATCCTATTTTGGGTCAATTAAGGGAAGGGCAAGCTATAATTCTCACTTGATAGTAACTGGATTTGCAGTGGTTGTAATGATGTGTTTAAACCTGTGCGCAGGTACGATATTGGACAGTGCCATGGTGGTAGATCCGAAATTCAAAACCAAATTAATTTCTACACTCACCCAATCAACCTGATGTTGGACTGGTTTTACCAGACTGTGCGCGACAACGCCAGAATTCCATCTACCTGGATTTGATTGGCTATCACAGGTTCCTCGCTGGCAAAGATAAAATCGGGATTGAGCGAGCGCTGGGTGGTACCTTTTTTTGCCATGGGCTATTTCAGGAATTCAAGCCAGCTAATATATTATGCCAATCATAGTCTGGTAGGACAGGATCACTTAGAGACAAGTGGGAAACTGATGCCAGAGATAAAAAAAATTATCAAACAAAAGGTAAACAACACAGTACTGATTGAAGTTGAAAGACAGCGCGAGATTATCCGACATAACAGCCCAAACAATGAATCCGTCAATAAAGGGGAGCAATGGTTTGATCTGATGACTTTATATCTGAACGATCTTTTCGATGTCCAGGAGGAAGTGGGTGCCACCCTGAGAGCGCGTCTGGAAGAAGAAAAGCAAGGTTCTAAGTCCAATTTGGCAAGGAGGTTGTCATTTCTTGTAATCTCTCTACTTATGATGCCGATACTTGTTCTCTCAGTCAACCGAATGCTGGGAACCATTCAAAACTACACTTTCCAGCTAGCACAGACGACGCTAGAATTAAAGGAGGAGAAGACCAGAGCCGACACGCTGCTTTATCAGATGTTTCCACACCCTGTGGCGGAGCTTCTTAAAAACAATCAGCAAATTCCAGCCGAATTCTTCAACAGCGTCACAATCTTCTTCAGTGATATCGTTAACTTTACGGAAATGTGTTCCTCTATGGCACCTTTGCAGGTAGGTGGCTACGAAAATGTTACATAGAGAATATTACATGGCCGCGCGGAGATACGAAACTTCTCTTCTAGTGTTGACGCGAACGAGTGAAATATTTTTAACACGAGAACAGAAATTTCGTACCTCCAAGCAGCCATGTAATGTTTTTTTTATTATATAAAACCAATGAAATCCCAAATCATTTCATTTTCGTTGCGAAAGGCGCAATTAATTATGTAACCATAGTAACGGCGATCTTTTCAGGTGTGAAGATAACATTATTATTGTTATTATTATTATTAATTTGGGATAGGATTTCTTGAGGCAGGAAGAGTATGAATCTAAGCGATCTAGTTAACGGGTTAGCCATTTTAAAGGGAACTTCCCCTCTTACAACAAATTGACCCTAAATGGTTGGATATAATTACTAGATTCTAAAATTTAGTTTATAACCTGAAAATAATATTAAGTGTACAAAAGATTGGGTATCATTAAAGCTGTCATAATTTTTACTTTTAAATTTCCTGGGCGCCGTCACTTTGGATTTCATGACGTCAATTGGTTGCAGCTATGATCAGGAGGTAAATGAAGCGGAACAGCTTGTTTGTTAAACCATTGGGCAACCGAATCAATGACGTCAAGAAATCCAAAATGATTGTGCCGGGGAATCTAAAAGCGAGAATAGGCGATAATGGTACCCAATTTTTGGTACATTTAAATGTTATTTCTACGCTTTAAAACATAATTTGGAATCTAGTAGCGATTTTCCAACTATTTAGGGTGAATTTGTTGTAACAGACGAGGTTCCCTTAAAAAACAAACGACACCTTGTCGATCACAAAGTGGTTGTTAGTCGCAACGAGCCATTTGGATTGATAAGGCTAAATGGCAGAGCTTTCGTCCATGATGGAAACAATAAGTCGTGATGAGGTGATAATCGTATTCACAGGACTTAAGCCGCTGTTACACGTTGAAACTTCTGTGCAACGGCGCTGCGAAACTTCAGAGCGGAAAAACGCAAAAAGCATGCGCGAACTCCGAGCGAGCGCAAGACCCAGAAATCTGAAAAAATGGCGGCTTTTTAAATTTTTTATCTCAAAAATCACGATATGCCTCTGCAGGCGTCCTGGTACGTAGCAATAATTATTCCATAGAAATAACTAGCTGTACAAATACCCTTCTTGTCCTTCAATTTCCTTAACACTTCTTGAACTATAAACATCGTTTTAATGCCCTTGTTTCTCACGCGGCATGAAAAGAGATCGCTTTTGGGAGCCCATTATTGTCATGGGCCGATTAACAAAATGTGGCTATCTAAGCAAACTGCTGAATATCTAAGATAGAGAGTTCAACTGAGGGTCGGAAAGAATCAGTCTATATTTTCTGAGTTTGCCAAAGTATCTCGTTTTTTGCCAGAGCGGGTTTTTAAATTTTTGCGCAATAAATTAATTATCGTTGCTGCAGTCAGGTAGTCAACGCTTGGCGACAGTTGGCTGCATTGAGGTTTTCCATCATGCAAATCCTTTTTGACATATGAAAACCACGATGAGCGAAATTTTCATCTTTCAAATGTATTTTAAGTGCTGTAGTTCGATTTTATCACGAGTTAATCAAGTAAAAAAAAACCAAACAAACAAGCATTAAACAAGTTAAGATCCCTAATGTTCCTACGGTGTGTAAACAAACTGTGCCTGAAAGTCTTGTTGTCATGATCAACCTCTTGCACAATTTGTGGCAATATAAACAAACCACTGAATATCTAAGGTAGAGCTCAACTGTGGTTAGCGAAAGAGTTAATCTGTGTATGTTGTGTTTGCCAAAGTGTGTAGTTTTTTGCCAGAGCGGATTTTAAATCTGTTTCACAAAGATTTTTTATCGATTTATGGTGTGGCCAGTATTCACTGAACACGCACGCTCGGCTGCTTTTCGCATCATCTACTGTACTTCTTTAGCCGAGAACTTTAGCTTATCATAAACAGTATACACTGCATTTAAGTCCCAACACACAGCGAAAGAACGAAAGTTATTTTTGAAACGGTTTAAATTTACCAATGAGAGTTTATCGAGTTTGTTTTTGTTTGTTTTTGTTGAAGACAATTACACAAAATGTTCAGCAGTATAGGCAGAATTAAACTGTTCGTTGGAAAAATATGTTAGTAACCAACAACTCCAAATTATTCTCCTAATATTATTACCTTTTCTGCCTGTTTGCTTCGCTATGAATTCAGGAGTGCATTGTCCTCCCACATCACCCAATGTTCTTTCAAAACTGAAAAACTTTGCACACTTTCTACGAGAACAGCAGAAAGGTTACTTATGCAATTGCATCGCCTTTTTATGAAACATCACTTGAGTTGTGTTGAGGCAAAAAGAGAAAATGATTATAAAAACGAACTGATTCCATCGAAAAAGCGGCTGACTAGCGTTGACTTTTATCCAAAGCACAGTGCTTTTACAAAAACACTTTTCAGCTTCTTCGAATGATCGAATAAATATCTTCGAGTGTGTTTATTTTTTTCTTATTTCATGATTGACACATTTTCTTTTGTTGTTCAACAACCTTTATTTAACTTACAACCCTGTTGAATATTAACAAACTGAAAGTCCGGGGAGGGCTTGATAATGTAGCAGGGAAGAGAGGGGCTGATGAATTGAATTTGATTGTAAATGAGGGATTTATCTGTATAAATCCCTCGTTTCAGGGATTTATTTGTATAAATCCCTCGTTTCAGGGACTTATACAAAGAAATTCCTGAAGCGAAGGATTTATTATTATTTCTTCAAATTAATCCCTCATTAATTATTTACTTTCCAGTTACTCAATAGAACCTTGCTCTTCCTGAGAAAATCAAATTCTACCTCTTGACAAATTTCGGCCTAAATTTTCGACAATAATGTCATCTGCTTCGTCATGTACTTCACTACAAACAATATAGAGAGAAAATACATGTTTCTTTTCAATTAAGTTTCCAGTCTTTCGAGATTATAAAGGTACACTGATTAAATGTCACAGGTTTCGTTTCAGGAATTGCAGCTTCATCACAACCCTTAGAAAATTTACAAGTGGTTTCATCTTGTAGCTCGACTTCGAATTCGATGGTTCCGTCCGCTTTAATTCTTCCGCACACGAATTTTGTAAAGCAGGCTCATCACTAGCTACTAGGCCGTCTAAAATAGAATCAATACTAAAATTGTTGTAATATTTCTTCCGAAAAACTATTTTGAGTAAGGAAAAGCTCCTCGTCGCTATACATGCCGTCCATAATGACCGCGCAAAAACAGAGAAATGAGTCGTTGGAAAACATTCGTACAAATATACCGAAAAACTAGTAAACAAGAACCAAAACAAAATATCAAACAATAGAACACATAAACAAAGAAACAAAGAAAATGCAATGCTACGTCCCTTGTGGACTCGCCAAAATATCAAAGTACAAAAAAGTCTAGCGCTTGTCACGGAGGAATTCGCGCAACACGTTTTCACAGTCCTGTGAGAAACGCACACATCAGGTTGCTTTCATTGTATCTGCTTTGATCCGACGAAGGTGTGACCGTACTAATTAGCCGGTGTTTGGCCCCTTGAACAAAGGATCGTTATATAAAGATCCCTCATGAATAATATCATGAAATAAGTCAGATAAATACCTCGAACGTCGGTATTAATCCATATACATCCCTCGGGCCTACGGCCCTCGGAATGTATATGGGTTAATACCTCCGTTCTCGGTATTTATCTCTTACTTACCATGACAATCTAATCGTTTCAGTGTCTAAGAGATTACTGTCCTCAAGGCAGTCTCAGTTATATGACAAAATTCGATTAAACTGAGAATTTAAAAATCATTTAGGAGTGAACGCTACACTAACAAACAGTTGTTTACAAACTTAACGACCAAACAATGGAAAAAAATAATCTTATTTCCCTTGATCACAAACATACTCAAATCATATGAATACTCGCCTTTTAGGGAATTTCAGAGCTTTTAATTCCACTGCATATTTCCCCTCTCGTCTAACACTAGTTGGTATACAACCCCATGTGCTTTAGTCAGGCAAAAAAAAAATGAAGTGATAGAAAAAAAAAACAAAAAACAAAACACACACACACAAGACTTCGCACGGTGCGAACGCTCTCCTGGCATCGTGTTCGATTTCATTCAAAAAACCAACAAGAGCCCGCGAAAAGCTCTCGAGTGGTGATGCGCAGAAAGCTGCGCAGAACGTTTTTCCGCTCTGAACTGCGAAACAAGTTTCAGAAGGCGTTGCGCCGTGTAACATGGTCGGTTTCGTGAAACTTTTTCGGCCTCCGTTGCGAGACAAGTCTCACGAAAAGTAGAACCGCTTTCTACTTCTGCAACAATCGCATCAATCGCGATGGTGATAAGACAAGAGTTTCACCGTGTAACACCACTTCGTGAAACTGGTCTCGCTCGGTCTTGTCACGCTACGCTGCTTAAGCCATGGAACTAGTTTTGCGCGAATTTTGAGACCAGTTTCAACGTTCCCGAACAAGTTTCGACCTTTCATGTTACACGGTGCAATGCTTACTGAAACTTTCTCATTGCCATTGCACACAAATTTCAGCTAAAAGTTTCAACGTGTAACAGCGGCTTTAGTGTGAGAGTTTGCCATATATCTGTATTCTATTTCTGTTTTGGTAGCAAGACTGTCTCACGATTCTTGTGACAAAAGTAAGATTACATAACTGCTTTTCCTAATTTAAGGTGACAGCAATGCTTGATACTGTCTACGGAGTTTTTGACGACCGTATCAGCCGCTATGACGTGTATAAGGTGGAGACAATTGGTGACGCTTACATGGTAGTATCTGGACTTCCACGCAGAAACGGCATGCGGCACGCTGACCAGATTGCGCGCATGGCACTCGATCTGCTGGGGGTTGTTAATGGATTGAATCTGCCAGAGTTTTCTAAACAGTTATCAGTGCGCATTGGTATACATACAGGTCAGTGGGGTGATAAGGGGGCGGGGAGGGGTTATATTGAGTTTTGTGTGTTCTGATTAATCAGAAAGCATGAAAGTGGTGTTACAGTTGGCAGAATCAGTAAACAAAATGATGTAGAAGCCACTCGTTAAAGATTCGCAAGATTACAGGTGTTCGATTCTCTCAGCCTTAACTCAAAATACTGAACGAAAACTCAACGGTTTGAAATTCAAAATAAGTAACAATTACAATGATTTTGTTTCACTGGGATGCTAAAGCCAAGATTTACACCAAAACATATCATACATCATCAGCTTCGTTCGCGAGAGAAAAATTCGTGTTCATAATCGCATTGTTAAATAGCAATATATCAATGATACTTATTTTGTAGTACTAAGAATGAACCTGAAAGTATGTATAAAGAATGCTCGGAATATACAGCATTCGTGTTCTTTTGGTACCTATTTTGCTTTCGACAGAGTGCAGTTTAGTAGGAATTCACTGAATATGCGTTCTTTAGAAAGAAAGTTCTGGCCGGAAAACTCGTGCGCGGTCTGCCAAGCCCGTGAGGTGGCACCGGAAGTCAGGTTCAGACACTCGGTCCAATCTATCCTGCGCGGTGGTCCCAGCCCACTCCCGCCAATTGTTCCTTTGGGAAACTTCATTCAGCGCACTCTATCATTCCTAAACCGGACAGAATAGTAACCACTGGAAGAAAGCGTCCTTGGATTCACTGACCAACTGACTGTTATTATTTGTTCTGTTCTGTCTGCAGGGCCTTGTGTCGCGGGCGTGGTGGGAAACAAAATGCCTCGATACTGTCTGTTTGGGGATACGGTGAACACGGCTTCAAGAATGCAAACAACAGGCGAACGTAAGGACTTTAAAACTTGGGAAAATACATTTCACGTTGCTTTCTTTTCGCCCGAATTTCCAAGCTGAAAGAAAATAGGACGATTTACCCGCAAACTAGAGGGTTAAGAAAAATTTCACTTTTATCCCAACTATTTACGAGTACTTTGCACACGCTTTCACTTGAATGGTCACCGTTAGGAGTTCATATACACGCTGAAACCCTAAAACCACTTATATACAGCACAATAAACAGCATCACAGAAAAGTACTTCTCAGTGGCTTTCATGTGAATGGACACACTTTAGGATTTCATCCACAGACTCAAAAGTAAGAACCACCTTGCACAGCATAATAAACAGCACCACAGGAAAGTACTGCTCAGTAGCTTTCATTTAGAATAGTCACACTTTAAGATTTCATCTACAAACTCAAAAGTTGGAACCACCTTGTACAGCATAATAAACAGCGCCATAGGAAAGTACTGCTCAGTAGCTTTCATTTAAATGGTCACACTTTAGGATTTCATCCACAGATACAAAAGATAGAACCACCTTGCACAGCATAATAAACAGCACCACAGGAAAGTACTGCTCAGTAGCTTTCATTTCAATGGTCACACTTTAGGATTTCATTCACAGCTACAAAAGTTAGAACCACCTTGAACAGCATAATAAACAGCACCACAGGAAAGTACTGCTCAGTAGCTTTCATTTCAATGGTCACACTTTAGGATTTCATCCACAGCTACAAAAGATAGAACCACCTTGCACAGCATAATGAACAGCACCACAGGAAAGTACTGCTCAGTAGCTTTCATTTAGAATAGTCACACTTTAAGATTTCATCTACAAACTCAAAAGTTGGAACCACCTTGTACAGCATAATAAACAGCGCCATAGGAAAGTACTGCTCAGTAGCTTTCATTTAAATGGTCACACTTTAGGATTTCATCCACAGATACAAAAGATAGAACCACCTTGCACAGCATAATAAACAGCACCACAGGAAAGTACTGCTCAGTAGCTTTCATTTAGAATAGTCACAGTTTAGGATTTCATCCACAAACTCAAAAGTTGGTACCGCCTTACACAGCATGATAAAATGATAAACATACAGGGCCACCGTAAAGTTCTGTACAATGTTGGCCATTTGAACAGCTTAGTCACAGACTCAAAAAGTGAGACCTACGTTTTCTTATCCTTTTAGCGCAAAACATTCAAATTACAGAAAACACTAAAGACGCTTTGGATGAGATTGGCGGCTACGACACGGTCTTCAGATACAATATGGAAGTAAAGGTAAGAATTGTGTGCGCTAACATGACCGAAGAAACAACCTCAACTAAGATAATTCGTCATTTCTAGCGCCAAAGCAAGGATTCTGCGGGTCACGCGAATGGCGAGTTGTGAACGAAAACATTCGTGGCGAACTTCCTACAGAATAATTTTCCGGGGACTTAGTTTTCGACTGGGAAGGCGTGAGGTTAATTATGGGAAATTTTGCCTTGAAAAAATGGTTTCGGTTTGGAATAATATCAGCGCGAGACACAAAGTGCGAATTGTTAAAAAACAGTGTATCTTATCACAGGCCACTACTGTTTATTTGGGAGTTGGAGGTAGAGGGGTGTGTGTGTGTGTGTGTGTGTGTGTGGGGGGGGGGGGGGGGGTAGGTAGGTAGAGGGCTTAGTTTTGGATAGGTTCATCGTCTGAGGTCTGGAAATTTGTGTACAGTTGAGGGAAGTTGAATTCGGCACGTTTCTTTCAAGTCCCAGTCGAGTTTTAGTGACCACGTTGTCCATTTTAATTCGCAGGGGAAAGGCTACATGTCAACCTACTGGCTTAAGGGTTTCGACTCGGAAAATTTCCGCGGCGTTAACATTGGGCCGGGTGAAGTACCTGTATCAGCATTCGTGCAGATGTGATCATAGACTTGCAAGCGCGTACCCACAAAATTGGTACTCTAAGCGTGCATGCGCCTCTAGTTACCAAAGGTGCACTAACTTTGTGTCGCGTTACTTCTCGATCTCAGTTTCACTGGCAATTAATCTGATATGCTGTTAATCCAAATTCATTAGCACAGACGGCACTCCCGGATCTTGCACTTCAAGTACACCCCAATTCACAACAAACAAAACTGAGTGGGGAGTCGCAGTATAACTAAAAGAGAGCGCTGTAATTTCAACCAGTGCTTTCTTTTGGCCTTAATTACTGATACATTCAAATTTCCTGAAGATCTGTGTGAGATTTTTCGTTTATTTTCCAAATGTACTGACCGTATTAAGCTGAATAACGCTGACGAAAGTCCTTTCCAGACAGGTCATGCATTATCGTAGAGTCAGCCTTCTTAATGACTGAATTCCTCATGGCCTGGGATAGGATTAGCTATCAGAACAAAATACTCTTTTTTGGGGTTTGGGGTTGACGGGGGAGGGGAAGGGGGCTTTCCATCCGTGCAAGCGTGTTTGACAAACTTCAGTCACATTGATGCGAGTTTGTCCGCACAAACAAGGGTTCCTTGTCTCGTTAACAGTTTGCCGACATGATTGTCAGCTGCTGTTACGAATGTTCCCTCACCGAGCTTCAGATTTGAAAACTCCGGTCTAGATACGTGCTAGTGAATCACATGATGATTACTTGAAATGACGTTAACGTTATCTTTTCCGCTCGTATCATAATTCCCCACCCCTAAGACACGATTTATCGGCTCTTTCGTTACCGCTATTCTTCTCCCAGAAGTGAAATCTCGTTTTGCAATGACTGACTAGTAATCAGTCCTCCCTCCCCTCCCCCTGCACATGCATATCAAACAACTTGTAGTACAACCTTTAAAGGTAGCATTCCTTTGATACGTTTATTTAAAAGATGCAACTTCTGGTGCCACTATTTACCATCGAACCATTTTGTGCGTGCATGTAACGCTTAGAGTACTTAGGGGAGGGGTGCAAGGGGTACGCACTTTCTCTCCTCCCCCTCCCCCGATATTGCCTGCGGCGTCCTAATATAACTAGTATTCTGAACTGAAAAAAATGAAAAAAAAAAAAAAAAAAAAATCTGGTTTATTGGTGTTGTAGCAGCCTAGTCCTTAGACCTTCTCGGCTCTGTCAAACCCAACTGTCAGCGGTGACTTCAGCGAGAGAGACTCGCTCACTCCTTCCCAGACTTCGCGGGGACAAGGGTGGAAAGAGGGAACGCCTAGGGACTAAGCTGGTGTTGAAGTAAAACATGGTGCACCCCTCCTAAGAAAAACCCTGGATCCACCCCTGTTTATACATACACACCTTTCACGTTGAACTGTATATACAATCAAATTGAAAACTTGTGATTCAAGTTAATAATAACTCAGATTTAACACGACTAGATGTCTCGACAATCACAGGAAAGATGATCTGAAAATTTTTGATAACAACATCTTGTGAAAACAAAAAACACACAAACAATTCCGAAATCTTACAGCTATATTTTAGATATCATATGTAAAAAAAAAACAAAAAGTGTAATCAGTCGGTGTAGATTAGTCGGTTTCTCGGAATTTCTGAAACCTTTCAGGGGCCGGTTCCTGAAAGGTGTAATAACTCTATTTCAGGGATAAGTCTGCTTTATTCCAAAAGTTTTTCCTGGAATAGGGCAGATTTATCCCTGGAATAGAGTTATTACACCTTTCAGGAACCGGCCTCAGGTTCTATATTTGAACTCAATTTAATTTTATATGTTAATTTCTGTGTATGTGTTAAATTGTAAAGTACGAGAGAAATAAAGTGTTGTTGTTGTTTTTGTCACTATTTAGCAAAAATGAAAGGCATTTTAAAAGACGAGGATATCACGCCTGTGGTAGTGGAGGCTCTTTACGTGCTCAAATGAAAAACGTTTTTCACGTGAATTTCATTTGAAAATAGCTATTGCGATAGCTACAAATGACATTTAACAATTATGAGCTCGAGATTTCTATCACGTGATAGCTAACGAGGGCGCAGCCCGAATCAGCTATTACGCATAGAAATCGGAAGCGAATAATCTAATTCTTTAAGTATAAATCTACTAGTCGTTCAAAACTAAACAAGTATGAATTATCTAAATCCTCCTCGCAGACACTTCGAAAACGTGAAGAAGTGGCCGCCATTTTGTTGACAACCGCTACTCACTATCTATTTAACAATTAGATTGTGACCTTGAGATTTCTATCGTGTGATAGCTGATGAGGGCGCAGCCCGAATCAGCTATCACGCATAGAAATCGAGGGCGAATAATCAAATTGTTTTAGGATAAATCTTCTTGTCGTTCAAAACTAAACAAGTAAATTATCTAAATCCTCCTCGCAGACTCTTTGAAAACGCGAAGAAGCGGCCGCCATTATGTTGACAATCGCTACTCACTATCTATCACAGAATAGATAGTGAATAGCGTAGCTAATCAGAGAACGGCATTCGTGATAGAACGCTAGTAGATTTATACTAACAAAGAATAGATAGCAAGTAGCGTAGCCAATAAGAGAACGGCATTCGGCGGTGATAGACTATTAATAATAATAATAATCCTCCTATCTACAATCGACAAGTGGAAAGCCGACGAGTGAGCAACCGACGAGAGGATTTACCAAGGATAAAGAACCACCAAGCGAGTACTCGACCACTGGGTACCCAACCAAAGATAAAATGACAAATAAGTATTTTAGGACCCGACAGCCGATAGGTGAACATCCGAAGCGTTAGAATCCATCGCAAAAATGCCCAACGAACAAGATAAGTATAAGTATAAGTATTTTAGGACCCGACAGCCGATAGGTGAACATCCGAAGCGTTAGAACCCATCGCGAAAATGCCCAACGAACAACAATTTTTTTATTGAGCAGATAAAAGCAGAGGACCACTAGAAGAGCGAGAAGTCAACCAGACTGCGAGTTGCCTCTAATCTCGGCAATGGATTGTGGGGCGGGAAAATAATCACGCGTGCGTGCGAAATTGTGAGGAAACGCGATACGACTCGACTTTTCCTCGCAATTTCGCGCCCGCGAGTATTTCTCCCGCTCCACAATCCATCGCCGAAATTAAAGACTTCTCGCAGTCTAGAAATCAGCAATAAATTCAGACAAAACTGCTTGGTGGTGGGTGGATATTAGCTACTACACGTCATTCACTTAGATGGATAAAGCGTTCAGTTGTACTGATTTATTGAAACACACACATACAAATGACATTCACGATCTTTGCACTAACTGATTAAGCAGATTTCGAAAAAAAAGTGGTCATTACAAGTCGCGTTTTGATGCTCCACTCGAAGGGAATATGTAGAGTATAGGCTAGAATAGGAAATTAACTTGTCACAGGGGTAGTTCAGTTTTAGTTCGCTAACTTACTTTCGATGCTCAATTGAATTGAAAACCGATCTTAGATGGGAACTATTTACTATTTTATACGTATACGTTCGTTAGCTATGGGCTCGCGATACTGTCTCCACATCAGCAGTTACTTGTTCGACTTTATTCTACCTTCCAAATCCTCTTCATTAGCTCCTGCACAGTCAAATAACTGTATGAAAAAGACAAACCAAAAATTAATAACAAGAATAAGAAAAGATCGTGATGCGTTTCTTGTTTTCCTGGCCCTTCCGAGATGTCACGTGCGGTGGTGAAGGTAATGTCTCTCCAATGTTTTAGTCCAAGAAATCGAAGACTAATTTAACTCGAAAAATATTACGACCAACCCTCTGGGGAAAAATGGCTTGCTGACAAGGTCATTGATATTTAGTATAAACAAATAAATAAATAAATAAATAAATTATTGCTTATATAGCGCTATTTACAATAAAAAGATCAACAGCGCTTTACATAATAAGATCTATAAAATCAATAAGTCAAATAATTAGAATATTTATAAGTTAAGTATACCGGGGTTATTAACCAAATAATATATTCAACACTGGCGGAATATTTCAGTTTTCAACCACACCTTTATTCCCTGTACAAGGCTGTGAAGTGATACGCCATTACCGCTGCATTTAGAAAAGACTGCGCTTCCCAAATAAATTAGAAAATTATCGTCCTCGTCTTTCCCTTTTGTCGGGTAATTTCGTGTTTATACCACGGTTAGATGCATGAAAAGGTTATTGCACACGCTCCCGTATTTAACAATTATTCTATTTGAAGGTGGGACAAAAAGTGTTTGTTCTTCTCCGTCACCTACTAAAACAACGGAGATGCACATATTTTCGCGCTTACACTTTACCCATATACTGCGGTCTTGCGCTCAAGCCAACATTAAATTACCTTTTCTCCGTTCTTGTAAAAAATGAATGTGGGCATGACCTCTACATTTTCCAGTTCTGCTATAGGCTAAAAGATTCAGTAAATGGAGTTAACCGTATACTGATGGTATAAATAAATTCATACATGATACGTATTGGTGTACACAACTGGTTTTCTAGCGCTTGCCCCCTTGTAAACGTATTTGACACACTCGGCGCCGGTTGCATCAGTGTTTTCCCGCCCTTGGCACCGCGATCGATTCCGTGCATGTTTTCCCGCGCTTGGTATGGCTGCATGTTTTCTTGCCCATAGCACTGGTTGCACGTTGATCCGCGCTTAGCTTCGGTTATGTTTTCTGCGCATGGCACAGGTTACATGTTCACTCGCGCATGGCATTTTTGTATTCTGAAGCTTAGCATTGCGGGTCCTCTGGGTACTAGACACCAGTTGAGAATCCTCCTCTACGTCACAATGGTTACTTGTTTTCCTTGTTCACGTAGCATCGATATTTCTGCAGTTCCAGCTGCATATTTTGCTGTACGTTTTCTCGTGGCGAGTAATTAATCAGATACACTATATATTTTGGACAATTATGGCAAAACAACTCCAAAGTTAAACAAAAAAGAATCCGTATTGGGCTCGTAGCAAATACTACTCACTTCTGCCTCATCTACGTCGACTTTAGCAAAGACCACATCCGGATACTTCTCCTCGAATTTCTGAAAATCAAAAAAAGCAAGAATATAAACCTCATTTGTTACAAAGTGATTAAAGGGGGAGTATCAAGGATTGTTAGTAAAAGTATGAAAACCAAAAATGGCCAAAGTTTCTTCAAACGGCTATTTTAGCTCACAGAAACCATTCTTTAAAAATGTTTTTGGTTATGTGCGGCGAAGATGAAAATGGTGCCAACTTGAAAAAGTCGGGCCGACGTTTTCAGTTCTCCCCTTGTATTTAGATGTGAAACAGTCATTTTTTCTTGGAAAAAATTATTTGATTTTATCTCACTGGTAATCCAGAAACAGTTCATGAATGAAAAAGGCACTGAAAATTAATTTAGTGCAGTTTTGGTCAAAATATCAGCGATAATTCTCATGATGCTGCCCTCTTAATGCTTTCCAGCTGACTTCAAATTTGTAAAATAAATGTCTTTGCTTTCGATGCCATAACAACATTTCTCCTTATTTTATTCGTACAGTTCCAGCTGTCACGTTGTTATGAGAAACTTAAAAGAAAAGTCCTGATATTTCACCGCGTTTATTAAAACCGACGAAACAGAACTTTTCAAAGGGGCCCAAATCACACAAATTTTTAAAACGACAAAGTCAACTATTTCCGTCACGCCAAACGAAATCCCGAAGAGTTTACATACCACATGCTATGCTAAAAAATGTTTGTGTTTTAGTATTTCGCTTTTGTTTTCCTCTCTGAAACTGCAACAACGTAGTCCTGTCAGGTTAAATCTCTTTTACTAACTGATGGTAAAATAGGAACAGCATTTCCGCTGCGTGACTTCTATTATCAAAACAGTGGACAACAGTGGACAACAGTGGGTTAATTGCAAGAGTGTTTAGATGTGGAAGGAGCCTTTCATTGTTACAAATCTAATAACCACATTGCAAGTGATTTTGATTGTTAGTTTTGCCTTAGAATGACAAACATATTGGTAAGCGTCAAAAAATGTTGGATTTTGATTAAGTAGACAAGCGTACCCCGTGTTGTCGCATTTCGGCCAAGCACTGAGGAGTGACGAAAACTCGACGAGTAAAACCTGTGCCTAAAGCTGGGAGTAGAGCCGGAAATCTGAGAGAATGGCAGATCTTAGCGAAGACATGATGGCCGAATTTCGAGATGCCTACACCTTGTTTGACCGTATTGGAGACGGCAAAATCGATGGGGACCAAATCCCCGACCTCTTACGAGCGATGGGCTTGAATCCCGTCGGCTCGGACCTGCAATCAGTCGTAGAGGAACACAAAAACAAGAGGGTCGAGTTTCCTGTATTCCTTGGAATATACACGCAGTTCAGCGCCAAACCAGAGCCTGTCCGAGAGGATTTCATTGAGGGCTTCAAATGTTACGATCGCGACAACTCCGGGACCATTGATGGGGGTACACTCAGAGGCATGCTGTGCCTGCGTGGAGATAGCAAGCTTACAGAAGAAGAAGCTAACGAGTTGCTAGCCCCGGTCGAGGATCCCAAAAATGGTATTGTAAACTACGAGGAAATTATCAAACTGGTCATGTCAAAGCCGGAGAAAGCTGATTGAGTACAGATCAAGTTTTAATATGAAATTTTAAACCGAGAACATTGTTTTCTTTATATATATATTTATATATTTGAACATAAACTGTTTGACCGTTTCGTAGCTAGGATTTCTAATCAAACCTCACCGGCGGTTTCCCTGAAAAGATCGTTTACCCTTAGTTGTTTTATAAAAGTTTTCATCGATTTTCTTTTGAAGGTCCACGTTATTATCTATTTTGCACAGAATGTTAATTAACTCGTATGTCTAGTGAACGTCTCTGGACAGTTTCTCTTGTAAGAATGATCGACTTACCGTTTTTTTTTTTTGCAGATTTATCTTAATGAAAATTAAAACGCCTTAGCGAATTTATGTTAAATTAAATAAACTCCTCAGTTTAGCTAAGCCTAGTTAAGAGAAGCGTGTGATTTCTCGGGGTCATCCGTGTTAAACAATAGCGGCTAGCCGGCCTTTTCTTTGGGTGTGACTCGTGGACATTTACTTTCGGTTGAATGTTGCTAAAGCAGAGAAAACCACGAAACAAGTTTGGGATTTGACTGTATGATTTAGTTTCCCTGATGCTTATCTGCGACTTGAGCATTTTTACGAGGAGTTTTACCGAGCCAGAATTTTGCGTTTAGCAACAGACTATTTGTCCGTAGATAAGGGTACTTAACTAGGTTATTATGCTATGGCTAACCTGCGATCCCCCGATACACTTGGTCAGGCACTTTATTCTCTTGTATGCAAAACGCTTATCATTTTTGCTTCTTGCGTGACAGATCGAATGCAAAAATTGCAGGAGCACAAATGTCAATTAAAAGTGTAACCGAGTAGAATTTTGGAAATAATATTTCTTGAAAACAAAACAAAACGATAAGTGGTTTTTAGGTATTTCTCTTCTGAATGGTTGCACTGTAGGATATCATCCGTAGACTCGAAAGGTAAAACCACCTGGCGTGATAAAGAGCACCACACTAGTAAAGTACTGCTCAGTACTGAGCTTTCATTTGAAAGGTCACACTTTAGGATTTCATCCACCGACTCAAAAGTTAGAACCATCTTGTACAGCATAACAAACAGCACCACAGGAAAGTACCGCTCAGTAGCTGTCATTTGAATGGCTACACTTTAGGATTTCATCCACAGACTCAAAAGTTAGAACCACCTTGTAGAGCATAACAACAGCACCACAGGAAAGTACTGCTCAGTAGCTCTTATTTTAGTGGTCACACTTCAGGATTTTCTTGGCAGACCCAGAGTGATTCAACTCATGCCAAACACGAGGGAAACACGCAATCTGTTGCAAATGTGAGGAAAACATCCAATCGGCTTAGTGCTTAGGCTTTTGCAAAGCGCGGAAGTGTCGCCCTGGCTCCAAAAATGTGTGTCATGCGGGACATGCGTGAAGCGCGGGAAAACATGCAAACGGTGTAGCGCCTGGTAAAGTGGCATGCAGTTGGTGCACTACTCTAGAAAATACGCAACCGTTGTCAAGCGCGGAAAACCGTACATGTTTTACCTTGTTTGAAACGCGGGGAAATATGCGATCGGAGGCAAAACAACATACGCAGCTGCTGCCATGCACAAAAACGCGCCCCAACCAAATCACTGATCAGTTTGTGGTTTGTTTTCCACTGAGTGGTTTTTGCTTACGAATTTGGTAATAACGTGTCCAACGTGGCTTGCAGTTCAGTAGCCTTGAACAAGGAATTCTTTTCTCACTTCCTTCTCTATTTAGCGTACAGAGGCGGCGCACCAAACAGGATCTTAGCTAAGTTGACACGTAGTTGAACTAACCGCCGCCTTATCAGTCTTGTACAAGCTAAAATCTTGTCATTTCTAAAGAACCTTAAACTGCTTTAGAGAACAGTAGCTTATGCCCTTTAACTCATAACAGATTCTAGTGTCACCGGTCCTTTCTTCTCTAGCAGGGGCGTAGCTAGTAACAGGCAAACCAAGGCACTTGCCTCAGTCACTTCTTTCGTTTTGTCGTTTATAGTCATCATAAACACCCTAAATATACTAGGAAGGTAATTTAACCACGGACATTGCTCAGTCATAATTTTTCATTGACATTGCCTCAGTCATACTTTTTTTCTGCTACGGCCCTGTCTAGTATATAGGCGCATGGAGTAACAGGCTTATAGAGCGTTTTCAATTCACGTGACTACCGGTCATATTTGTTTACAGAAACAAAAGAAAGTATTTGCATTAAAATAGGTTTCAATTCCCAGAGATTTAGGTTGGACACAAACATGGCCGCCGTTTCTTTTTGGGACACCAACATGGCCGCCGTGTCGTAATGTGAAAATAATCTATAGCTGCTTGGACATAACCAATTGAAACTAGTTTTTTCCGGAGATGGGTGGTTACCAACGCAAACAAAGACCCTTGAGGTAGACTACAGACATATTCGTCATTTTTTAGTAGCTACAATCGTGGACAAAACTACTTGAGAAAACAAGCCTTCTGAAGTCCAAAAATCCTTCTCCAGGGTGTGGCCCAACAATATTACTAGACTAACTTTTTCTTCGTCATCACTCCCTCAGTTCAAGCCGCCATTACTAGGGAACGTCCAGAAAGGGCAATCAATATTGAATTAGGGGGAAGGGGGGTTTTGAAAGTCAGCTGATCATTGTTTGCACGTAGAAAGGCTTCGAAGCTCAATTTTATCAACATTCTCAAGTCTTAGTAGGCAAGTGCGCGCGCTAATTGTTCTAAATGATGGAGATATGATGTAAACAAACGTTCCTAGGATATCTCAGCATGCCTTAGAAAAAAGTAAAACTTAAAATGGCGAGGTAAAAGATTTGTTGAGAATTTAGTTTGTAATATGTCGGCAAGAATAAGCAAAGAAGAACATCTTTTGTGGAAATTAGAATCCATTTTACATCTGTACAAGAATTTCCAACATAATGCTGATGAAGAAGACAAGTTAACAATTTTAGATGCTTTGAAAGAAATCCGAGCAAGTCTCACCAAAAGCTATATCACAAAGCCTCTGAAAGGGAAAGAAATCGTAGAAATTGAAACTGTCTTGAAAGATCTGAAGAGTCACGTGAAGGCAATAGCGCTGGAGGATTTGTTTGATGAAGTGAATGAGTTGAAGTTAAGGATGGATGTCGTGGAGAAAAGATGGGAAATAGAGAGAAGTGTTGAATTCCCAAAAAGGTACTTCTACGATGAAGGTGAGGTAATTTGTTCCGTGTTTAAACCAGGACTATGTTCTAAATTAGCGTGGATCTGTTTACCATCACCATTCAGGCTGTTTTACTGGGCCAAGTGGTCTTTGGGGAGACCTAAACAACACATTGTCACGGTAATTTTGCGGTATTTTGTCCAAAATTATAGGAAATCTCTGAAAATGCACCCTCCCACCTGGAAACTCTGACTTGCTTTTCAAATACAAAAAGTGCACCAAAGTGGTTTGGGAACATAACGTAAAGACCACAATCCTTTTTTTTTTCTAAAACCCGTGGAAAGAGCTTTTAAAACAACTGGTCAGTATTTTCATATCATGACATCGTACGAGATTCATTGGCATCTTGGTCTTCCGTGCATGGAATTGAAAGATAGACTGGATGTTAATTCCTTTCAATCAAATTTTTTCAAGAAAACTGTACTGGTAAAACCTACATCCGCAGTACAATGGTCTCCATTTTTCGCTTTTGGAAGTGACGCTAAGATAGGGGAGGGGCGTGAGGGGCGGATGCAGGATTTTTCTTAGGAGCCAGGATGCACATTGTTTTACTTCAACACCAAAAAACCACATAGTTGTTTTTTATTATTTTGCTTTTTTCAGAATACCTTATTCGTACTAATTTTCGCGAGGCTTTAAAGACTCGCTAAAATTAGGATACGCGAAAATTAAACTCGCAAAATTTAATACACTTCTACAGGAGCCCATGAATAGGAGCCTCCATGTGCACTGTTTCCTTGAGTCAACTTTTGCGTGTATCTTTCTATTTTTAGAACCATTTTTTTCTGCAGGAGGGTCAAATTTACTGAGAAAATCTGTTTCCAGTAAATATCGCACACAAGCTGCGTAATAAAATTGTGGCCAAAGGTAGGGAGCGCGCTGTCCCGATCCTTCTTTTGGGCATTCTAAACAGTGCGTGCGAATTTAGAAAACCGCAGCGTTCTAAAAATAGAAAAGATACGCGCAAAGGTTGACTCAAAGGGCTTGTATGGGAGAAGGAAGCTCCTATTTATGGGCTCCTGACTTCTATAATTGCTCTAATCAATGATTAACTGCGTTTATAGCTACATGGTACTTGTCATCAGTCTATTTATTTTCTACTTCAGCACTTTCTTCATCCGAATCACTCATTTCTTCTTCTTGTACATGTAGCTCTTTGAAAACATCTTTCTTGCAGTCATCAAAATGTCCATTTAGGTCAGGCTCTTTATAATTAGCTAACACAAGCTCTTTGTATTTGTCAATTATCAATCTGTTCTTTGCTGTGGCTTCGATTTCATCACAACTTTAACTGGAATTTCAAGTCCTCCTTGTACAGGCGGTAATCTTCTGTGCGTTGTAAGGCGCAAGATTCGAAACAACATCAGTTCTTGATGTGCGAACCCATTTCAAGCCTACCGAGACATTTCAATATACACATTTCTCATCCCGTCACCCACCCGGTGTTAGGAGGGGATTTGTGAAAGGAGAGCCTTAAGACTTCTGAGGACAAACTCTTCTAAAACAATATTTGAAGAGAAAGTAGAAAATTTCAAAACACACCTTGTTGATAGAGGTTAACCTAAAGCCTTTATCCAAAGAAACCTGTCAGAAGTAAATTTTCCCCTCCAACAAAAAGAGAAAGAAAACAAACAAATCTTGCCGTTTGTAACGCAATATCACCTTAAAAGAAATCCTCATGAGCAAATGGCATTTTATTGAGAAACAACCGACGCTCAGAGAAATATTTAAGGAACCGCCACTTATATCCTATAAGAGAGGGCGTTCCCTGAAAGACATACTCGTTAGAGCAAAAATATAGCTTCGAGGCTAAAAACACGCGAGTGGGAGTCGCGCAGGGCTATCTAACTCACCTCTTTTTAATCATGATTGTAAATCAATCGTTATTTAAGTGATCATTCAATAAAAAACGGCTTCCTAAGTCTGTCTTTTGTCAGTTTTCGCGAAATTAAATGCCCTAAATTTATCATTTTTTTGCAAAATCGCGAAAATTGATGCTCGCGAAATATTCGTGTTCCAAATTCGCGAAATTAAGTGCTCGCGAAAATTAGTACGAATAAGGTATTAGTTATATTATGAAGCCGCAGGTCATCTCAGAGAGGGGGGGTGGGGAAGGGGGGATGCACCTCTTACACTCCACCCGTAGATCCGCCCCTGACATGCGACGCTACGTTCTATTTCATAAAATGAGCTTGGCCAGTTATTTTCAAATGTAAAACAATTTCAACAATTTTTTTAAACATCTCAATATCATTTGCTCGCGGTTTTCGTACACAGATGATGATGAGATATGGAGCAGAATTACTGCAAAAAGAAAAGAAATACTGGGAAAATCAAGCTTACGGCTCAGATGTAAACCACCTCGTTCTGTTTACAAAGTGAGGTTTGATTTAGGTTCGAACTTCCCTGTTCGAGCGGGCACAGCTGAAGAAAATGAGATAGAAGACTGGGAGAAGATGTGTGAAGACGACGCCAATAAAGATTTCCGACAATGTTCAGCTGATCAACTGCTTCGCAACAGAATTAATAATCTTCAAGGTTTTCTGAAGGAGCGAAAAATGCGTCTGCGAGCGGCTGGAAAACGAAGAAAAGTCCGTTCTGAGCTGATTACCTCGGCAGATTTAACAATTCAAAACAGCAGGGAGAGTTTACAGAGAGCTCGGCATGCGCGCTATAGGGAGATGACCTGGGACAAGGGTGGTGCAGTGAAAACACCTGAAGGAGCCTCTGGTACTCGTTGCGGAGAATGTCACAAATTGATGAAGGAGAGAGACAAGTTTTGGGGATTAGAGTCTGATTCGGAAGAAGATGAAATTAAAAACTTTCACGAGCTTGTCAGGCGTCGTTTCTTAAGAAGAGATTCGTCAACTGGATATCCGTCCTTTCCCAGATTCAAGGAGTTTACTTCAAACCCCAAACCCAGGAGAATTGTCAGACGCGGCACATTGGCAACCCCTGTATATGTTCCCCCTTGGCAAACGAGGGGGCTCCATGGAAGAAGACCGAGCTCCTTACATTTTGGTCCAACGGCATTCGATCTCGAAAAAGCAAGGTTTGGACCAAGGAAAGGTACGTATAAGCCAAGCTTGCGATACATTACGTTTTGAACAGTTAGCACTCTATTCTCAATCTCCTATATGATCGCTGGGAGTTCACTCGGTCTGTGAAGAATCCCGTGCACGATCACGTGTCACGCGCGCGTCACTATTTGTTTCTTTTTTTTTTTCTGGCGCCTTTAATTTTGAGTTGTATGACCCATACAAGGTTTCGCAGAAATGTATTCACTGTTGTTCGTCTTTTCTATGCTGATTGTTTGCCATGTTTGTTACCCTTTATTCTAGTGATAAGTTCGAGTTTCTGCCTCTAAATTCTGCACAACAATTTACATTCAGACTGTCACCATACGAAACTGATTTGACCAGCGAAACCTCTTGCCTTCTTGCCCTCCTATGTATGAGTAGAAAACACTCTCAGTAGATTTCGCTCGTCAGAAAAAGTTAATTAACAGGATGTCGGCCATTTTAGCTGAGACTTTGAACAAATAGAGCTGGGATAAAAACAATCTAACAGCATGAGCCTTGAGTATGCGGTCGAAGGGAATCGTATTTCTGGTGCAAAAAAAAGCAACTTAATTGGTGACAATTTAACAGTTGCAGCCTGGTGTAAGCTTTCATAACGTAAAGGACCATGTTCACCTAAACCGTCTTGTGCACTTGTGCTTTTACCAAGTAAGCCTCTCTTGAAAAGTTAACATTATCGAAAGAAAAATCTGACGTAAGGCCTCAAGACACGAAAAATGAATATAATTAATGTCGAAATTAAGCTCGACTGACGTAGATTTAGTTTGCTACAGTTATAGCACTCAAGCGATCACCCGGTCAGTTTTCAAATTTTCTGACTGTGCAAAAATCAGCACGGCGCACAGTGCATTGCTGGTGAACATGGGTGTTTAAACTGTGAATGTTTTGATAGTTTGTCTTCGTTTGGAAAAACTGAATATTGACTTCAATACGATCTCGCCACCCGTCTCACTGTCCAATACTGAGAAGAAGGTAAAACCTGAAAATGCTGTCGAGTCCAGAAGCAACTAAACGGGAAAAGCATTGAAGAAAAAACCTTTAAGGATCCGCCTACTTTCCGCTCTTTCTAAGCTCTACAGCATACCCTATGCAAACAAACAAACCCTACTGTCGGCAAATTCTGTAAGCGACATACCAATCCTTTCATTTTCCCCTTTATTTTGCAGGAATTTTAAGGAGGCTTTTTAATCGTTTGACTGGAAACCACCTGTCATATTAGCATCAAAAGCGATCGATGAAAATTTAAAGAAAAACTGGAAAACGTTCCAGTCACTTTTGCAGATGTTCTAATTTTACTTTGCTGCCATAACATTGTATTGTTTTGAATTTTCTGTTGAATGTTTCCGGCTGAAACACTAAATCTAACCAATTCACCTACCCGGGTACAAAGCTACTGCGATCTCAATTGGGGCTTATACGACAGAATGGGAGGTAGATTATAATTTGTTTGTTTGTTTGTTTGTTTTTGAAGATTGAATATTGTAATGAGGAATTGTACTTTGGTCTTTGTAGATCAGTTCAGAAAACTCAGCTTATTCGTGATTACATCCTTCTGTAAGTAATTCGCCACAGGCATAATTTCGGGTTTGTTTTTCTCCACTTTGTAAAGGTAAAATAACGAGACAGAGCAAGAGAGCTGAGCTATGATGAATAAAAGGAGAAAAATAAATTCTTTTGATGACTAATAGATACGTCCGGTCACCGTAATATCCTAGCATTGCAATTGGCCATGTTATAAACGAGTAAGGGACTGGGAACGAATCCAAACTTCATTGAAAATCAATGGCATTCAACTAAATCGATTCTCATATGAAAGGGTACCTCAAAATAGGTACTTTCAGTTTGGTCGAAAAGTCGCCAGTTAACATGTATGTAGATCTTTAAAAAAATCCCATACAAATGTCTCTATTTCGGAAAATGTGTCCCTCCAAACCATACAAAGTCTCTAATTTTAACACTCTTCAAAAGCCTTTGTTTCAGCTCCAATTCAACTGAACAGCGTCAAAGTTGGTTAGGTGACAATTTTTGCGATGCTCTTTCATGCAGTGTCAACAATTTTTGGCCAATCGATAAATATTAAAACTCATTCCCAGGCCCTCACTCGTTTAGAACATGGCCAATAGTATATGATCCTGACCAAAACTATTATCAATCAGTGGGCAATGTCAAATATTTTTACATGTGACCTTGTTGGTCAATCAAAGTCGATGACGGGTTAAGATTTACAGTTACAGCTGTCGAAAAAAAAAGCCCTTTCTATTATTGTTATGTTAATTCAAACGATTATAGGTTTGACAGTTTCAAACCCGTTGTAAATTAGAGGCACATTATCCTTTCGCATTTTGCAAGACGTCTGGCCTGGGTATAATGCTCGCTTGTTACCCGTCAAGAACAAAACCAAGCTTTTTCCTTTAAGGTAAGTCCTAAAATTGAAAATAGTGATATATAAAAGGCTAAGCAAAACCAGTCTATTTGTATTCCATCGGAAAGAGGTTGTTTTTACGCCGCTACGGCAGTAAAAGTCTTGTAGGCGAAAATTATGTTTTTCTCTCCTTAATTGAGGAGTTCCCAGAGTCTATGTAGCCAATTTTGACGCAGAATTTCTTATTTTATGAAAGCGTGTTTACTTGAGGAGGACACATTTTCCTCGAGGAAGGTCGACTGAAGTTCACTGAATTTACAAGAAATATGGTTGGTTACCATCCAAGACCTCTTGTTCGTCTGGCTGCATATTTTCCTGGTTGTGAGAACAATTTTTCAAAGACTTGCATGAATTAAATAATAATAATTTTTTTTTGTTAGGATCAAAGATTAAGCCTTAAGCTATTCAGCTACAATGTTACATTGAATATTGAGAGTATGTTTGTCGCGGTCGTTTAGTACTTTTAACCCCGGGCATTTAAAAAAGTGCGTGTACTTTTAATTCACTCGATATGCGGGATGCTGTATGTAAATATTAAGCAAACTCGCCTTAATGAGACATAGCAACTGAGTCCCTGTCTGCAGATATAGCATTTTTACGGTCTTATTATCACTCATATCGAACTCTCTTTTCGTCCGCTATGTTTTGTTATACAGTCGAACCCCTATTAAGCGGCCACTCTAGGGGAAATGAGAGGTTGCCGTTTCCGTTTAATCGGGGTTCGGTAGAACTTTAAAGTGCCTATAACCCCAAAAATCTTTTTTCGCTCAATTAAATCTTTGTATGGCACTGAGAAAAATGCCGGAAAAATTTTTGAATTCATTTAAAACCGCGATTTTTTATGATTTTTTAAAGAGCGGAAAAATAGCCCTTTTTGAAAACGCGACCGAGCCGCAGAATCATTAAGAAGGGTCTGGAAATAGTGTAATTTGTGACGTCATTCCAGGATATTGATCGCTTTCTTGTTCGGAACTGTTATTGCTTCGGAATGCCGGACACTGATGCGATGTTTTCGGTTGTAACAACGGGCCAAATAAGGTTAAGGGTTTATCATTGCACCTGGTATCTTTTGAAGGGGCTGTCGATCCGAAGAAACGCAAGAGAAGAACAAATTGGGTCGACCTTGTCAAAATTAAAGCGTGTTCATTGGGAGCCCACGAAGTTCTCGGCAGTATAGTGTGTGAATACGTTTTTTCCCGTCTTTCACTCACTTTGTATTTGTAAAATTTTGCCGGTTGCCAAGAGTGCATTCCTCTAAAAATATCTCTCTGCGTCTCATTTCATTCAGAGGAGGAAAGACGCACTTGTGTCCGCTTGTGTCCGCGCGCGAGTCGAACCCAAGCAAAAATGTCGAAGACAATGCAAGGAATCAGCACATTTGTCTACCACCTTTAGTCGCTTTTGCAATTTCATTTCAATTTTTTCCTCCATTTTCCTTTCTGCTTCACTGTGAGCCAGCCATTCCTCGTCTGCTATCGCCTCATTGGCATAGACATCTCCTGGTTCCTCGTCATCTGAGGTTTCTTGTTCGCTCGCATTTGATGAATACTCGACTTCTAAGTTGTACTCGACATCCGTTTTTGCGGCTTCGGAATCTGAGCTACAGTCAAAACCAGCATCGCTGGACGACATAATGAATAGATTTGATAATCCCATTTTTTTAGTTAAAGTTCTTTCGCCAAAATACTAAACCCTGAAAACGTTTGATCCCATACAGTATAAACTAAAGCAACGCGAACAATGGCCTGAATTGACGTCACTAGTCCCATTCTGCCATTTTCTTGGTCGTGCATTAAGTGGCGCCCAATTTAAAAATTCATGAAAAAATTGGGTTTTAACTGAATTCAAAAATTTTTGCGGTTTTTTTCTCAGTCCCACACAAAGATTTAATTGAGCGAAAAATTTTTGGGGGTTATAGGCACTTTAACATGGAGCGTAGAGGAAACGCCAGTTTACTCAAATACAAACATCTTGTCAATCATTTTTATAAACGTGTGCTCGAGAGATTTAACCAGTCGTCACCATCTGTTTCGACCTAGCTGTTATCTCTCATCGCCTCAAAGCCAAACTATGTGTATTCAGTATTGGGTGGCCGCTTAAGAGGAGTAAAGACAATAGAAAATCCTCATCGGAACGACCAAATGATGACCGCGGCCGCTTAAATTGATTCAATTCAAAGGTGACAGACCGCAAACAATTGTTGCTTCTAAAATTATCTGCATGTAATAACTGTTCATCAGTAGGATACCTAAGATGTGTGCAATTCCACAATTGGTTTCATAGAGGTAAGGAAAATAGAAAACTCTCTTCGGGACCACCAAAAGATGGTCGAGGCCGCTTAATAGACGCAATAGCCGTTTAATAGAGATAAAGACAATAGAAAACCCACTCTTCGGGACAACCAAAAGGTGGCCGCAGCCGATTCATAGAAGTGGCCGCTTAATAGGGATAAAGAACACCCTCACTGGGATGGCCAAAACGGGTGGCCGCAGCCGATTAAACAGAGGTGGTCGCTTAATAGGGGTAACGAAAACCTTCATTGGGTTGACCAAAAGGTGGCCGAGGCCGCGTAAAAGAGGTGACCGCTTAATACGGTAGCCTCGCAGCTCCTTTAAGCTGTAAATTTCAGTGGAGGGATAGTGAAGCCCTATTGTTTTAGGGCCAGGGTCCATTGCTTGTGTTGTTTGTTCTTTTGTCTCACCTGAAGGGTGGTCTCCAATCAGGTGAGACCTTGTAAGAGCTGCGAGGTGACCCGCTTAACAGGAGTAAAGAAATCCTTCATTGGGATGACCAAATGGTGGCCGCGGCCGATTAGTAAAGGTGGCAGCTTAATAGGGGAAAGAAACCCTCATCTGGACGACCAAAAGATGGCCGAGTTGGCCGCTTAAAGGGGATTTGTTTAAAGTATTTTACTGACAATAATGTCGGGACTTTATAAAAGCTCACTTAAGGTTGCTCAAAATGGTTTCGTTATTTTTAAACACGAACTCTTTGATGGATCGATACTCCCAAAATTTTTTGTTTGCTTTCTTTAACATGGTATCAAAAAAATTCCCTCAATTTTCTGACATATGAGGTTACCATAGCAACAGTACAGCCTCTTAGAAACACCCTAAATTTTGGCTTTGTGCCTATAAATAAAAAACGAGTCCGGTGACCCTAAATTTTTATTATTGAATTGCATTGTGTATATGAAGATTCACCTTTCTGCAAAGTTAAAAAAATCTGTACATGGGGTTCAGAGCCACCTTAATTTTTCGATGATTAAAAGTGGCTCTGAACCCCATGTACAGAATTTTTTAAAACTTTGCAAAAACATGAATCTTTATGTGCTAATTGCAATTCAATAATAAAAATCGGGGGTCACCGGACTCATTTTTGAGTTACAACCAAATAAAGCTAAAATTTAGGGTGTTTCTATGAGGCTTTACTGTTGCTATGGTAACCTTATATGTAAAAAAAATTGATTGCAAATTGTTGAGAAAAAATTGAGAAATTTTTTGATACCATGTTCAAGAAAGCAAACAAAAAATTGTGGGAGTATCGATCCATCAAAGAGTTGGTGTTTAAAAATAACGAAACCATTTTTTTAAGGTTCATATTTTATTAAATGTAAAGTGTACCAAGTTGATTCAATTCGGTTGGCGCATGGCCTCTTCCTGTTGTACGTAAAACGTACCAAAAACGATAGAAAAAAAACTCATCGCCAGTCAGTTTCAGTTTCAGTTTATTTTTGCCACTTATTGTTGTTTTAAATTACAAAATAAATATATATTAAACTACAAGAGATATTAAATAATCGATAAAAGAAAAGCATTAGGCGAGGATGCCCATATAGAAACCATTAGGGCTTATTCGGGCTACAGGCACCTCAAGAAAAATGCAACTATAAAATGATAATTTAGGCGTGTCTTATTTAATTTGTAAGCACGTTTAGGTTAAAAGGCAAGAACACAAACAAACAAACAAAATAAACAAAATAAGGGGAAGTCAGTTCAGGAGGAAAGTTCTTAATTTAGACTTAAATTGAGAAAAACTGTCAGCATTCTGAATTTCTGTATTGAAAGAATTAAACAATTTAGGTCCTTGAAAGCGTATTGCAAACTGTCGGATATTTGTTCTACAAGAAAATAAGTAAGAGGCATTGGAGTTTCTGGTATTATAATTATGAATTTGATTAGTCAGCAAAAACATTTCATTGAATGCATCAGGAAGGAGGCCTTTCTTAAAAGAAAACATTAACTTGCCAATTTGAGATCGATAAATATCACTGAGTTTCAGAATTTTCAGCTGCTTAAATATTGGTTCAGTATTAGCATCGAATGCGCTTCTCGATATGATTCTTAAAACCTTTTTCTGAAGTAAAAAAATGCGATTTAGATTAGAAGGATAGGTCGATCCCCATACTGATATGCAGTAAACAAGGTAAGGATAAACTAAGCTAAAATACAAGGTGCACAAAGAGGAGGTGGGGAGGCAAAAACTTGCTTTATAAATTATGGTAATAGATTTTGATATTTTTCTAGCCACATTAGCAATGTGTGGTTTCCAAGTTAAATTTTAGTCAAGAATAACACCTAAAAACAAGGTTTCTTTTACTCGTCCAATGGCACATCGACTAATTTCTAGATTGATGTCAAGTGTTTGCCTTTTTTGCCTGGGTTTAAATACCATAAAAGTAGTTTTTTTTTAATTTATGGAAAGCTTGTTAGCTTGGCACCAGTCTGTAAGGTTAGGTAATTCTTCATTCAAAGTTTTTTCAATTACATTTACATTTTTGTGTGAAAAGAAGATATTAGTGTCGTCAGCGAGTAGAATGAAATCTAAAACTCTTGAAACATCACACATATCAAAAGTAGGAAAAGAGGAGGACCAAGAATGGAGCCTTGAGGGACACCACACTTGATAAAATGATGTGAAGAATGACAGCTATTAAATGGACAAATTGTTGTCTGTTTTTTAGATAATCAGAAAACCAGTTAAATGCAATGCCACGAATACCATAGTGTTGCAACTTATCTAAAAAGAATTTGACGATTAACAGTTTCGAAAGCTTTAGATAGAAAAATAAATATTCCTACTGTAACCTCATTATTATCGATAGCAGAAGAAATGTTGTCGTATAACAGAGCTAAAGCATATTCGGTTGAATGATGTTTGCGAAAACCAAATTGATTATCGGAAAGTATCTTGTATTTACTTAAGTAATCAATAAGACGATTATAAACAAGTTTTTCCAGTATTTTAGAAAATGAAGGTGGAACAGAAATAGATCTGTAATTGGAAAATATTGATTTGTCACCAGCTTTGAACAAAGGCACAACACGAGCGATCTTTAGCTCTACTGGGACAATTCCAGAGGTAATGGATAGGTTAAAAATATGGGTCAAAGGGCTAGTAATTGAAATAATAGTTTCTTTGATGAAACTCATGGGAACATTATCAAAACCCGTAGCTGCCCCAGAACGCAAAGAACTGCATAAATTGATAACTTCTCGTTCGGAAATCTGAAAAAAAAAAAAAAAAAAAAAAAGGAACGAAGACTTTTGAAATAAGGGAATATTATTGGCTAGATTGGGACCAATATTGCTAAAATATTCACAAAACTGTTCAGCAATTTGTCCTGGATCAGAAAGCTCCTGGTTACTAGATTTAAATACAGATGGTAGTCGACAAAAGTTAATCAAAAACCATTGAAGCAAACTTTTAATTTCAATCTTCTTTTATAATAATTTTTCAACGCACACATTTAGATCCTATTAAGCCGATCTAATGTTTCTACATTTTGGCTTTTGGGGTTAGTGATAAATTATACATACATTTTTGTAAAATTGTAATTTAAGCTGCCGCTCTAGTGTTTTCGTCCAGTTAAAGGAAACCTCCACTCTTACAAAAACTTCACGCTAAATTGTTGGAAATGATTACTATTACTAGATTCCAGTTTCTCGGGCGAGGCCATTTTGGATTTGAGGACATGTAATAGTTGTAGCTATTGTCAGGAAGCAAATGAAGCCGGCAGAAGTCCCTTGTGTTAAACAACTCAAGGACAATTAGTTCGATTTCGGTCAAATTTGGACAGTCGCTAGATTAACTTACCTTCAACAAAAACGTTTGGGGGAATTAGATCATTCAAAACGTTTTTCGCAAACGTTCCATACTGCAACTGCTTAAGGTTACCGTGTACCTTCAGGGGTATCACTAATCTAAGGGTTGTAGCGGCTCTGGATTACAGCCCAGATAACAAATACCCTATTAAATTAAAGCTAATAGAACTAGCTATTCGAATATTTCATTAATTTTTTTAAGAAAGCGAATTACTGAATACTCCGCCGAGTCTAAACTCGAAAGTCGAAATCTCAAGTTGAAAGCTATAACTAAATGCGATTTTTGAATTTCGAGAATTTGATATTTTTTGAAAGTCTGGAACGCAGAAGCTAAAAAACATGTTGGAGTTTTCTTTGTTCGATTGCTTTCAAAAGTTACAGAGCATTTTCAAATTCCCTAGAACAAATACGGAGGGACCCTCACGGAAATCGCTCTTTGCGAAAAACGGTTTTGAATTCTGGTCTAATTCCCCACACGTTTTCGTTGAAGATAAGTTAACCTAGCGACTGTCCAAATTTGACCAAAATCGAACAAATTGCCCTTGAGTTGTAATTCTTGAAAGTGTCCCCTTCAAGACAAAAACAAACTTTGCGAAAACAGCGCGTGAGAAAAATCTTCACTACACAAACACAAACACCTATATCGACGATCGGCCAATCAATTTACGCTAACTTTTCTTTCGATCACGTACTGTTGAAATTTTCCGCGTCATTTTATCTCCACGCAAACACTCGTGCTTCGAACAGTTCACTGGTTTATCATTTTGTCACATTCTCCGGCTTAGACTAAGTTTACCTGACCCATCTTCATAGCCAAAAAACTAAAAGCGCACAACCTTCAGAAAGCAAAGCAACTTTTTCGCATCCAATATTTCCTGCGCAAATCGCCCCGGTTGTTTGCAGTCGCATAACATACTTTCAACGTTTACACCCGGTGCAAATATATTGTATACCAATTTCTCGGTGGCTATTCACTCGTTTTGAATCATGGCTTTTTCGCTTGAAAGATCACAGTAAAAATTTCATTTTTCACGGAAAAATAAAAAATCCCGGCGAAAATTTTATACCCTGAACATACACAGTAACGTTAAGTAGTGCGATGGTCACTCACATCTTCACTTTATAACAACAGTTAGTAACAACGAGTTCAGAAAAGTTCGTAAGTGCTATAACAGGAGCAGTTTTATGGTACATCATTCTGTATCATTCGCCACCATTTTAAAATGGCCCAAACTTGCGGCCGAGGTGTTGTGTGAAAACTAAAATGATACTTTCTTCCTTTGTGGTCTGGGGCTACCAGCTGAGGTTTTGTTTACAGCGATTAGCCATACGTTGAACTCGTTACGAAACGATATTTTGTTTTTGGTTGCATGATCCTAACAAGGGATTTCCACTCCTGAATTAGTGCGTTCCTATTAATGTCATTGGACGCCATTTTAAAATGGCGAAAACATGGCACTGCACAAAGGTGTTTTGTGAAAACTGAAATAATATTACTGTGTGTGAATGGAATTAGACGCACGGTGGAATCCGTTTGCGTCATCGTTTTAAACAGCGCTTCCTATTTCATTTGCACATTGTAAGCGACGGTCGAAGTCCACCTTTTTGTTATTTTGCGAATGCTTAATAGCATCAGTGCGGGACAGATGTCGTTGTGCAACCAAGTTAGTCGATTTTTGTTCTCAAACGTTTTCTCAGTCTGCAACCTTTGATTTCTATTTTACTTCAGCATGGGGAAATGCACTAGTGGAAATGAGATCATGGTACAGCAACGTAGACAGTTATATGGGAGTGGTTCTGCTAAAAAATCTAACGAGTAGTTTTAAATTTTCCCATGCATTTTCTCGTTAAAGAAACTAAAAAGGGAAATTCTCGTGTTATTGTTCGTGACATGCCAGTGAAACGCACCTGTTATTTACTCTCAGTAAATATGCCGCTGATAAAGACCGTTACCTTTTCCACCTTCAATCCAGAAGCTGAAATACAAATACAGTAAACCAGGAATAGTTTGTATCCTATATAATGACTGCAGGGGAAATGAACCTGAATTGGCCAAAATTCAAGTGGAAAAATATAATCCAAAGTTGAAGTGTGAAGCATTGAAAGGAAACGTCAAAGGCTCAAAAGCGTATTATGGAAATCCTGGACGCGCTTGCCTTCTCATCGTATTAATAAGCTTACTACGCTTTCAAATAAGCAGAAACAATGCTGCCGGAACAAATATGCACGTGGCACTTAGTCATTAAGCGCTCGTCTTTTTGGCCATGGTTTTCCTTTGTTTCTGTTAAGTCACTTCATTTGGCAGGTATTTTAAATATCTTTCTGCACCTTAACAATTCTGAAAAGCTTTGGAAATTTTTTCCATTTGTCATGCGTTTAAAGAAATTGTCATGTGTTATGATATAATATAATACTGTCAGGAATATCCGCCAGTATAGTTTTTAGTCCTATAATCTTCAAATGATGAAAATAATATAAAGATACCATGAAAGGACAAACACCTTACTTTCTGTGCTTAATGGGTAGGAAATTAACCCAAATTTTTAAAACTAACTTCTCAAATGGATCGTTTTGAAAACCTCCAGCCACTGCACCCTGCACAGAATTTCAGAAAATTGTTTTCATTTCGTAGTTCTCAAACAAGTTGACAAAGTACTTTGCAAATATTTTTTCCACACAGTTACTGAGTCCGTCACGATAATATACACAGAAGCTTTTGACATCTGTGCGAGCACACGATAATCGCATTTACGTAAATGTACATGTTGTGATTATCATGTTAATTGCAGCATTTAGCGGGCTTAAGTGAAAAACAGGGTTTGAACTAAAGAGTTTTTAAAAGGGTGCCATTTAATCTTAAACCGCCCTGTCTCGTATATCAGTGCCAGATTTACTGAGAAGACGTGAGAAGCTACTGGGGCTAAGGTGAGTTGTGTAAAGGACTGAATTATCTCGAAAACCCTGATAGAAATGACAGAGATGGTATAATTAAGTCATTTGGTCAGAAGCAGACCAACAATAAATTGTCCCTGATAGCGCTATTACTTCATCTTCATCAGCGCGACAAAAAATACACGGGCTCTGCCTTTACAAATTTGCACATTTCTACCTCTGCTTGTTTCTGGTGTTATTTTTCGTCGAAAAGAAGGTAAATTTTGAAGAAGAAAAATTTTAATAAGAATTAAAGGGTAATATTGACATATTTCGCGCTTTAATGAAATTCTTGATTGTAACTGGAAGTGGTTTGACGGACTTAAGCGGCTGTTACTAAAGCACCAGGGCGCTATTACGGTAATTACAGCATTGTGTTATAAACTTTGTAGCCTTAACATTTTACGAAAACCATAAATACTTTCTGATGGCTTTCTTAATTAAGGACCATGGGAACGCATTGATAAAAATATAAAAATAATAACAATTTAGCTAGCCGTTTTATTTTACAAGAAAACCTTTTTACAAATTCGATTTGCGCGGAGAAATGTTTCAACCTCCCGCTGTTTTCTGAAAGTTTTGGCTAATTTCGATTATCCTTTTAATTTTCGCGTTTTTAAATGAAAAACAGCGTCAAAATTCAAGAATATTTGACGACGCTGTCAATGTGAATTCAAGGCTTTTACCTAAACTCTCAAGATTCCTTAGACTTGAAACACAAGCCCAATTAGCCTAAGATTGAAACCTAGGTGAAAACAACATGTTATGCAAGTAATCAGATTGCTTCTTACTCCTACACTGCAAAACACAGATCGGCCGTGAAAATACACCCAGCTGCTTCTAGACCGCTCTTGCGGAAAAAGAATTTAAGTGTGCCTTGTCAGTCCATCGCTACGGATCAGTAAGAAGAACGCTGATCGTTTTTGTCAGACTGGAAAATGTGATAGATCCTGTTCAGCGGCAGTTAAATGAAGTCTTTCAAATGACAATGGAGATAAAGTAAATGTGTTAGTTTGTGGGGATTCTTTCTTCAAAGTTTCTTTGTGAATGAACACTAATAAGGTTCAACGTAGCACTGACGAGTGAAGAGGCTGGGAAAAGCGAAATATATATCCATTATATTGCCATAGTTTTATCCGAAAATAGAGAGTGTGTTGACGAGAGTATCAAGACTTAGTGATGTATTATTTTTTCCTTATGTACGCTTCAGAAACGTTTGAGACTCTTTCCCAGGTGCGTGGGCGAACTCAGACGAAGGAGCCTGGAAGAACGCTGGAACTTAAAAAATGGAAGTACAAGAGTTTACTGTGGAAACAAGGTACAACATCTGTATATTTTCCCTTCTAGAGCAAACAGGAGCTCTAACAGTGCGTGTCATGTGTAAGACCAATTATCAGGACAAACCGTTTTGAGTGGTTTAAGTTGTTATGTAACCGAAGTTTTCAAGTATAGGAGAACTTTTAAACTGAAATGGTTGTCAGGTATTTTGATATGGTCTAATCTAATTTGATATGATATGATATCATATGGTTTAATATGATATGATATATGATATAGTTTGATGTGATGTGATGTGATGTGACGTGATGTGATGCTTGTGATGTGATGTGATGTGATGTGATGTGAAGTGATGCGATGTGGTCTGATGATATACCATAGTCATCGAAATCAGAACACCATGACTTTTGATGATACAACCTTGTGGCTTTGCCAAGAAGAAGTGTGAGAGAGAGACAAGAGAGACAAGACATTTATTTCATATTGTTATATACCTAGACTTTCACTCAACAAAACGAGCACTGCGATTGGTTGATTCTTGGTCACGTGCCCCTGACCAAATTCAAATGTATACCGACCGGGATACAATTCCGCAGTTGTTGACGGCGCGCCGGATACAACGGCACGTGTTTAGTGCATGACTAAAAGGTGGCATGATCTTCAGCATGTGCTCACGTCAGCTTGATTGACGAGGGCGGACCTGAGACACTGACAGTTTTCAGTTTCAACCAACGATATTACAAAAGTTACGGAACCTGAGACTAAAAGGAAACGTTTTTCTCCGGTATAAGCCGAAGAAATTCAGCATCTAACAGGAGGACAAGATTCGGAAAATATAAGAAAGGCATTTTCTACTTTTTAAGGTACTTTTAAACATTTGTAAATTATTCATTCAGCAGGCTTGCGAATAAAGACAGGTTCTTATAGTGCTGTCTTTGTTGGTGTGTTCATTTTGCTGTGATTGTTGAAGGGAAAGTCTCGGTATATAACAAATCACTTAATGTATGGTCCCTCGGGAAACTAGTTAGTTTTGTTTTCCCTCGAGTCCTGATGTTTCCCTCGACTACGTCTCGGGAAACATCAGGACTCTCGGGAAAACAAAACTAACTGTTTCCCTCGGGACCATACATAAAGTGTATAATATTGGCTGTACAATTTCTTGGCACACAGTTAGCCAAAAACGCTAGTGATGGCGTGCCAAATTAATTCTGTTACAAATCAGATATTACAGATGATAAAAACAAAAAAGCAAAGAAAAAGGGGAGAAAAATATGTGTAAGTCAAAGCAAGAGAGACAAATCTATTTAATGCAAGCTTTGAAAGAAGCTAAGGTTTAGTGGGATTTCGAAATTTCATTTCATGTGTTATTATGGTTGCATCAAGGTAATCATCTTTGTCTTTTAATATTTCAAAGAGCATACTAACTAATTTTCGTTTAAAAACGTTTTTTGACATATCTCTCATTCTACCTGGTATCTCGTTAGTTGAAGTTAATTGAAACCGGCAATGGTTAACCTCTACGTGCAGAAAATACTGCTCGAAAAATTAACCGCGGGTGGCGGTCAGAAAGAGGGGGGAGAGAGTAAGTGTACTAACTTAGTGATATAATAGATGATATTCTAACTATGAATTAAGAAACTATCTTAACATCAGTTTTCAATAATTTTCTTTTTTCTGGGCGGGTGTCCTGTGTTCGATCATCAGTCGAAAAACTTTGGAAATATCGTGCCTTAAGGGTTTTCTATCGGGAAGCTTGAAGAGAAGGACGGACTCCCGTAAGATACGTTGACCTCATGAAAAAGTAATCTTTAACAAGGCAGAACGTATAACACAATGATCAACTCGAGTAAGCACGTCTCCAAGCTGTGTAAATCGTCTACACAGAAGTTGCACCTACTAACGTCATTTTATTTCTTACAAAGTCAGTGATCGGTTGAACTTTTATTTTAAAGTGATCTTACTGTTGATAACTTATGGTCTGATTGTCATGTGGGACTCGTGCAACAAATCACTGTTTTGATGAACTTGACGCATTCATGTCAGAGTCGCTAGGATAATTTACCGTCTTAACTGGAGTACGCCTACCGAGCTAGTTTTGAGTACTGTAAAGTGGATTCCAGCTTTACGACATATTTCAACGATTACTACAGTTTATCTCAAAAATCTTATTATTATGGGCTGCTTCCTACTCCACTTCAGGATTTGTTCGTCAGACGCGAGTCCAATTAGAAACAAGGACTGGTTTTGCAAAGACGTCTATCCGATATTTTGGATAGAGAGGAATTGCTTTTGTGGAGTTTTTAAGAATATGTGTTGTCACCGAACTGCTTTCTGAACCGGAACTCGAGTACACGTTATCTCCCATGATACCTTTGGGTCATACGCGGGATGTGCTCCATTAGAGTCAGACATGTTTATTGTGAAGTTCTTTGAATATCCTTTCCATCGAACGAAGAACGATATTGACTATGTCGCTTTTGATTAACTTCTACCCGGACTCGTCAACATCTGTAAGTTTTGTAGTTTTCGCGCTCGTTTTTTGAAACCTATTTTTGACAG